>KV751348.1:4297776-4316678 GCA_001698575.1 Mola mola | reverse complement strand
TTACCACCTGACATCACATCATCCCCCAAGTCTGTGTTGTGAACTGGAATGCTTGTAAATGCAGCCAATCTGTGGCGTCGTCTCAGCGTGCACTCCTTGCTCTGCCTGCACATTCTCCTAAAACTCTCCCTCTTAGCCTTTGTCTTCCTTCAGTGTAAAGTAACCTCTCAGAGGAGTAAACACACACTTCACACCTGAGCAATGAATAAAAGCCCAAACCCTGTCTTCAACCAGATGATGAGTTCTCCCATGCTGAGATTAACATTTCCATTGTTGTCCCTTCTTACTGAGCAAAGCAGCAGTCGTAAAGAATTAATCCTTGGGGAGGATTGTAATTATAGGACAACAAGACTGGTGGTTGGTAGAACATTAAGTCTTCATGCCTCCACCCCCGTTCCCCAACATAGCTCTACATTAAGCATCTCTGGCCTCTTTTCAGCGTGATATTGCTGACTCATGCACAGGGCTGGTTTAGCCCACATATTTTCCTCCATCTGTGGGATGCATGGCCTAATTCCAGCCCACAAACTGGCACATTTGTGGGAGGGTGTGGGTGGGTGGGGAGGTCTCTGAGAGATAAGTCTCAGTGGGACCATCTGTTTGTGCTAGCTGCCCGGTGGTCTCTCCTAGAACCAACCCGTCAGCATGTCTGCGCTCCTCCCTGTGGATTTTTGCTTTGTTTTTGAAATGAAAGCACAGTTGATCTTTCAACAAAAGTACATTTGAAAAACACAGACATGCTGTTTTCAGTATGTTCAGTTAGTTGACATGCTAGTTAGTGTTTTCATTTTTGAGGAAAGTAGCTTTTTAATTCAACATTTGAGCTTTTGGATTTGTGTTCTCTCTTGTTCTTAAAGAAAGTTATCAGTCTTTCAGTGGAGATGCAGTCTTTTTATTGGACGCCGGGACATGAATCAAGCCATGTTGCACAGACAACACAGGATGTGTTTCTCATCTGCCTCAGTTGACTCAGACATCCCATTTCAATTAACTTCATAAACCTCTTTGCGGTGTGTTTGTTTGCCAAATGGGGAAGATTATAGTAATCTGGCACAAAGTACCTCCACTTCATGTCTAATGACCCCCTTCTGTTAAGTTTGACCACCATAGCAGAACACTCATCACTTCCCAAAACCAGCATCCCCCTTGTCCATCTACACTGCTCTAGGCATCCCAGCGGACTAACAATGGCAAATGTAGATGTGTGTTTCATATTTTGGCTGAAAATACAGGCCACTCCCGAGAGCTCCGGGTGTTTGTTTGCCTCTGATCATAGGGAATCATGAGGGGCACTGTTATGGGATGATCTGCATTTGGCACTCTCTGAAATATTGTGAAAGCTGGTGGAATGAGGCATGGCTTCAACAGTGTTCAGCAAAGCTTTGGCAGATATTTCTGCAGCAGGATTATGAGCAATCAGAGCTGCAGCTAACGGTGTTGAGTTATCATTGTGAAAGAAAGATGCTTACAGCATTATGAATAGTGAGATTACTACTACAATATCTGCTGTAGCAGTTATTGGAGTGTTTAGTTACTAATAAGAGGGGCAATAAGGACATTTTTGTGGTCCCCTAGTGCAAAATATCTATGCTATACTTGTGGAGTGTTGGTGATGAGCCAGCTACTGAGATTTATGGCACCCAAAGCTCACTTTCTGAGTGCAGCGCAGTTCAGTGTGGAAATATTTATAGCAGGGCAATAGCTTGGCAATGACTAGCGCTAGCAGAGTTTCACAGCTGCACGCAAAGGTACTCTCGGTGCTGAGCAGCTGTTTTAAAGCTTTGTTTAGTGGCTTCTTCCATAGTGGTTTGAAGGAAGCTGCGCAAAAAATGTGCTGTTCTGTCCTCATGCTGTGCCACTTTCTAAGTTCATGGCAATCAATACTGGTGTTTAGAATGATAAACTTTACGATTTAAAGGTGCATTCATTGATTATTCTGCTACTTTGTGTTTTAGTATAGAGTTGTTTGAAGTCTTACATAAGCATTTGTGGTCATTTTCCCAGCCACCTAACTGGTAACTTTATTTCTTGATGGACATAAACCACTTTTACAGCTGAATGTTACTCTGCATTCTCCACTTAGTAACTTAAGTGTGCATTGTGGTGCTTTATCGCAGCGGACCTGTTATTGCTAAAGTATGGGTTTGATTAAAGTTATTAAAGTCCCTCAGAAGAAAATCACATTTTTGGCCTTGTTGACATGTCCATAAAGCATTTTTATGTACTACGATACACATCATGACTGAAATAAGCAGTCAGTGTCGTCTAGCAATCTCCCAAAAAAATTAACTATTGACAGCTCCGGTCTTCTGTGTAGAAAACCCAAGGAAACAATCCTGATGACTTGCAAGTTAGGGGCTTAATGGTGTAGAAAGGAAATGTATCATTCTGATGCATCAACTTGTAGATGACCATGTACAAGTAGCTCCTCCTCTTCTGGTTCAAACATGTATGGCTGAATGACTCCAATGTTAGAACTTGCCACAGCGTAGAGTAGACTAGTTTAAAAGTCTGAAGATGACAGAGCTGGTAACCTCCGACTTTCTTTGGCGACAGGCATGAGAGCACAGATCATATTTTATATAATGTAACAAATCAAAACAAAGAACTTTATAGAAGGTCCGTGTTGTCCATCCAACCAGGCAATCTCAAGAACTTTTCTTGGTCTTTATCCTCCTCCATTATACAGCTTACCCCAGAAACTATGCTAGAGAAGTAAATACAGCAACATGTTTAGAAATGAAAGGCTACACAACCGAGGCTGGTACCACGAAGCAATACTTGTGGTTATAAAGTAATTTCTTGGTCAACTGTGGGTTTTCTGTATTTCAATGCTCTGCCCACTGATCAGTCAGTTTCCTTAAAAATTATATAATCGTTCGTAGAAAATGAATCAGTGCACAGATCATGAGTGGTGTACTCCTGTGTTGGAAGGCCCCCTCCTGTTTTAGTCATTTATATTTCCTTCCAGTCAGAGGCACTTCATTTTGCACTTACAAGACAAAGTACTTTCTGTAGAAATGTGAATACAGATCTATTTTTGCACTAATGAATGAGCCCTGATATCATGAGCTTATTCATTTATGCATTTACACTCTCAGATACTCAGTCAGAGTGTCAGATATCTGAGAAAGTAAATAAATGAATAAATATATGCACGTTAAACTTGTTCATTACTACAGGCCTCCAGCTTCTGTGTTTGACATCCTGGGACTAAGAACGGGCTGATAGTAATTTGCTACGGATCTGTAACTTCAAGGGACATCTGTCACATTCCACAATGTCATGTAATCCATAGCTAATATATACAATATCAATTAATGCAGCTTGAATTAATTGTGTGTTTGTCCCTCAGGCATTGATTCTTGGGGAGGTATACTTATCTGCATATTGGCCATTTATCCATATTGGATACTAGTGATGTATTACTTAACAACATTGCTATGTTGGGGCACACTGTGACAGTGGCTAATTGAGTTTGTGGATAGAGTGTCACATTGTCAGGAGACCCTAAATGGGATTCTCTGGGAGCTACCAAAAACAGGTAACCAGTAGCACTCCCTTACGTTAATCAAATTATTGAAAATGTGTACTGTACTTAACTGCTTGCATATTTTGCAGAATGCTTTGGAATGCAGGCTTGGCTGAATTAATTGGGTCGTTTTACCATTTGTATTGTGTCCAACTTTTTAAAATCTGATGGGATTCATTTATTCGTATCCTTGAAGGACCCTGCAAATTACTTTTCCTGTTTTGTTGTCACTAAGGTCCAGTCAAGCTTAACTGGTAGCACAGCTAACTCCACTCTGTGGAAGCTGTAAAGCATATATAGGCACTGGACATTAAAAGGGTGGTCAAAAGTGGAACATCTTTCAATATTACACAGTACAAGCTGCAACAAATGCTACCATTGTGCTGCTCAGTTTGCCAAGCGAGAAAGTCATTTTTAACACTAAAAAGATGTACTGTTTTAGTGAATCTTATTATAATGTATGGCATTCTTGTTATTTTGAACATAGGTGTTAGATTATAAAGCCTATGAGGCTTTACTGAATTAATTAAAATTAAATTGTTGCTTTTATTTTTTTTTTTTTTTGCTGTTCTGTACCCAGTTTTAGTCTAAACCCAAGTGTAATTTTTATCTCCAGGTTATGCCTTCAATCTAAAGGTCCAGGTCAACGATGTCCTGACGCATCAACAGTTGAGCCAGGCAGTGGTGCAGGTCTATATCAACTACACCAGGACCCAAACACTCCTGACCAGGGAGGATGGTGTTGTTTTGATTGATGTGCCTTACCAAGCTGGGGTGCCTATCATAGTTTTGGCCAGCAAAGAAGGCTACATTTCCACCCTGCTGCATTATAAATCCAACAGATTTCCAAGTAAGATATCCAATGTGTGTATGTGCTTAATGTGAATATTGTTTTCCGTTGCATCCATACAGATCACCAACTTTAGCAAAAATGAATAACAGCAGTGTTACTTAAGTTACCATTGCCTCTCACATTTTGGTGAATACTTTAAGACTTTAATCATCCCTTAATGACATTTCAACTGAATACTCATTATATTATGTTATTACCTGTCTTTTTCTTTTGGCAACTTAGAAAATTGTCACACAATACAGTGAGGTTTATCCCAACAATAACGTTATTCAACATAGTATAAATACAATTTCTGTCTTCTACATGCTGTGTCTTGTTTTTTGTGCATCTGTCAGTGGATCTACAAAGTCTGCACGAAGGGATAAATAGTTGTGCTTTATGCCTCCAGTGTATTTTGGCTGTATGTCTGTCCAACCCATAATTTATTATCTCTGGAACACTTGAAAATGAACCTTAATTGAATTTGGCACAAACATTCCACTCAATGATGAACTGATTAGATTTTACTGGTAAAAAGTAAAGTTCACTGTGGTCTTATATCCGTTGTACTCTGAACAACACCATTTTTCTGATAAAAATGATTAAAATAATTTTTTTACTGGTCAAGAAAGATGAACTCCCACCCAAACCCAGGGACTACTTTGAGGCTTCTTCCTTTTAAAAGGCAGTTTTCCTTGCCACTGTTTTCAAGATCTTGGTTGGGGGGGATTATTAATTTATAACTAATTTAATATACCTGTATTTAGTGCTAATTTGGCATTTTTCTCCTTAATCACAGCTGTAGTATTTTCATTTGTGACCATGTCACTGCTTGGCCTGAACCAGGGGAACATCTGGCTGTTTGAAGACTCTGTTCTGATTACTGCCAAAACATCTGGTACTGTATCAATTTTTAAGTTTCTCTTTTCCTTTCTTCCATTTTTCTCTTTAAGAAGGCATTATATTTTCCAAAGACAACTGCACTCAAGGGAAAAATACATATATTTTATAGAGAAATATTTTCAGCTGTTATTTAGCATGTTTTTCTCTATTTGAAGACGCTTCATTGCAGCCTGCTGTCCAATTTCCAAAAAGCGTGCTGAACCTGACGGACAGCAGTAGTGTCACTGCAGTTAAAGCCTTCTTGACTGTGCCCAAGTTGCAGTCACAGGAGGGCAACTTCCTGAACACTTTGGGCATCATCAGCAGTAAATCAGGTAGTCTAATGTTCTCTTTATTTTTATATTCTATTTGTGTGTTTGATTTTTTTCACAAAATTTAAACAAAGCACTACAAATAATATTTCCACTGTCTCAGAATTTTTTATTGCATTGTATTCAAGTAAAAATCCAGTGTGCATGATGTATTTTTCTTCCTGTGCTGCCATTTAGTGGAATCTCAAAATAAAGAAATAGACTTAAAACTGCACATGAATTTATTTATTTATTTATTTTTTTAAAACAAGGGAGAAAGAAGCTCAGAAATCAGATGCTCTAATAAACTGATTCAAACTGTACCATGTTAAACTAGTACTATTAGTAAGACTGTTCTATTTCTGATGATTCACTCATAAAGGATGAATTTAACTGCTCATATTCACCCATTCTCTAAAGTAGTACCTGCTCTGTTTTCCAAGGATTGGTCAGTGTGGACTTGAGTCCAGTGGCAGCTGTCAGTGTACAGCTGTTCTCTGGAGACATGGAGCTAGATGTGAGAGGGCCAATACGGATCAGCCTCAGCCTCCCTGACAGCTGTGGACTTCAGATCTCCAGTGTTGTTCCAGCTTGGTTCTTCAACCAGACCACTGGTGAGTACAAGTCAACCATCATGCGCATGCTAGGATCTTTAAATAATCAGAATTTAAGGGACTACTTGTAAACGTAGCTGAATAAAGAGGATGTGGCTTCCATTAGCATTTAATAGGATAATAGTTTGTCAACACATTTTTCACACTCGTGTCAGTTACATTTTTTTTTTTTAAATAAAGTTTTTTAGTTTTAAATAAAAATGTGTAATTAACAATTTAATATACAATCCAGACACAGAAATGAGTAAATAGTATCAGTGATTACGAATGGAGTAATGGGATAAAATTCTAAACACATTAGCCACATTGTCCTTGTCACAGTAACAGAAATGAATTACGAAGTGAATGAGGCTGGTTGAATGCATGTCTCTTGGCTGGAAAGAAGTTTCTGCCCCCGAGCGGAGGAGTTTAAGTGTCTCAGCGTCATGTTTACGAGTGATAGGACTATAGACAGGCAGATGGGTGCGGTTTCATCTGTAATGTAACCATTACACTGGGCTATCATGGTGAAGAGGAAGCTGACCCAAAGGGGATGCTCTCAATTTAACAGCTGATTTATGTTCAAACCCTCTGTTATGGTTAATAGCTTTAGGTAGAATGAGGACAATGGATTCAAGCAGCTGAAATGAGTTTCCACAGAGGGGCAGCTTGGCTCAGCCTCAGAGATGGGATAGGGTGAGGAGATTGGTCATCTGTGGAAAGGTCAGAGTAGAACCAATGCTCTTCTGTGCCAGAAGGAGCTAACTGAGATAGTTTGGCTATGTAAGCCTTCTGGACTTCTCCCTTTGATGGTTTTCTGGGCAGCCCACCTGGGAAGGCACTTCCACACCAGTGACAAACCTGAAATCCCTTTTTTTCAGGTTGCCCATCTCCCTGTCCCAACACGATGAACACTTTGAGAAAATGTCCTTAACTTTGGCACAAATGTCCATTGTTGGCACAAGCTCCCTAAGAAATACAAATAGGTACCGGAACCCAGTATTTAAGACCTCTAGGCTAAATTTAGAAAGACTGTAGTGTCAATAACTTCCAACAGTTTTGGTTCTGCTAATGATATTGGATTGGCATTCCCAATACTTAACATAGATCTTTCACTTCTTAACACCTGACATGTGCAAGGGACAATCACATGTACCGAAGAATAAGCTGACTTGGTCAAAGGCTAAGGTGACTGTGACCTATTAATAGATTTTTACTCATAATTCAAGATTTCATAAGGTAATCACAAAAGAAATGTCCTGACTGTATAGAACTTTTGTGTCGCTGGGTTGATCTTGTATTTGAGAAATCCATGTTTTTACGATTTAGAGCTGCTTTTCAGCAAAATCCATTTAAAAAAATGTATGTTGTTGTGATGGAAAAGAATGAGAAAAATGTCACATTTTTTTCAACATTTCTTCTAATATTATTTTTTGTTTTGGGAACTATATTTTTGAATGGACCCAAACAGGAAAATCTGGCTGCACCATTTGCAAGTTATAAATGTACTATTTGTGTTGATAAAACGTGTTGTCTTGGCTAAATGTTAAGGCAACAGACTAGATTTCCATTGCTGTCTTCATTTCATTCCCCATGTGTGTTTCAGCTGTAATACCACTGATGACCACTGGATATTGCTGTAAATAGCAATATCAGTCTTCCTAACATTCACCATCTCTGTCAGAATTCAGGGGTAGTGATGTAGTAAAGAGATCTGCATTGCATTGGTGTAACAGAAAATACTTTCTGTAAAGAATGTTCGTAGTCATATTCACCTTTAAATTACTTCATAATTTCTTTTAATGTTATAAATTAGGTGCAAGTGATACGGTCAAGTTATGAAGTCAAAGAGAACATCCATTCTGCTCTTCAGAATAGAAAATTGTGAGCGAATACAAAATTGACATTAATTTTCATAGTCATTCATTTCACAACCCTTCGCATGCTGATGTATTATATTATATTATATTACCTATGCTGTCTGGAGGAGGAGGTGAGCACATTTATTTTAAGATGTGACAGGACGTTGGTGATTTAGTACACGGCTGTTTCATACAAACTGGGTGGATGCGTGTGTTTTACCTGCTACAGGCGGCTGGATGAGGAAAGGCCTGGGGTTGGTTGAGTCGGTCGAAGAAAAACTCATGTGGACGTTCACAGCTCCTCACCTGGGTTACTGGATTGCAGCACCGCTGACATCCACCAGAGGCAAGTGAATGTATAATACTAATATAATACAGCTGAAATGGGCAAAAAAAAGGGGTTTTGAATAGAAAATGCACCTTGTTTGTTTTTATCAATGCAGTCACATGTCATCCAAACTTCTCAACATCCTCGTGCTTTAGGGTTCTTTGGACTCGACATCCCAACTGACCTCATCTTGCAGTACTCGTCTGTCCTGATGGTTATACTCGGGGGAATGCTTCTCATCGCCATCTGTCTCCTCTTTGGTATACTGTGTAATCGCAGGTAACAGAGGCTGGCGTTGAGAATTAGCCCTTGTGTACATTTTTGAGATGCACGTTTTGGTTATGTTACGATCTCAAAATGTCTTCTAGCCCACTGAGGGCAGCTTTTTAACTTTAAAAGTAACAATACACTTAATCTTAACTAAAGATTCTAGTTCATTTTCGTAGCTCATACTTTTAGATTGGGAGTGCTGTAATAAGAGGTGCAGGTCTGTCACAAATAGCAGAACAAAAACATGAAAATAAAAATAGCATAGTTAAGTAGTCCATGAGCACATCACATGGAGCCAACGAAAACATACACAGTTCAGAGTGGAACGTAACCATATTTTCAATTACTGCAAATTGGAAAGCAATCACATTGAAGAGACCTGAAGAGACATTGGCAAATAGATACAATTGTGTGAGTTTTTCTCCTCTTAGTTGAGGATGGAGCTTTGTTAAATAGGAGTCAGCATGTCTTTAAACTGAATCGACATGCAGCTTTGAGCTTTCATGTTACTTTAATTTTATAGTTTAGTTGCCTGGAGAAGTTTCTGGAATGCAGCTAGCATGCTATATCCTCTGCCAATGACAGCGGCATGAGCGGTGGCACACTCTTGGGAGAGTGGCACTGCAGGCAATTTGTGAGGAAAACGAATCAGTGAGGCTGGGAGTGAAGTGCTGGTCAGTGATGGGATCCTTTTCTGGATCCACTGCTCGTCAGTATAACTCTTTTTAGAAGTTTACCTAAGTAATTCTTTGTCATTGTGAAAGCTCGCTACCTTTAATGATACAACTAACTATTGTAGACTGCGTAGCATCCGTTGCAGTTTAGTGTTATTTTAATGACTAGTGATTATTTACTATTCCTAATTATTTTTCAAAACTTGCTCAAGGTAGATAAATAACATCAGGAAAATGATTCTAAAACCGGTTTTCTGCATTTGTCAGAGAATGTTATGTTGGTGTTCATCAGCACCCCAAGTTAATATTTTATCAGTAAATGTAACACGTGTGTTTGTGAAAAGTGGCCGGCCACAGTATAATGTTCTCTGCTGTTGATTTGTTTAGCCTAAACCGTATCACAGTAGCTAATCAAATAGTGACGAGCTTGAATCAATGTGCGTGCGTGTGTCATTTATTAATACAGTCATTAAAAGTTACATATAGAACAATTGTGCGTATGAATTCTAAATATTGAATGTAAACAGAATGGGAATGACGAATTGTAATCTCTCCCCCTACTCCAAGGACACTGTTGTATGTCTTGTCTGTAGTATAGTTTCTGAGTTTCTCGACTACACAGCTATCTCACTGATCTATCATCATCTCCTTGTACTTTGAGGTAAAGTAAATTCAGGGATAAGGAAAAGCTGCAAACTTTGTATTTGACCGTTATAAGTGAATTATTTCTTTAAATGTACTCGTACTTCAGTAACACTCCAACCATGTACAGAAACTGATTCCAGAAGTAAATCTATTATTTTTCAAAGCACTGTATATAGTATAAGTTTTAAGACACAAAGCCTGAACTGTCCTGCTCTGTATCATTAACCTGCGACTCTTCGAGCCAAATGTTCTATCTCATCTGCAGAAGCTCTCCTGGGGAAGCTGAAACAAAGAGGGTCCTGTCAGTGATGAGAAAAGACCAAAGCGACTCCACATATGAAGATGAAATCCTTGAAGTCTCTTCAGGAAATGCCTCTTGTGGACAGAATGGAGGGAACCAGCCATTCACAGACAATGCCTCCGTAATTTCTAAACACAGTGTCATAGCCAACCCCAGGGTGGCCGTCACAGTGGAGTGTAATGGACTGGAGTTCAGCTCTGACCTGAATGATCTGACTTGTCTGCACGGACAGATTGTTCCAGCCTCACTGACAGAGAATCTGTTTTTCTACAACCAGCCTGTTGCCATTCTTCACACTCCGGCATTCTTCCACTTGGAGGAGCTAGAGAAGAGCAAGTCGGCCAATCCGTCCTGGGCAGGATCTGCAGACAATGCTGCGTCCGAGCCGCTGAGCAAAGACAGCTTCACCCAGACTCAGACTGCCCCAAATGTTGCCTCCGCCGCACAGAACCAAGCAGAAAAAGCAGAGTTTCCGAAGGTATCTCAAGAAGTATCCTCCACTAACACATCCAAGGCTCCCTTTGGCCTCCCCGAGTCAGCGTCAGTCCCTGGAACGTTGCATAAAATCAGAGGCAGCAGACACTCTGTGCATGCCTTGAATGAACTTTCTGAAATCCCTTCGCTTCAGCCTCGAGCCTGGTTTGTGTCGTTGGAGGGCAAACCTG
Organism: Mola mola; assembly: GCA_001698575.1. Taxonomy (NCBI): domain Eukaryota; kingdom Metazoa; phylum Chordata; class Actinopteri; order Tetraodontiformes; family Molidae; genus Mola; species Mola mola. The sequence goes on along the minus strand of KV751348.1, from coordinate 4,305,783 downwards.
CAGCTGAGATCCACTACGCTGTGTCAGAGCAGCATAGGAGGCGCAGGCCTGCTGAGAGTCGAGAGACCAGTATGGACTCCGGAGTGGACATGAGCGAACTTAACCAGACGCCTGGACGGAGAGCTGTAATGCTGGAGCGCAATGTTACGTTTGTCAGAAGCACATCCAGCTGTAAACTAACACCTGCACAGTAAAAGGCAGAATCAGTACTTTCAGTTCTAACATATTTACCTCATTGCTTCATTTTTGCTTTTATATATTAATGTTAAGTGCTGGTCTGCTTTGAAACTGCTGTGCAGAGCATGAGGACAGTTTGATAACATGAGACTGCTGCGCTTGTCTTCATCCTCTTTGTATTTCGTTTATTTGTCCATCTCCGTCTCATCATTCCTTTGCCCACGATCTGTAAATCAGTTCAGTGCAAGGAGAGAGGAGGCTGTAGCCTTTACACACGATTTTTGGCACCATGACACAATGTAAGATATGACACACAACTGGAATATATTAACCATGGGTGGGATCTGAAGGTGGGTATCTACAGATGGAGGAGTAGAAAGGAAATAAGGTGTATAAACTGTGAAATAGTCCTCTTCCCCATCTGTTTGTTGGTTGACCATAAAGCAAGTTTAAAGCTGCGTACCACTACCTGTTGTGTCAGTGTGTAGCTGTTATGACTTTAAGACATCAAAAGCTTTTTTCTTTGTAATATTGACTATTTTAGAAGTCGATACTATAATGTAAAATTCTTATATTTAATGGTTTCATAAATTATCATGCGCCCCTAATATATCATAATGCCATGAAAGTTTTCACTTTTATAAATAACCTTAATAAACTTTTGTTTCTTCAAGATTAATTTACAGACTATCAAAATTATGTGTTTGGCTAACTGTGACTAAATGTCCTTTGTGTATATTTGTTTGTGCAAGTTCTCATGTATATTGTCATGAAATAAATAGATGTATTATATTTCAATACAATAATGTACTTCGTGAGGCATTTTTTTGTCTTTTTACTATATAGTGTACACTAGGTCTATATTGAGGACCATAATTAGTCATGGAAGTTAGATTTTATTAACATGTAGTTGATAATACAATGGGATTTACAAATTGCCTTTCAAAACACCAATAAGTACAGTATCTGAAAGCACATTAACAAATGATTTTAATAGAAAAAGAAATTAAATAGTATGATTCAAAAGTGTTTTTAAAAAATGCACTTTAAAAAGAGACATAATCTCAAGGGATGGAATTAAAAATTTGGATAAAGCCCTTTTCCAGTTTTTAAAGATTGCCAGACATTTAATTTAGTTTTTAAATGACTATAACCAATACTTAAAATTTCAGTTATTTGCCAAATTAAAAGTGTTTTTTCATGTTGCACTTTGTTTGTTAAAGGTCTAACTGATAATAAAGCATGCCATATAAATAATCCCCAATCAGCAATAAATACACTTGAAATTGGCCTGTTTCTTTTTCAGTGCAGATCATTGGATCATCAAGGCACAAACAACGCATATGTAAAAAAAGAGTTTATTTCCACCCGTCAAAAAGCAACGATTCCACTGCCAGTCTAAGCTAATGGTACCTAATTAAGTTCACTAACTGTGTTTCAGGGAAAAATAATATAATAAATGTTTCTTTAAAACAATATTCTGCATCAAAGCAGTTTTCTTTTTTGTTTTTGTTGTTGAAAACACAAACATTTAATATATAAACATAAAAGGGTATACATCCCCCTCCAGCCTGACAGCTGATGACATGCTCAGTGCTCATGACACGGTGCATGGTCACCTCATTGGAAAGACATACATGCATTTATTGACAGCAGTATTTGGAGTTTGCCTTAATTCTAAGACACTCAAGTTTCAGTCAAATAAATCCAAAATTTGAGACATAAAGCAATTGAAGATGTGAAAAGAGTGCCTTGTTACTGACTTTCTGTTGGACAGTGTTTCAGATATGAAAATGACCAGAAATAAAATGAGCGGAAGGGGTCTCCATCAGTTGACCCAATGTTGACCTCAAAATTAGAAGCCTTTAAATATGTATGAAGCTCCAAGGTCATTCAGGTAGCTGGTGGCTATATAGTAACCCAGTGACAGTGCTGATGTTAACTGGACATATTGTACGGATTCATGGTTGTTGTCAGTCTCAGAGCCAGGACATAGACTGCATGGACTCGATAAGTCTCCCTGCAAACTTGAGGGTCTTAGCTGGTATAAACGCTTGTTGGTTTACTGAAGCTGAGCCATTTGCTGACTTTTTTTGTGTGTTCAACGCACTGCAATTTTTAAGTCTTAAACGAAGCAACATTTAAATTTTTGACCTGCATCATTTTTATGAGTCATGTTCTTTTTATCTTCACAGCCTGGTCTTTGAATAATACATTAGGAGCACCAAATTGGGTGAGGTCCATTTGGAAGTTAAAGGAACTGTTATTATTATTATTATAGTTATTTCTAATACTAACATATTTGAAGGCTTTCTATAGCTCAAAAACTCAACAATACTCAAGCGTGGAAGAAATGTGACTATGATAAAGGGCAAAATGGCTCACTAGTCCCTCCTAAAAACCATCACTCATGGCAAGTTTCATCTAGACATACACAGTTTTTGTTACACATATAGATCTACCAAAACATTTTATTGGTGTGATGACCTCAACCTAACAGGAAGTTAAGACTTTAATGACCGGTAAGGGAACATTTGATTGCAGCAGGTATTACAAACATTCAGTACATCATAAAAAGACATAAAGACAACATACTCCACAGACCAAGGAGACCACAATGCCACAAAGTGTGGGAGAAATAGATATAAAAATGATTAAGTTGTCCCTTTTGAATTGAAACCTTTTGGAAGCCTTGTATTTAAACAAACGACTTGACATTGTTTGCTACTTAAACTTAGGTCAGAACAATTTTGACATCGTCAGCCTTGCAGTTTTAGTTGCATGGTGTAGCTGTGCACACAGCAAATTTTCATGTTTCGGGAAACCCAACTTTTTTTTATCATGTTTTATATTATATTGTTATTCTTTTTTTTCCTCCTGATTTTGTCTTCTATAACATTAAAGACATGAAAAATATAATGTCATGACATCATGAAATATTGCAGTATAAATAACCATCACTGCAGACAAAAATCTATAACTCACACAGGACAAGGTAAGTATTTTTGTAATCTTGTAATTAAATTTAGATCAAAGGTCTTTGAGCTTTCTTCCATAACTCCAGACAGAATTGACAGAGTGGTCCAACTGTTGACGTTGGCTACAAATGATTAACTTTGGGGCTCTCAAGATCAAAGGTCACTGAAAGGTCAAAAAACATTTTTGGGGCATAACTTCTACATATATTGACATAAACAAGTCCAACTGGTGTCATTAGGCACAGGCTAGAGATGATTAATTTTTGGGCCTGCCAAAAGGCAGAACACATTTCAACTCAACTCAAGCTTTACTCTCAAGTAAAGTGTACAGGTGAAGAAAATGTCCTTCCATAAGGATCAAGGTACAACAAGCATCAAAATGCAACAAAACAACAAGGTGGTCAACAAGGGTACAGCATAGGTCATAACAATGCAGACAGCATTAAGGCCGGTTGTGGCAACAGTTTGATGAAGAGGGTTGACTTTTTTGGACATATCTTCAGAGGTAACTGGCATACAGATGTGTAAATGGTGGTTTGGAGGCTAGATGCTCTATAACACTGCTGCAATCTGTGAATTTCTTTGATGATGGGTTAGGTCTTTTATATATTTAAGGCATAAAAGACATACTTAATGACATAGTGAAATACGGTAGTATAAATACATAAATGAGGACAAAATAAAAAAAAAAAAAGACTTAGACAAGGTAAAGATATTACATTCTGGTTATCTTTAGTTAGTTTTTGTTCTACTTTGTTTTCAAAACTACGGACTTCCCAGGGCTTAACTAGTACTCCAAAAAGGATGGGTATGTTTCATAATGAAGGACTAAAAAAGGGACAGTCACAGGGACTATGTATTCTCCTCCTGTTTTGAACATCTGTTATAACTAAATTTACCACAGATGCATTAAGCTGAACGTCACCAGTTAGCAGGGTCACTCATTAACCTGAAACACTCAGATGTAAATGGTGTTAAAAATATGGCCACATTAGCGAGTATGCATTGGTGAAGCTTCTGTGTGTGGGTCTGAGTCAACAGTACCTGTTTGCCTGCGCACCAAACAGAAATACATGTGCACTGTGTATCTGCCAGCATGGCTGAAGCATTGGTGTCCAAAGCAGAGGTGCAGACCTCCTTCCAGATGTTTGCAGTACATGGAGATGCTAAGGCCACAGGAAAGGAGATGAATGGCAAGAACTTTGCAAAGATCTGCAAGGACTGCCATATCATAGATGGAAAGAATGTCACCACTACAGATGTTGACATCATTTTCAGCAAAATCAAGTAAGATATAATTAAGATTCATAAATTAGTATTGGATCCTTTGGGTCTTGTATGGTTGATGGTTGGGGCCTCTGTTCCATCCCATGTTGGATTACATCCCACAAATCCTCTGGTGGATTGGGACCTGAGGAGTTTGGAGGCCAGATGCTCTTTATCAGGTTCCTCAAGCCTTTTCTGAACAGCTTGTTTGGACTGATGGGGAACATCATCCTGATCCAAACCTCAACATGGGAGGACCTCAAGTTTTCCAACAAAACTTGTAGCAACTACTTTTCAGTGGTTTAAATGATTTGGCTGAGAGATGTATGGAACAGGTGGAATCAGAAAAGGTGTGTTTCCTCAGGGCAAAGCCAGCTCGTGTAATCACATTTGAGCAGTTTAACCAGGCCTTGACAGAGTTGGCTCCCAAACGTTTCAAAGGCAAAAGCAAAGAGGAGGCACTTCAGAAGCTCTACGGTCTAATTGTTGGTAAGAGGCCTGCCAACATAGGAGTCACTGTGAGTATTTTATCATTTAAAACATATTCACATTTCTCAAACATTCAACATCCAGCAGCAACAACAACAACATGGTACATTTTCTGACTAACCACCATACAAGTGAAACATTTTTATGTTTTCGCTTTAAAATGGGTGTGTTTATTTATAATCTAGAAAATACTTGGCTAACAACCTAGAAGGAGTTCCATCTCTTTTGAGTGAGATTTTATTACATATGTGTTAACATATCTTTTGTTTTATTGGCTAAATATATTTTATGAGCTATGGCCATTGTTTGTCTTGTTAAAGCTAAATGAAAGTGTTATCTGATGTATTTTTGAATGTTGTCATTCTTGATCCCACAATTTGATGGCGCCAAATGAAATTAAAATCCAATCCATTGGGGCTTTTAAGGCACATTAATCAAATTAATAAATTAACTAATTAGTTTCTTTCAGTTTGTGATTGTTTGTTCAATTTTATTTAAATTTCTGTTGTTTCTAGAAAGTGGCAAAGGTCGGAGCGGTGGACAGACTGACCGATACCAGCAAATACACTGGATTACACAAGGAGCGTTTTGATGAGTCAGGCAAAGGAAAAGGAAAAGCAGGGCGCGAGGACATCCCAGACTCCAGTGGCTATGTTGCAGGTTACAAGGGCAGTGGCACTTATGATGGCAAAGTGAAAGACACATAATTCTGCTGACAGATTATAAAATCTTTGTTTAAATTTAGTTAGAGTTAAAACAGCATAAATCCATTGGTTACTCTATTTTGAAAACAAATATACTCTATACATACCCCTGATTTTGCAGTCGGTGGGGCTGCTGTGACCTGTAAATTTCATTGATGATGGGTTAAGTCTAATGTTACATAAAAGTTATTAACATTATTTCTCCCACTCTGTTCACTTCTGCATTCTTTGACCTCATCTCCTCTCCTTCTTTTTGCCACCCTTTCGTCTGTCTGCATTTCTCTCACTTTTTTAGTCAATTATTTGATCTTTCATTTTTCTGAAACCTGGTGGAGGCGACGGTGACACAGGGAACTTATAGTTTAGCATAGGCCGCCTATGTCTAACAATAGTTAATAATCGTTTAACAATAACCAAATATTAGGTTCATAAAAATGTACCCAAATACATGAATGTGTGGGATATTTACCAAAACATTCTTGTAATGTTATTGTGCAACATGTCAAATCAAATCGAATCAAATTTTATTTGTATAGCCCAAAATCACAATTTATACATTATCTCACTGGGCTTTGACAAACTGTACAGATGTGACATCCTCTGCCCTTAGACCCTCGAACCGGGTGAGGAAAAACTTTAAAAAAAAACCCTAAACAGGGAAAATAAAAAACCTCAGGAAGAACCACAGAGAACCTTCTTCCTAGGACAGACAGACGTGCAATAGATGTCACTTGTACAGAACACAACAACATGATAATAACAGTTTACTTATGGATGAGTCCCAGAGTCTCTGGGTTCTATAAAGCCGGATGTATGGGAAGTCTAGTGATCCAGACGCAGGTGGACTCTGTTGGTCCAGGAGTCATTGTACTCCATGTAGGAAGATCTGGGTGTTGCTGAGTGCAAGAGTATGTAGAATCTGTAAATCCAGGGATATGTGAAGTGTAGTGGTCCAGAAGCAGGTGTAGTCTATTGATCCAGAAGCCATTGTGTTCTGTGGGTCCCGATTTGCACTTGGACATCCAGCCTAGGATCCAAGTCACAGGATCCAAGTCACAGGTTTCTCCTTTCCTAATGTGGCCAGGGGGCATCAGGCAGGACCACAGCAGCACCTCCCACCGCGACCTAGAAAAACCTGCAGGATGGTAAAGCACAACGACTCCGGGGAAGAAGTAAAGTTAGTGTAAGAATATGGACATTTACAGGAGCAGAGAAGGAGTCGGAGTCAGAGGGGGGAGAGAAGAAAGCTCAGTGCATCATGGAGTGTTCCCCCAGCAACCTAAGCCTATAGCAGCATAACTAACGGCTAGATAGGCCAGCCTTAACTATAAGCTTTAGGTTTTAAGCCTACTCTTAAAATCAGAGAGTGTGTCTGCCTCCCGTACCAAGACTGGAAGATATGTACAGTTACAAGTTATCAAGAAACCAAATGACTAAATGCAAAAGTAAAATGAATGTCCTATATTTACGTAGCGTTTTTCTAGTCATTGTTGACCACTCAAAGCGCTTTTACACTACAGGTTTTGCATTCACCCATTCACACACACATTCATACACTGATGGCGCTGCATCAAGAGCAATTTTGGGTTCAGTGTCTTGCTCAAGGAGACTTCGACATGCTAACTGCAGGGTCTGGGGTCGAACCAGGAACCTTCCGATCACTGGACGACCACTCTAACATCATAAAAGTCTACAGTCTCTTACTATTTAATGTGATAAAACTGATTTTAAATGTATTCTAACTTAGATGGTGTTTGTATCTGACAAGTGATCCAGTAAATAATTGTCACATTTTTTGTTATTTATTTTTCATTGAATACATCAGCATTTTAACTGTTCTTTCTTTTCAGTAAATTCTCATTTTAGTTAATTGACAAATTTTCATAAATGCTATTAATATTCTCATTTAAAGCCTGTAAATCTCCAATAACTGTAGACTTAAGTTCCAAAATAAGGCCAAAAAAAATGTTTTTAAGAGGATGTTTGAGTCTTTTAATGAAACATTATTAAGGAAAAAATATTGAATGGTCAAGGATTATAGAGGAGGAAGATCCTGATCCGGCTTTAGAGGTCTTTACTTGTTAATGCCAATTATTGACAAACATGCTCCTGTGGGATGGCAAACAGTGAGAAATGGTACCAGCTCATGGTTGGATCAGGAGCAAGTTGCAAAAAAAGCCATCCAAGGCAGAGGCAATAAAAGTGGAGGATTACAGTAGACTATATATCATATTTTAAGAAATTGTGTACCTTTAGATAAATACAAAAACATTTTCAATGAGTCATTGGGAAGAAGAGTTCAGTCAACACCATCTGTTGTTTTCTCTTACTAAACCAACTGATGCAGCTAACTACTTAAGTTATTATTTTAACAATACAATTCAAAAACTGTG
>KV751348.1:4277320-4297734 GCA_001698575.1 Mola mola | reverse complement strand
TATTTGATTGTTTTATTTATTTTACTTATAATTAGTTTTATGAGAAATGGAAAATAACTACAGTTATACTACTGATAATGAAAAATAATCACCGTCAGGTAAAAATAACTGACCAATAAGTTTGCTACAAATATTGAGTAGAATTAATGAGAATATTCTATGAACATATCCAGATGTATTTTTCTGAAAATGGCTCGAATGTGGTGTACCAGCCTGCAATTAAAATGGGGAGCTCTACAACTATAGCATTAACTTAGATAATTGATGACGGGATGAAATAAATTAATAAGAACAAAAAAATAAGTGGCATGTTATTTTTAACATGCCACAAGTTAGGTAATGTCTTTGAAGCACCTGCTGTTGCTTGAATTAAAAGTTGTCTTACCAACAAAGAATGTATTGTAAATCTTAGTGGTATTTTTGTTCAGGGGTTGGAGAAATGAGTAGTGGAGTGCCACAAGGAAGTTGTTTAGGGCCACCTTTGTTTTCAATGGACACAAATGATTTACTGTTAATTTTGGATCATGCCACCATTCATGCCACCATTACAATATATGCAGATGATTCTTCGCACAGAATAAATTTAAATTCAATGAATAATCATTTGGCCTGGTTAAGTGTGAAAAGTGGGTTGCATTTTTGGTAATAATGAGTTTCATTATCATTACAGTTGTTTTTGCCCAATTGTATAACTAATTCAATACAGAGGAAAGTGCATTATTGAGCAATGGTGGCATGGAATTTATTACAGAGATGTTTTGATTTCAGAATACAATGTTTTCACAAAAAAATAAGACTATTTATTTACACAAGAAATGGTGCGTAACACAACAAGTTATACTTAAATGTTCTTGTGATTTGCTGGATACATTTTTGGGTATTTTCTAAACCAACTGAAGAGAAATTATTTTGCAGAGCTATATGTTTGACAGTTTTGCATTTGTGTTGATTCCTGTGAGTTGTTTTGGAGTTCAATTGTATTGTAAGTATGAATGCTATGATTGTGTATTTATGTAATCTATCTTGTGACTCCAGAAAGAGTAGCTTCTGTCTAATACAAATGCTAATGGGGATCTTAATTAACAAACAAACAATAACGACATTCAAAAACGTAGATGAATGCTAGTAACAACAAATGGGCAAAATTAAAAGAGAAGAATGAGGAGAGAACAACTCAAAAGAGCTACAAGAAACAAAAATTTAAATTGAACTAAACTTTGAATTTTCCTCAGAGGACAAAGGAAAGGATCGTCTTCACAATCCTTAGTACTAGAACTTTTATGTTTTACTGGACCTTCACTTTCAATATCTTTAGAACTAGTACATGTATGTTCAGTGAAGTTTTCAGTATTATCTTCACATTCATTGCTGTCAGTTTGCTTCAGTTTACTGCTTCTCTCGTCATTGTCCTGTACATCCTCTTCTCATGACCTCCTCCTGTAAGGTCCAGGCAAGGGATCTTCCTCAACATCTTAGATGTCTCCAGCTCCACCCTTAAACCCAGCATCAGGACAAGCAGCAGCTTTGTTTGATTTTCATTATTTATTGATATTGTTGTCAGCATTGTCCGAGGTGCTTTCGACAAAATTGCAACATTGTCTTGGTGTTATGCAGCTGGTTTCATCCTCTGCTTAATCTCTGAGTTCTTTTCCTCAAAGGACCAGGAAGAGGATCTTCATCGACATCTTCAGTACTAGATTCCTTGATGTTGAACTGGACCTTAATAATACTCTCTTTTTTTAACCAATGGACCAGGCAGAAATATTTCCTAGTCCTCAGTACCACTACCTGCATGACTGACGGGAATTTTTTTCAATATTAGGTGCACAGTCACGGCTGTTGTTTCCATTTACTGCCTGTCTCTTCATTGCCATGTACATCTTCCTCTCTTGACCTCCCCCCAGAAGGTCCAGGCAAGGGATTGTCTTCAACATCCTGGTTGATTCCAGCACCACCCTCAATCTCAGCATCAGGACCAACAGCAGCGTTGTCTGCATTTTCATTGTTCATATTGTTGTCAGCGTTAATGTCAATGTCAAAATTGTAATCTACATTGTTGTTGTTGTTGTTGACAATATTGTCAATGTTGTCTTCATTGTTTATTATCACAATATCATTAATCTCTTCCATTCCATGTTCAACAAAAAATTCCAGCATACGCCGAATCCGAGCAAGAAATCGATTATCTGGTGGGTAATCGCCTCTTAGATAATTAGTTAGCCTAACCTCGAAGTCTGAAAGACCAGATGAAGAATTATGTTGCCATTACCATTCACATAATTTAACAACAAAACACTCATCCCTAAATAACTTTTAGAAAGACTTTACATCAAATATACGTATGCATGAAAGAATTAATCAAATACTTACGATTTCTGCCATTATGCCATCCGTCTCCATCCATGGTTCCACTGTTAAAGACTAACAGACCCAGCAAAAATTGTTACCTTTTGGAGAACCATGTATTTCTGACAAGTTCTCCTCAGGAAACAACTTCCATTTACTTGCAAGCTTTGATCTTCTTCTTTGATCTATTGTGACATCATATACTATGACAAACAAAAGTTGTAGAATCAATGTCACATTGACTTTCAAACAAGTATTCTGTCGCCAAAAACTACTACTAAAATAAATCCATACTTTCAATAACTACATCTAACCCTAGGTTATATGAAAGGCATAGTACGCAGGACTTTTCCTCCCCTGCCCATATGAGCACACATTAGCCCTATTTATAATGTCACTCTCTGTATCAAATTAAAGAGGCGACGTGGGGGGTCAGTTTTGATGCACCTCTGATCCACTTTTGCAGGTGGTCTCAAAGTCGTAAGAGGCAAGCCAGCAGGTAGGATCAGTAGTGGGGTATTATGATGATACACAAACACAACTAATTCACTCACCATCAGCCTGTACCTCTGTTTACACTGTACAATAACAGCAACAACACACAAACGCTTATATGCCACACACATAACTCAAAGTCAATACAGTGTTAGTGTCAACAATATTGACATGTGCAATATGCAGGCATTTTATGGATCCTTACACAATGGAACTAAAAGGGCCTGCTCCAACTCTAATAACCTAATTTCAAAGTCATGGTGTTATGGGTGCACATATTGATGCTTCACAACACATGTTCTGATAAACTAGAAATTGTAAAATTTTGTATGGTCGTTAAACATGCACTTCACCATACCCACCATGGACCTAAAAGATTAAACACACATCACAAAAGTTTGGCAACTTGCTCATGATCAACCCAAACGTGAAGATATAATATCTAAAACTCTTACTGACCAGTCGAAACACAGCATGTGCGCTACACAGCAGTGGCAGCAAATAAAAACATGTCTTACTATCGATCTGCATCTCAGAATTCCAAACCTGTCCTTTGTCTTTGGGTTGGTGCTTGTGAAGGGCTTCATCAGGGCCTTAATTTCCAGACTGTCCATAATAACTCCATGGACAAGCATGACGTATGTCAACCTATTTTGAATTGTGGGAAACCATGTCTTCAGAGGGCGCACGGAGCAAAATGTTCTCACAGACTGAGATGGGGAGACTTAAGCATAATTTATTTGAAATTAGCTTATTTGAAAATTCTTTCATTACAATGTTTTCGTATCCTCACAATTTTTGTGAATGTTTGTTGACAGTCAAAATTGGTGATAGGAGGCCAGGCTACATTTCTCTCATGAGAGCTGGGAACGGGAGGTGATTGAAGGTGCAGTGTGTTTGATTTAAGCCCTTTCATTGTCTTTCTTACCTAAGTGATCCTGCCATTCTCATTTGACACACATTCTGCCGCCCTTGTGACAGTGCTGCTGCTATTGTTTGAACATAGGCCTTTGTATTTACAAACATACAATTATTTGCCTGAACACCTTGGTAGGAAGAGAACAAGCAGTGGTAAATAATACACTCGTCACAAATAAAAAAAACCATCCCAAAGTCACAGATTACAATTTTTCACTGGGCTTTTACAAACTGCACAGATGCATCACTCTCTGTCCTTACACCCTTTAACCGGGTGAAGAAAAACTTTAAAAATCCTGAACAGCGAAATATTAAAAACCTCAGGAAGAACCACAGAGGAAGGATTCTTTTTCCTAGGACGGACAGACATGCAATAGATGTCACAGATGTACAGAAAACAGCATCGTGACAAAGACAAATTTGCTGACACATGACAAAATATATGAAGTCCATTAGTCCAAAAGCAATCTATGAAATCTATAAATCCATGCGTGTGGATGATTCATTTCACTGACCTTGTTTGCAGAGGAAAGGGGTATATGTTTCACCAATCCCAAAGCCTTTTGAAAAAAAAGAAAAGACAAGAAGGTAAAGGAAATATTAACTCACCAGTTTTTTTTTTAAGAGTAAGACATGCTAAATTTTTATATGATCACAGACAACGTAAAATGCCAGAGTCTGTTTACATTTGTTAAGTTAAGTTAAGTTTTGAGGCAGGCTTTCAACCCATCTCTGTCTACGTCAGCCCTCAAAGAATGACAGAAAGATGGCAGAGACTGCATTTATTTCTAAATGTATTTTATTGTACAATATGGCACAATCATACCTTTTGTTGTCTTTGTTATTATCAGATGTCTTCTTCTACCCTGCCCCAGTCCGCACACATCCATTATGACGAAAGTGGAAAAACTCAAAATGCCATCAGCAATAAGTGTAACGAATGTGCGGCATCACATATCTTCCCACATCTGGTAGCTTTTATATGTAAAGTAAATATCAAGATCTTTGAAATTGTATTTGTACTTTTGGTTGTCTTTACATACAATGGTATAATCCCTGCTATACTGGTTTCAACAATTAAAACATACTTGAATCTTTGACAGTGGAATAGATGCTATATATATTTTACAGTTGGTGTGTTGTTGTCTTTGGAGATATTCTCTTACATTGTTGACAGCTCAAGTCCTACCTTCTGTCAACACCTCTCATCTCTGATGCAAATAAACAAGGGCCCCCTGCAGAACATGATATTCCATCACAGGTCTGTGTGGTCATACCAGTTATTGAAACATTATGAAAACCTGTGTTTAAGGTCAATATTCTACAAAAAACATTAAGTATTTATGTATTTTTTAATATACTGTATATTTCAAAACTGCACTGATTAGATGTTATTAAATTTTATTTTTGAAAAAAAGTATAAAAACACAAAAAATTCAAATTAAATAAATGTTTAACTTCTAAATTTGAAAAAAAAAGCAGACTAACCTACTTACTGATATCAATGGATATCAGTAGCTAGAATTAACACTTAATCATTTTATTTTCAGTACGTATCCTTTTGTCGTACAATTCTTAACAGATCTGTTGTGATACATTTTTCATACCTACCTACATACCTGAGCTTGCCATGGCCATGACGGACGAGTCAAATGTCAGTAATGGCACTGATATGCTGAATTGTGGTGTGTCCAAGGCCTGTGGGAAACAATGCTACGGACAGTGCACTGATATCTGGCCACTTCGGGGTCAGTAGATTGCTCAACTGGCTCCGTCAGAGATTCTTCTGATGCCAGTATAGCTGGGATGTAAGAGAATGCTGTGGTTGCTATGACAGCTTTACAGGTTGTGTAAAGGACCCCTAATTCTGGGGCTGCAGAATATATTTCGTTGGCTAAACATGCAAACAATAAATGGCAGGACCTGGGGTCATAGGTTAAGAAGTGCAACAGAAAAATAACCTGGGTTGAAACTGAATATTTACAAGCTATAAATGATGTTGTTCAACTACACACTCTAGACATTCCAAATCCTTCTTCAAGTTCTTCAAGGGTTCCAAATTTTGCTCAGTCAATGACCTTGCAAATGCAAGCCTTCCAGGTGATCTACACAGCCAGTATTGTTTTGGGTTTTTCTTCAGGAAAACTTACATGCTCACTCGACTCTATCAGGGATTTTATGAATCTCCAACAATCATTAACAAAGCGCTTAAAAAAAGTCTAAGCCATTTGCAACTAATTCCAGAAAGTTTATTCTTAGAGTATGTTAATGATTTCTTGATTGTGGCTCCAAATGAAGAACATTGAAAACAGACACTTTTGCACTGTGGCAGCAGAAAAATCACTAATAGCTTCCATATACAGTATATATTGTATATATCTATATATACTGTATATACAATAGAGATAATGTTGGCTACTCTTAGTTAACTCTTTTGGTTCCACATGCTGTTTAAACAGAAAATATCAATATTTTCTACAGTAAGACGGCTCAGATACAATGCAACTCTCCTTGAAATGCGTAACATCACTGTGAAAATATGTGTTGCGCTTACCCCAGCCACTTTGATTCCAATTCCAGTAGATGGAGTAGAACCTAACTGTGTTGCTCCCCTAGACCAAATTTACAAGAGACAAATTTGCAAAAACTTGATCTTAAACTCTTTGTGGACAGATTAGCATCACACAACCTTGGAACTGGCAAAATGCAAGTTGGCTGTGCTGTGATTACTGCATGTGACACATTGATTGCCTAACTGCATAGTAATCTCTCTGCATGATCAGCAGAGCTCACAGCTCTTGCTGAAGAATGCAATTTGGCAACAGGCAAAACAGTTAATATTTACACTAACAGCAGATACGCATTTGGAGTTGTACATGATTTTGGCATGCTGTGGAAACAAAGACAATTTCTTAACCTCATCTGGCAACCCAATTACACGTCATGAAAAAGTTTCAAAACTGTTTAATGCTATTCCGCTCCCTTAAACTGTGGCCGTTTGTAAATGAGATGTTCACGCTAAAAACACAAAACCAGCCACTAGGGGTCACAAACCAGTATAATTCTAGCGCCAGTCCCAGGCCCACATATTTAGTGACAGTGGCATCTGGCTTAAAAACTGAGCCAAATCAAACATGCAAATCAAGAGAACGAATTTCATACCAGATTGGTCGGGGCCTGGATTAACAACGACAGCCACGGTGCTGTTGACAAACAGGGTCCTGGCTGAAATCGGGCTACTGTTAGTCGAAAAAGAAGAGGAGGGAAATTTGTTAGGAGACAGAGAGAAAAGGAAAGTCAAGAGTGTAGGATTGAGAGTAACCACTCGAGGCTCAATGACAGGCAAAGGTAGAGAACTGGCTGACATGACGCAGAAAGGAAGGGAAGATGTTTTGTGTGTGCAAGAGACCAGGTGGAAGAGTAGCAAGGCTACAAACACTGTAGCAGAGTTCAAACTGTACTATCATCGGGTGGATAAGAAATCCTGGAGCAAGTAGGATGAAGTGGTATGGGGTATTCCTAGGAGGGAGAGAGTGGTGGTTGGAGAGCAACATGTCCATGCAATTGACATGTTGGTGAAGGGAAAAGAGGTGATGGATAAGGTTGGTGTCAAGGAAAGGAACCTGGAAGAATGGACATGGCTTTGGTGAATAGCTACTTCCAGCAGAGGAAAGAACAAAGGGTGACATATAAGAGCAGAGGCAGGAACACAAAGAGGGACATCATTTTGTGTAGACTATGCCACCTGAAAGAGATTGTAGACTGCAAGGGAGAATGTACTCAGACAGCATTGGATAGTAGTGTGTAGGATGACTCTGGTAGAAGAGGAAGAGAGCAAAGGCGGAGAAGAAGATCAAATGGTGGAAGCTGGAAAAGGAAGACTGCTGTGAGGACTTCAGGGAGAGGTTGAGATAGGCTCTATCTAGGTGGTCATGAAGAATTGGCAGATGACTGGGTAACTAAAGCAACAGTGATCAGGGAGACTGGTAGGGAGCTGGTGTGTCATCTGGACAGAGGACGGATGATAAGGAGTGTTGATGGTGGAATGAGGAAATGGAATAAGTGAGAGAACGGAAGAGAGTCAACAGGAATACAAGTAGATGCATTGTAAGGCGAAGACGGAGGTGGAAAAGGCTAAACAAACGGTGTATGATGAGCTGTATGAGAGGTTGGATCTGTATCGTCTGGCTAGGCAGAAGGATCCAGCTGGTAAGGATATGCAGCAGGCTAGGGTGATTAAGAACAGGAATGGAAATGTACTAACAAGAGGAGGTGGAAATTGCAGAACAAGAAGTCTTAAAATTAGTAAAGATGGAGTGAGAGAGCTTTGAAGAGGATTGAGAATGGAAAGGCAGTTGGTCCTGATGACAGAGGTATGGAAGTGTCTAGGATAGAGGGCAGTGGACTGTTGACGAAACTGTTCAACATGATCTTGGACAGTGAAAAGATGCCTGAGGAATGGAAGAAAAGCGTACTGGTGCTGAAGAACAAGGATGATGTACAGAGTTGTAGCAACTACAGAGGGATAAAGCTGATGAACTACACAATGACGTTTTGGGAAAAACTAATGGAGACGAGGCTAAGAGAACAAGTGATGATTTGTGGGCAGCAGTAAGGTTTCATGCCAAGAAAGAGCATTATAGACGCCATGTTTGCTTTGTGAATACTGATGGAGAAGTATACAGAAGGTCAGAAAAAGTTGCATTGTTTCTTCGTGGATCTGGAGGAAGCTTATGAAAGGATGCCGAGGGAGGAACTGTGGTCCTGTATGAGGGTGCATGGAAAACAGAAAAGTATGTTAGACTGGTGCAGGATATGTATGAGAGCAGTATAACAGTGGTGAAGTGCACTGTAGGAGTGATGGATGCCTTAAAGGTGGAGGTGGGATTGCATCAAGGATCGGCCCTGAGCCCTTTTTTGTTTGCTATGGTGATGGACAGACCAACAGGCGAGGTCAGGTCGGAATCTCCGTGGACGATAATGTTTGTAGAAGACATTGTGATCTGTAGTGAGAGCAGGGAGGAGGTGGAAGAAAACCTGGAGATGTGGAGGTATGTGCTGGAAGTCAGTTGTAGCAAGACAGAATACGTGTGTGAATGAAAGGCAGGCATGTGGAACAGTGCTGTTACAGGGAGTACAATATTGGAAAAGGTACATGAGTTCAAGTACTTGGGGTCAATTGTTCGGAACAACAGGGAGTTTGGTAAAGAGTTGAAGTGTCAGAAGTGATCTGTGACAAATGAGTAGCAGCAAAAGTGAAAGGAAAGGTTTACAAGAGGGCAGTAGACCAGCAATGTTGTTTGGTTTGGAGACCGTGGATCTGTCCAAAAGACAGGAGGCAGAGGTGGAGGTGGAAGAGTTAAAGATGGTGAGATTCTCTTTTGGGAGTGACGAGGATGGACAGGACTAAGAATGAGCACACCAGAGGGACAGCACAGGTCAGATGTTTTGGAGAACAAGTTAGAGAGCCCAGATTGAGAGGGTTTGGTCATGTGTAGAGGAGGGACAGACTATATATTGGTATGAGGATATTGAAGATGGAGCTACCAGGCAGGAGGCAAAGAAGAAGACCAAAGAGAAGATGTGGATCATGAATGTGGTGAGAGATGATATACATATGGTTAGTGTGAGAGAAGAAGATGCAGCAGACAGGGAGAGATGGACGAGGACGATTTGTCGCTATGTAAAGCCAAAAGTGGAAGGAAGACACTAGAAACCCAGATTCTGTCTAAATGTGAATAAAGCAGTACAACAGGGTCTGAATCCTGATTCTTATAAATCTTTGTGCATGACTAACCAACCTCTCACTCCTACAGTAAAAGTGAAATAGCTCCAAAGCAGACCCCCAAGACACTGGAATAGGTGAAGCAAAAATGTGATGATTAAATGTTTTCTAATCGTGCAAACCTGTCATGTGCTATTCCTGACATCCACAAGCAGGTGAGAGAAGCCTTTCCACATCTAGTGATGAGCCTGCTCTACAGCCTGCATCCTTGTGACTAGATTGTGGTTAAAGACCAAAAAAGAGGAAGGAATGGCATCAACGCCAGTGGAAAGGTCTGTTCCAAATTCTCCTGATGACACAGGCAGCAGTTAAGGTTGCTGAGAGAGCAAAGATGATTCATGCAAGTCACTGTAAGACGTTTCCAGAAACGGATGATGGCCTCTCACCCACAGTGCTCCACTTATGCTGTGCCAACGATTAATGCATTGCACATACATATTTCAGAGAAAAACACGTAACATGTAAGGGACCCATAATCACCTATGCTGGATGACGATCAATCGACAACCACCGTGGCAACCCATTCAGACATCCAGTAGTCTGGTATTAGAGGAACAAGCCTCAATCTACTCCACCTGGTTCTGCTACTTCTGATCTTTTCCCATTTCCATTGCTTAATTTCAGATTTCCACCAAATAGATATGCTGGAAAAGTTAAGGCAAATCAGATATCAAATATTTGAGACAGTCCATCAGCATAGTGGAAGTTAAAGTTTCAGAGCTTACAAAGAAACAAGAGTAAGTTTATAGCCTCATTGTTAGACCAGCAAGTGAGATTAATAAAGGAGTACTTGATAATTAAACAATTTCTCCAGAAAGAGATAGAGTTACCCAAGGACAGCGTTGAAGATAAATCCCTATGGAATTAGTGAGCAGTTTCCACCGGTTATTATGGATAGGTCACCGGGTTTCATACTTACGAGTCAAGGCCACCAGGTAATCCTGATCGCCGATAAAGTTCAGTGTGGTAGACTCGAGAAGGTGTGTGTTTCCTGTGGCAACTGTACTTAGTGGGCGGGGTATGCACCAAACTGCTATAGCTGCACCAGTTAGATAAGTAACATGACACACTGTGGCACTCTAATAAATTAAGTGACAGCATCACAGTAAAAAAAGAAAACAATGGAGGTCATGCAGCATTTTTTCGTGTAAATATTAGGTTTTGTAATCTATTTGAGATATTTAAACATGATGAAGGGAAATGTACATTTTGTCAACCAATCCACGGAATGCAGTGGGGCCCCCCCCCAAAAAAAAACGAAAGGTGACAAAACTGGTACGTTTGCTATTTAAAGGTACCATCCACTACTTTTAACAATAGATAAAAAATGTGTAGCTTACTAACATAAACTGTACTGCTTAGTGTAAATTGGGCTAAATTCTATAGTTCAACTATAAGATTATATGTATAAGCATGTATAAGATGGATAATAGGATGGAAATAGGATAAAATAAGATAAAATACTATAAAGATATGGCAATCGTTATTATTTTTGTCCCCAAAGTGGAATCATTATGTTATTATTTCATTATACCAAGTCTTAGTGTTTCTTAAAGTGATAGAGTGCAGTCGGGAAGAGAATTTTGTAACTACAAACCACAGACACCTGCTGTTGACCTAAACAGCTACCTGGCAACCTGCCGCTTATCCTGAGGGATCCCTTCTCTGTGGCTCTTTCTGTGGTTTCTTATTTTTCACCGTTTAGGGTTTTTTAAGTTTTTCCTCACCCGGTTCGAAGGGCAGAGGGTATCACATCTGTATTGTTTGTAAAAGCCCAGTGAGACCATTTGTTATTTGTAATTTTGGGTTATAAAATGAAGTTGATTTGATTTAGTTTGATGAGAATTAAATCTTTGGTACTGTTGCTGCTTTTCTGTGTGTCTAGTTGAGTTTTGGCGCAGTTAAAGTTAAAGCTCACCACTTGATGAAGAGGTTTGTTAGGTGATTTGGCTAATCAAGAGGAAGATTTATGGATATGAGAAAAAAGAGGATAGCTTGTGTTTACTTTCACTCCTCTGACTATGTTTGGATGTGATGCATATGTGTGTGTGTTGGGGGACACACATGTAAAGGACAGACAGGCTGGAACAGAAAAAAAAAAGTGAAGGTATGAAAAATGGGAAATTATGACATAATGAAAAATTTGCAGCATTTTCAGCAGTTCCTCAGTACTTTCTCGTGACTTGATTTCATGGAAACAGGAAAAATTGTCATCCAGATGGTCAAGATCAGTTTGGAAAAGTTGTTAAGTTGTTGATAAGAAAGTATTCAAGGATATCCACATTTAACACATTGTTTTTGGCTTAGCACAACATCCTGCCATTTGAATCCAAGTCAGGGTCATATTTCCTCACCATATACGTCATGTGTGTTAGTAGCACTTGTGCCTCCCATCACTTCAGCCTTTTAAAAATCATTTTGTTCCTATGCATTTCATGACATGTTACCTGTCAAAATGATTCAGAAGGTAGCCAATCGTGGCAGAAGTTGGTTAGTAATGACAGATGTTTGTCTGGTAAAATTAAAAAGTAACCGGCAAATAAAATTTTGCATTTTAATTTTTATATTATCATATTCAAGGAAATTGTTGGTTCCATTTAAATGTTGTAATTACAAGCTTGGATGCCAAAAAAACAAAAACAGACATCCTTATTATAACTAGCAGTCAGGAATAGCTACTGTAGATGAACTTCATCATCTGCCTGGGCTAAATCAAGGCAGCACTGCAAGTTTTGATGATTGTCATTAATATTTTGATGGTTGCCCACACCATTGGAAAGCTTATTGCTGTCTTATAAACATCCAGGTTTAAAATTGTGGAAAAATACAATTTTATGGAAACTACAGACTTTATCTAATTTGTCACTGTGTGTCCAACTTCTCTCTTTGGCCGGATCTCCAGCATGGATGGACTGAAGTTTGTGCGTTTCAAAGCAGGCTCATGCATGTTATGAATTGTGTCACTAGAGGTCAGAATTACACTGGTTTTATTTTTTAAAAACTAGTTCTGTATTTGATATGGGTTCAAATCATGATTCAAGTTTTAGTATTTTTTACTAAATTCCAAATCTAAGAAAAATAGGATAGGATTTTAATTCAAGTTTCACCCTTAGGCATTAATGGAATATAACTAAGTATATAGCATTTACACCAGTGTCATTTAAAGCAATTTGTACTTAAAATATAGTTTCTTTTATTTCTTCATTCCTCCATGCTGGTACATTTGGGGGACAAATGGAAATGTATTTATATAGCCCAGCAAGCTACAGTATGCCTATGGCAGCATAACTATGGGCTAGACAGGCCAGCCCTAACTATATGCTCTATCAAAAAGGAACAATTTTAAGCCTACTCTTAAAAGAGGAGAGTGTGTCTGCTACTAGTTAGTTGTGTTTTTGATCCATGTATTGCCTGAAAATTATTTTTGATGCTTTAATACATTTAATATTAGATTTGTATTTCTATAATTTGTATGAATTGACTTGTGTTTTTATTATTTCTTTTACTATTTTTTTCAAAGCTGCCTGAACATATCCATCAAACACTTTTTGTCTTCAAGAGAATCTGAAAAAAAATCCCTTGAACGCTTTTCAGAACAGTCAAAACAGAAGCAGAACAGAAAAATTATCTGTGTCTCATTTTGTGTGGAGATGGGTCCTTGAATTTCTTTGAATATGGCTCACATCAGCTAATTATTTTGATCAAAACTCCATCGTTGTCCCATAAGCTTTAATTTGCTAAAAGGTTGACCAAACTTTAAATTAACTAGAGATTGTGTGCCAGGTTCAATCGGTCAGTTATTTCAATTCTCAATAGGGGACATTCATTGAATCACATTGCTGTATAGAAAGACTGACAAATGAATCTCAATATATGCAAAAAACACGAAAGGGCAACACATCTCACATTTTAAAGGCAAGGAGGATAGAATGGTCACGTCTCACATCTCGTTGGCTCATGTCAAGCAAGAAAACCTGAACAATGTGAATATTTATACTAAGCAGCTCCCCTACTCTCTGCCCTGGAGGGAGCCCCTTGTGTACCTGGCGATGGACCAGGGAGCTGTGAATGTGTGGAGTAAGATAGGAGAGCCACGGTGGCTGGAGGATCTGCTTGGAATGGAAACAGTACGAGGCACTTGGTAGATCATAAAACGGTAGCAGGATTTACGTTGGCCCATGAGGGACAGTAAGAAACAAACTCATGCACCTCATGTGACCCATGTGCTTCTCACCTCTTTGAGGTTAGCGCATCGACATCCAGAGTATTTGTTGTTTGTTTAATTTCGTCTGTTTATATTTTTCCTACACCCAACAAATTTACAGTGAACCGTTTCTGGCATATTTTTCTTTATATACTGACATTTGCATGGTGAGAAAAGAGCGTCACATCCATTTAGCATTGTCCATGTCACAGTGGACAAAATCACCAATCAATCTTTCAAACTCTGCATTCCCACATAATAATAGCCTCCGTCCCCATTTTTTACTGAAGTAATGAGAATTCACATACCACTTATTTTAGAATGTAATTAAAAAAAATAATAAATAACTAGAGAGCACTTAGAGAGCAAAAAACTCTGCTGAGGGTGCACTGTAGGTCACAATGTTTAAAAAATCCTTAAAAAAAAAAAGTTCCTGAATGTTAGCCAGATCTCTTCAAATTTGAGATCACTTGCTTCTTGAGCCAAGGCCTATTCCAACAAAACTGTACATAAAAATGGATTTAAAAAAACTTTAACCTTCTTGGCTGAGGCATTAAAAATAATGCAACCTGGTTTTTGAGTTCTGAATTTGTTAAAACTCATGTCAAATACAACCAAACTATTGAGCAATAGACTTAATTCTTCAGCAGAGACCTATATGCCCAGGTTTGTCTCACAGATGAATGGACTTTCTTTTTTTCTCCACTAAAGCTGGATGTAGAAGAGGTCAACTTTAAATAAACTATTTTCCGAGGCCCTGCTCTGATTTTAGCACATGCTTTGCATGATGTTGTACTGCTCAAAAACTAATATAATTTAGAATGATACATGTTTCAGATGATATCCTCACAGTGGTAGTCACCTCATATGACATATGACTTTATGCAAAACCATGTTAAATTAGTGAAAAGTTAATGTTACACAAACTGCCATTCTACCATTAATAAAGCACTGTGTTGCACATCGTCATGTTGCTGATCAAGGGATATTACTGTGCACTATTGTTCTATTATTCTTCCGCTGTCCCAACTTGCGGGACATTTTTCACATGCCACTGCAATACCAAGCTCTCTAAACATAAACCTCTGCCAAGCCAGACAGGAAATGTAACCCGGTGTTGAAAAGGAGGGTATCTGTTACACAGGCAAGAGGCCAGCACAGCAGTGTTTGTTTTAACCACAGGGCATTAAAAGACATGCTAATGTGGACATGGGTTTCCAATAGGGTCAGAAAATCATGCTCAAGAGTGAGCGCAAAGGCTGGATTTTACAGTTGTCCCTTTGTATTATAACAAGAAATACAATGATAAAATAGTAACATCCACCAAGGTACATAAATCTTTAGGACCTTTAGGAACACAAAACCACAACTGTTGGTCACGATAAACTGGTGTGTTCAGGCTAAAAGCAAGCCCTTTTTGCAAGGGGGGAGCCAGTGTTTATTTTGGTGAAGGATCGACCAGTTCATGTTCTCTCTGTCTGAGTTTATTGCTGTAATTTTACTGTGCATTTTTACTACTAAGAATCGGAGCCCAATCTGAGCCCAATCTGCTCTTCGTCTTGTGTTTTAGAAAAATGGTTTGACAGCACTGTAAGTCTATGGAATAAAGCTTTGGATTCTTTAGGCTTTCACTGCACACATATACTATTCTCAGAACATGCTTATATTCTCAAAAATGCCTATGTATCTCAATAATTTAGATTGTCATGATTTTTGTTTTAATTATTGATTATTTTGGTCAACAGCTGAAAAAAAAAAACTATATGTCAAAATATTAGAATATTTGAGTGTACCCCATAAGCTATAATCATCAAAATTATAACAAAAAGGGGCTTTTTGAATTCATCTATGAAAAAAAAAAAAAACTTTTCAACAATGTTCTACATTTTTTGAAAAGCACTCTGTTACTAGGAATAATAATTGCTGATGATTAGAAAAATTCTGAATACAGCCAACCTTATATTTTATGCAATAAGTTATCTTCTGATTGATTGCAAAGAATTTACTCTAACAGTATTATGTAATCAGATATAACTTGAAAATAAATGTTGTTTCTCAGTTTTATTGCAAATGAGAATCTTGTTAATCTTGTTTTACTGAATGTGCACTAAAGCATGCTATGTTCCATTATTATATGTAGTATCATTTTTTTAAACATTAAGTGTCATCTCACTTAATTTCATTGTGTCTGTGTGACTGCAGGGCGTGTAGGTTACACATTCCCAACATCTATAGAGGAAATCTGCATTCTTAGAAACCAATTCAATTATATCCAACAGATATCGTCAATTGCAGTCTTTGGCCTTTGTCTATATCACCGACATCTCTGTCAGTCTTCGTTTTTCGCATATTAACACCAAATTGTTATCAAATTATAGCCTTTTTTTTAAACCACATATTTAACCATGAAATTATTTTATATTTAAGTATTGCAAAGAAAGCGAGAAAAAGGTCACGTCGAAAACAAGTTTAATAGATTCAATCAGATGATAGACTTTTAATTCGTTAATTACTTAAACCAGAGTTGGTAGGCTAAGCTATTGGCTAAAGATGTCTTTACATCCTGACACCAAACAATAAATCCAATTTTCTGACAAACCAGCTCATTAGACTGCGTATCGCCACCATGGCCTCACAGACCCCTTAATATTACATTTGCTGCACTCATTCCTCACCCCCCCTGTTTCATTTAAATTGATCCAGTATGCAGGCAACCCACCAACCAAATAATAGTTAGGTGAAAACATAGCCTCCTTGGTGAAAGAAATTATTAACTAGTAAATTGAAAACATCATGTGCCTGTATGTGAGTAATTAAATGAGGGGTGTTGTTACTCTCCTTTGTTGTTTGTAATATTTTCCTCATCATCCGACCAAGTTTTGTAGAAATCCAAAATAGATTGTTGCCAAATCCCTGCTTACTAACAATCTAACACACCACAAAAAAACATAACCTTCCTAGTAATAAGCACATTCCCTTCGCCCAAAATGAGTGATTTATGAATGACCCAAACAAAATCACAGTCATTTCACTGTGTGTGTCTTAATTTTGATCTTCACCTTGTTTATACATTTATTAGATCAATAAAATAGAGACAGAACTTGTGGACCACAGTTCTGACCTACCCACCATCCAGATTACCATCTATGCCTTCATCTGCTAGCATGGCTGAACAGTTGTACAACAGCACAGAACAGTTAAATAGTTATGCAACCACACAACATCAGCTGTAATTGGTGCGGATTTCGTCATCTTAATTTTGACACAAAGGGACTTTGATCTTTTGTGAACAATAGAAAATGACACATGTGGTCGACAGCCAGGGTGGATGAAAGATGGCCGCTGATAGCTTTAAAGCCCCAGAAAACACCAAACTGATTTATGAAGTTAGACTTGCTCTTTGAGCCCTTTACAGCTGAATTTTTAAAAAAATGACAATAAAATGCCAGTGTTTGCTTACAATATTTGGCTGGAATGTGTTTCCATATTTATTTGGCTTGAAGAGTAAATAGAAAGCAGATGTTTCCCATCTTGGTCTGGATCCAATGTATGTCACAAGAACAGGTCAGTAAGGAATTTCAGTCTGCTGTGATCTGTTATTTTTTTGTGGAAGGTGGAATTTTATGTTATGTCTAAATTAAATATGTAATTTCCAAAAATACGTCCCTCATCACATGGGCTCATTTAATAGAGAGGTGACAATAAAAATGACTTTGAACTCAACAGATTGTTTCGGCATCTAATCATTGAAAAAAAATCACTCAATTTAAAAGAGCTAAAGCACCTGACCCAAGTGCACTTAGGGCATGTCCATGGCTCTTTGCTGTTTACAAGCACAAAGTAGGATGCAAGCAAAGAGGATTGTGCTTAGTCTCATAATTATTAATTGGTGTTTTGGGTGTCACATGAATGGACGACATGAGAGCGCCCTCAAAAATGAAGTAATGCATGTTCATCTCACTCTGGTGGTTTGCCCCAGTACAGGTCCTAAGCCCCTACTGTTTCATTAATTCAGGTACCTCTTGGAACAAATTAAAAATAGTACTCATCAAATAAATTTTTGCCCAAGATGGGTTCTGTCATTTGTTTTGTCATCTTATTATTACATGGTTTGGTTTTAAATGATTATTTTATTATATAAAAGTAACATGTCACGATTGACAGCTGAGCTCTGGGAACCAATTACGCCATTTCTCGGTTGCTACTGCACGGACTGTTGTTCCAAATGACGCCGCAAGTGCAAGATGGCAGCAACCGTATCAGAGATGTTTTGGCACAGTTTTTGTAGACTGGAGGGACGGGATGACAAATCATTTGTCTTTATGTGTCATTGGAATCCCACCAATCTGTGTGTCACATTCCACACTCTTTAATGCATCTGCTCAGGGCTCATTGATTTTTAATCCTGCCTTGTCTACTTGAGGTAAGATTAATGAGGAAAATACTACATGAAAAACACTACCTTCAGTATTTAAATTAATAGTGGATTGTCAACACACCGATGGGTCTGGGATCTGATGTTATTGACTGTTTCGTGTTGACACATCAGAATGTATCACACACACAGTCCACGTACACTTCCAAGTTTTGAAATAAAGTGTATTGAATTCACTTTCCTCTGTCCTGCCAAATTTTTAATTTAATTTTGCTGCTTTAGTTCAACGAAAATATTGTGCCATTGACTTTGAACCATAATTTTGAAGGTCTATGGTGAAATCAGTTTCTTTTTGCTCAAGGTACCAGTATGCCAGCAATGATTTTCATTTAGTTTCGTTTTCTGCTGCTTATCTGGGGCTGGGTCGCGGGGTTAACAGTTTGTTCAGGGAGATCCAGACGTGCCAGCAATGTGCCTGACCATATTAAGTACAACATGCCCATATTGGCACTTACACAACATGGGCACTAGTCGGGAAAATGGCAACTGTGCTTGTCAGAAACTACGGATGACACTTGTACTACATCTTGTACAAAACTGAGCCCAACATGTTAGTGTTTTATTCATGGACTGTTTCTGTTGCCCCTAAAGTGCAAAAAAATAATATCCGCCATCACGTGTGTCTTTCTCTCAGACAGTAGGTTCTCATGATGTTATTTAATCTCTCCTTTTAATAAAATGAAACAAATAGTATTTTTTTAAACATGAGAATACTGAGGTTCAAGTCATGAGAAATGTTATGCACGGGCTTCATAAGCTGAGAGAAAATATAGCAGCCTAAAGTAGTTTGTGAAAAGATATGAATGAGTGTAAAAAATAACAGATTAAACCAACAACATATGTTTATTCAATTTGACTTTCTCATGGTTGTCTGACTAGCAGAGGTCACTCATCTGTTTCGGTAATGCAAGTGCATCATCGATGCCTTTCAACTAAGGTGACCAGAGCCTCAGCTGTACAAATAAAAGGAAGCAAGCTGCATGCTGGGCTGGTGTGTTTGATTTGCCATGTTTGTGGTTTGACACCTGTGTGAGAGATAAGGCTCCGATGAGAAATATTCAGGGTTTGAGGACTGGGAGAGGGTTTTGTCTCTTGGATGTGAACACTTTCACATATCTGGCACTTTTTCAACAACAGAATTTATGTAGCACCCATGATTAAAGCCTAAATTTTAAAAAAAATGCTTGAACATTACGCACTCTTTCGAGTTCAAGCCCTGATTTGTCTGTGTAACCTGACACGGACATTTAGCTTTGAAAAGAATGGATATAAATCACTCCTCCCAGCTACAATGATAGGGTGAATTTTCAAATTGGTTGCTGCACACAGATGATTGTGTGTACGTGCAGCTGTTCAAATAGGACAATTTGAAACGGAGGCGAAGTTGCAAATGTCAGATTAACTGAACCAAATAATGTTGTTAGGGGTTGCACTGAGAGGTCAGGAAAATGCAGCTATCTGTGGCTGCATGGCCATGTGGGAATAGTAAATGCGTTGGTAACCTTGTTTTGCCCTTTTGTATAATAGATTATTGACTATTACATGTACAGCAACAGGCCACCGGGCATATGTTTTCACTATTAAAGCTAAATTACCTATCGCCATTTAGCAGGATTTCGTCTGATGCATTTTATGTAGATTTGTCTCTGATAAGCCGTGGGGGATGTAAGGCAGATGATATCGCTATGATGTACCTTACATACTGAAAACTATCCATAGTAATGATCTGTGCTAGTGCATGACTGCATGTCTTTATAATTATGCTATTCATGATTCCCTAAAGAGGCTGAATGTGTTAACGATTGTTTTGAGGACATGATGTACCAGTATGTATATAGAGGCAGTCGAAGCATATAGACATGTATAGACCTTTTTCAAAGCCAACTGATGAAAGATCAGAAGTTTCTGGCATTTTAGGCATTCTAGGCTTCTCAGTTGCTACCGCACAGAATGATGTCACAAGTGCAACATGGGATTTATTTTTGGCTTCACTGTTGTACAATGGGATGAACTGGCGATGCATCAGCCATTTTTATTTATTTCATTGGTCTTATGTCAGATAATATACAGTACTGTAACAGCGCAGTGCAGGATATGTTTGAAGTTTGGAAGTATTGGAATTAACCCAATCCAAATTTTTCAGACAAGTTAAAAAACTCTGTATTAAGAAAAAAAAAAAAAGAATATTTTGTGTACTATCAATGCAAAGCAGAATATACAGTATATATGTA
>KV751348.1:4258653-4275282 GCA_001698575.1 Mola mola | reverse complement strand
GATACAACTGATACTAAGAGAAAAAAAGAAAAAGCAAAGCATTTTTGCTCCCCTTTGGCTTTTTTTGTTTCCCTGCCAAAGCCAATTTTGTTTTGGTGTAGCGACAGCTGTCTCGCAGGGCGACCCCTGTGGATATGGTACACAACGCAACAGTGAAGGTTGCTTTGTTACAAAGGGGCTGCCTCAGTTTAACAAAGTGGATAAAGGTTATGATATCAGAGCAGACAACTTTTTGTTTCCAAAAGTACAGCTGTTATATGCTGTTAATCTGCCATTGGAAAGTCTGCCACATCTTCACCCTTCTGCTTCTTGGCGGGGCATATTTCAGTGACAGTGGCTGAGGACCAGTGAAAAATATGTCTTACTCATGATTTAGATAGGGTTTTTTTTTTTCTTATGTACGTCCCAGATTGTTCATTTCGTTTTTTTGAACTGGCAAGCAAATTTCATCTCTTTCATTCGTGGTTTGCTGGTTCTGTGTCAGAGGAACACTGTAGTGCTGCATAGGTGTCTGACATGCATGTGTGAAGACCCTCAGCCCACAGTCGGTGTGCTGTTGGTTGTTTCTGACGAGATTGTTTCCTCCTAAATGTACAGAACCTTTATAGAACCAGTGTTGTGGCTGTTAAAGGTGCACATCAATGGGATGGACCAAGTGCTTGAGATAGATGAGCAGAACTTTAATAATACAATCATTAATACTGCTCCTCAACACAGTATGGAAATTATCAAAAGTGTACCCGCTGAATCATAACAATGCATGTAATTTAACTGCCACTATATTATCATATTTTGTTTGGAAGTTAAACATATGTGGTGGACTTTAATAAATCACATTCCATTAGGACTGTAACACTTCAAATACCACAATCTAGCATGTAACTTTGAATTCATATCCACATGCTCACTCATGATTGTGCACCTCAGCATTTTATTGTTTTAACAATTATTTTATATTATCATATAATAACATCTTTAATTCCTTAAGTGCAGTTATTTTATTGTACTTCTTAGATATCAGTTAAATACTGTATAAAACATGTAAAATATGGCGTCATTTTTAAAAAGACTTTTATTATTATTGTTGCTGTTGTTGTTGTTGTTATTGTTATTATTATTATTGTTTTAGTAGGTCTTATGCACCCTGCTGTTTTGACTATTGAAACCTTAAGTAAACAAGCTGCAAACAAGCTTTGCAACAGGGGATTTATATATATACTGTATATGTATATATATATGTGTGTGTGTGTGTGTGTGTGTGTGTGTGTTTTAACTTTAAAAAGTCGGAAAACCCATGTAATGATTCAAAGTTACTATCAACATGTCTTTTCAAGTTCAGTGAACTTGAAGTATTAAGACAGCCTTGACACAACATTCTATGGAGAAAACCATGACTTAATTTATACACTGCAGGTTAACTAATCAAACTGTAACCTCAAGAATGAAATTTTATGTGTAGTGAACGATGTGAAAACCTTCAGGCTGTCTGTTAAGATAACAGAAGAGATCTGTCTGCATGTCACATCTGCAGCTGCACAATATGTATGCCAAAATTTGGCCGCTCCTTGACAAATAGCATTCTTTCATGATTGTTTTGATTGCAATGGTGCAAACACAGCCTCTGTAGGATTTGGCATAAAAAAGGACAATGTTACTAGCAAACACTAATGCATGATTGCTTTTTATTTCATAAATTGAACCAAAAATGAAAAATATGAAACACGGTTGTTGCATGTGCAAAATTCTGGGCACCCAAGGTGTCAGATTCTTATTACAAGTTTATACAAGCTCAGATCAAGCATGTCAACAGGTGTCATTAGAACGTGGCAGCTGGTGCCAATTTCAAAGCTTTTACATATTCTGACTTTTCAAACCTTGTGCAAACATTCAACACCCATGGGTTCCTCTTAGCAGCTGTGTTCGACTCGAAATGAAAGTTGTTGTTGCCCACCTTGCAAGAGAAGGCTACAAGTAGATAGCGAAGCGTTTTCAGCTTACGATTTCCACAGTGAGAAATATAACAGAGATGGCAGTAAACAGGAACTGTGTAGGTCAAGATGAGATCTTGAAGACCAAGAAATCTCTGGGAGAGATTTGTTCATAACCTGGTCAAAATGGCAAATAAAAAAAACCCATTTGACTGCAAAAAACCTGCAGGAAGATTTAGCAAAGACGGGAGTGGTGGTGCACCCTTCCACTGTCTGGCGATACTTTCACAAAGACCTTCTTGGAAGAGTCTGTAGGCGAAAACTGCACCTGCGTTCTCAAGCCTGGCATGTTTTGGAAACAAGTGCTGTAGACTGAAGTTAAAATATAGCTCTCTGGCCATAATCACAAAGGTATGTATGTAGAAAAAAGGAGCAGCATTTAATGAAAAGAACCAACTGTTAAGCATGGAGGTGGATCTATCATGCTTTGGGGTTATGTGGCAGCCAGTGGCACAGGAAACATTGCACAGGTAGAGGGAAGAATGGATTTGACTAAATACCAGCAAATTCTCGAAGCAAACATAACACCATCTGTGGATGGATGAGGATGGATTCTACAACAGATTAATGATCTGAAACATACTTCAAAATCCTCCGTTGAATACCTCAAAAGATGCAAATTGAAGGTTTTCCAATGGCCCTTATTGACAATCTGTGGGTAGATCTTAAAAGAGCTGTGCATCCAAGAGGGCCCAAGAATATTGCAGACCTAGAGGTCTTTTGCAAGGAAGAATGGGAGAAAATCCCAAATACAAGAATTGAAAGACTTTTAGCCAGCTACAATAAGTGTTTGCAAGCTGTGATATCTGCCAAGTGGGGTCTTACCATGTACTAAGTGTGTAGGGTCCCAAAGTTTTGCACATGCCACAACTGTGTTTTATATATACCTTTTCTTTTTTTTTTAAATTATTGGTTCAGTTTATTAAATAAAAAGTAACTATGCACGAATGTAATATTGTATGGTCTTTTCGGTCTTTTGGTCCTATGGTCCTTTTTCCCATATCCCACAGAGACTGTGTTTGTACCTTTTCAAATAAAAAAAAAAAAAATCATTAAAATATGCTATTTTTAAGGGGCGGCCTTTACCACAAGTTTACCACTGAGAAATGTCAGACGGGCAATGCAAGGCAATGATCCTCAAAGTTTCCTACCAAACAGCATCAGAACTGAAGATTCTGCACCAAGACCAAGACTAAACCTGTTTCCCCCTCAGTTCCTCTATCACAAACAGGAGCACACTTTTTGGTATAATTTTCTGATTTGCTTTGTTTCCCAAAAGATGTTCAGCTCAAGATGGTTGTTAATTATTCATTTAACTGTGGAAAATCATTTGATGATTATTGATTGATTATTGATGATTTGATGTTTTGAAAAGAATGCACAAGTTTTAACTTACATAAGGAACTCAATCTTGTCAAACTAAATTCATTACAAAATGAAATATAGAAGAGCTTTTTCACTCAGTATTTTTGTCCCAACCCCACCCAATTAGCTATATTTCAGCTTCTTGTGCCTCGAGACCATAATGTTCACTGTGTGCTGCTGTGATGTCATTCTGTTCGATTATACAGGATTGAGTCGTGTAGCTGCAAATAACCAGGGGCATTGTTATTTTGCATTTCCCTGATAATGCAATGCTGCAAGGATCTCGAGTACAGATAATTAACCCTGCAAGACTGTTTTTTTCAGTAACAACATTTTTGTTATCAGTTGCTGTGTTTTGGTGCTTTGTTCCACTCGAATTCCTCAAAGTGATTTACAAATTGTGCGCGTGTGTTTGGCTCGCAATTTTATCGCAGTAAATTGTGTGCAGGACCTTTCCTTCCACACAGAGCATGAAGCGAGTTCCCTCCCCAACCCAAAGGCCTCAGAGGAAAAGCCATGACGAGAGTTCAACCAACAGATGCAAGCAGGTCATCAGTTGCCCTGGTAACCCTGCTCCAAGGCAGCTATTCCTTTCATTCGCTGACATTTGCTTTCATTGTTTTTATTTGCCGTCCATTTTTAGGAAACATTTGAGAGATATTGTGTCAGAAATATCACTTACTCAGCATTTTTTCAATGCTATAATAATAATTGTGAGGTCCTGAAACAGAAAAAACACACAAAAACACAAAAAGACACAAATTTGACCTCTTCATAGCATCAGTGTCGTTGTGTCTAACACAAACCGATATCTAATTTTGTATCCTATTTAAATGTGTGTTTCAGGATTTTTTTTTTTTTTTAAGAAAGCAAAGGAAAAAAGGGTTTCTTTTTAACCCTTGTGGTTTTTTTTTATTCTGTGAGAATTTTCTGCTCTAACATCTGGTTTTTATTTGATGGAGCTTGGTTTAGAAGACCTGTTGGCCCAGATGGGGATGAGGGATAGATTCTGTGCCAAAAGATGGGAATCAATTTTTCCCCAGTTAGTTTTTGCAAAGAGCCAAATATTTGCAAATCGTCCAAGCCAAGGGCCTGTGTATTTGCATTTGGATTATCTTCAACAGTTACTTCATGTGAAAAATATGTTGCTAAAATGATTATTATTTCTAATATTATTATCATGGCGTGCAATTTTCAAAGCCACACATGTCACAAAGGAAATAAAACGCACTCTTCTGTGCCATTGTTGATAGTAGTCGGCGGATATTAGACACAGAGCGCTTCTATGATATCATCATATTTGCTGCTGTTGGTTTGTTGTTTGTGCGGGTTTGACTTTGTAGGATAGACTTTAAGTCTGCCATGCATAGTGATGAAGTACTTATTCTTAATATCTGCCAGCCCTTTTCTGCGTGCATATAAAGCATGTCCTTTTAACATTGGTTTTGTTTGGTGAAACAGAACAGAACAGGGACACCCAATCAGACTTGGACTGACAGTTTTCCCGATCAACCTTCTATTTTTTCACGCTAGTCATTTTGTTCCTATTTTAGTACAGCTTTTTTTTTTTTCATCAGTAACACGTTCTTGTTGTAACTTGACATTCATTTTCTACAAGCTGCAGCAGTGGTTTTTCAAATCCAAATCAGAGAGACGCAAGCTTATTAACCAGGACAGCTAAACTGCTCGATTGTCTGCTGAATTACATTTCCAAGTCAGGTCCCACATGACACATTTCCTTTTCCATTTGCAAAATTAATTTGACAAAATTATTTTGAATAAGATTTTGCAGCAGACAATGAAAACTCATTTCCTTAATTAAACCTGATAAATATAGCAGTGGTTGCTGTTTACTGAATGTTTTAGTCATCCTTCCTTTCAGGACAGAAGTTCTATTTTAGGACTTTTCTGTTCCAAAATATTTCCATTGACATCCGTGTTTTGAGTGAGAGTGGATACACCTGTTGGTGTCCAGTATGTATTTCAGGAAGTTGCTTTTGTAAAAGACTGCAGATATTAACAGTTGAGCACCGACACATTTACTGAAGGAGAGATAGTGATTTCCTCTATGATATTTCCTCAGACTTTGGAACAGTCTTCCTCTGGGGGAAATTGCTGTCTATTTTGATAACGTTTATCATCACAACATAATAATATCAGTCCTGTGAGACAAATGCAGATGGACAAATGGTATGATAAATACTGTCATTATGGACCATTTAAAAGTATGATATGTGGCATATCAGCACAGGTCTCTACATCAGTGCCTGCCCAGGGCAAGTTAATTCAGTGACTTAGAGACAGAAATGTGATGTCTCTATCCTAGCTTTCCCAGCCAAGCTGCATGTGTGAGTGTGTCTTGAAAGGAGATTATTGAGATTGAAGGCTGTCTTCCTGAGCAAACAGCAATATACAGAAGATCCTCTATGGAGACTACTGAGTCTGGAAATGGTGAAGCAGGTGGAACTGACAAGACTGGTTGGTTGATTGGGAGGTGGATATGCGTGCACAGCAGCATTATAAATGAACTAGGCAGAGGGAGAGACATCAAGATGATAGGCTAACACTGAAATTGTGGCACTGCTCTATCGGCTAGATAAGACCAGCTAAAGAAAACAGCTGACCATGAAATGACAGCACCAGACCAAAACAGAGGTGATTATGAGTGACATGAACTTTCACTAGGGCTCTATATCTCTGAAGTTTGCACATGACACACTTACTCGTTTTAATCATTGTGTCATTCACATTGGTTCCAGGGTGATTGTATCCCTTTCTGAAACTTTGTAATCCAACTTTGAACTCTCTTTGGAATAAAGGTCAGCACAGAGAGGTGCAGTAAAGATTGTCAGGCTGCTGTGGTCCTGACTATAAGAAAAAAAAAAATTAGAAAAATGAATGATTACTTTCACATTAAATGATGCCAAATAATTTAAATTACACAATTTTGTATTCGATATGATAGATTAGTAATCAACTTTACTTTGTCAAAGCTAGCCATTGATCAGTTGACAGACCACCTACTGCTGGCTGTTCAACCACATTTTTGCTTATTTTCTTGAAAGTTCCATACATTACATTTTGCAAGTACGTTTTCAGTCTTTGCACTGTAGCATCCGGCTTATATTTACTACACTGCCCTTGTATGAAAAACATCATAGCACACATCTTTTACCTGGTAACAATGTGATACTGTCAGTGCCTGATGCTATGACGCTATTACTGGCAGTATAGCATTACTAATGGGCACCTGTAAAGATAAGAAAAAAAATGTTTAAGACAAGATGACAGATAAACTGTACTACAAACTAATAGATAGACTATTCAGTTGTTCTTTTGTTTTATCATTTAACAGACACTCAAAATTCGGAAATCATTAGTCTTTCATACTTTGGAGATAAATCTACAATGACAAATCTGACACCAATTGTGTTCTGCGATTATTTAACCATTTTTGCTTGCTGGAGCTGGAATGGATGTTATCTGGTTCACCAGGAATCACACAAGGAGATGGCTGAATGTGTTGACCAATCAGATGTCAACAAACCTAATGCAAGTTTTTCTCTATTTAATCTGATGGTTTAGATCAATTAATCATTATTACACTTTAAATAAAAGGTTGTTTCCTGTACTACTCTAATTGCAATCACCCAGTATTTACAGTATTCATAAAAAGAGAATAAATCAGATTTATGCATGCAATTTAAGTCCTACATTTTAATGTGTATCCTGCACAGCTACAACAACCTCTTTTACATAAATGTTGACATTATTGGGTTTAATATGCTGATATTTGTCAAAATATAATATTAGTATATGATTTAGAATAATGTTTTTTCAAACAGATGTTAATATCTGTCCCAAAAACAGGCCTCAGCATTGTGTGACCAAAAGGATCCATGTGTTATGTGAGACAGCCTTGTTAAGTTAAGCTATGATGGTTCAACAAAACAATAACAGCTGTAAGAATAGTTGGAAGGGCAACAAGAGGTCACTGCTGCATGAGAACTGAGCCAAGTGTATACATCTGGTGGACATCCTCAGCTCTGAGGTTAAAGGTCACACAGCTTACAGGCCAATTTATAGTTAGGGGAAATTTAGCTTTCCCAGGGAGAGAAATTAAAACTAATGAAATGAAAAACTGGAAAAAAAAAAAAAAAAAAGTGCTTTAACAATATAGACAGATTCTTTTAACCAATAGCTTTCCTAAAACCCAGACCAGAAATGAATGTATTTCATTGGCTGAAAAGAAACAAAATGTTGAGAAGAATAAGCTCTCGTGAGGGATGTAAGGAAGACATTGTAAGATCATTCAACAGGGAATTGAACAGCTAATTCTGTCCACGAAGGTCAATTGTCATATTTTTTGCAAGATTATTCAACAATCACAAGCGCTCACAGTCTCACAGGATGTAAATTTCCTGCCAACTGTGGCTATTAATTGACATTTTTAAAATTGTTATTTGTTTGGGAAAAATGAGACACAGCATGATTTCTCATGTCAAAAAACATTGCTAATTTCTAGACATTAGCAATTCTTGTTAGCATCCAGTCCAGGATCTTCATCTGCATCTAAAATGTGCCCAAACACTTTCTATCTGCAGAACAATACCAAATGGAACTATGCATTAATTACATTATTTGCTAATTCTCTTGAAAACTGTTCCAGAAAGTCGTGCTTTGCAAACTTGCGACATTCATCATACTAATGTATATGACGTATATCAAAAACATTGTGCAACTCAGTAGTCAGGGCTGTAGATGAGAGAAAGATCAGCCGATATATCTGCAGAAGCATACTGCACAATCAGTGTCAAACTTTTCTTTCACACCGTGAAGAGAAAAACAAATTTGTAGCTATTTGTAAAAGCATCTGGTTTCATTCAGACGATATTGACAAAAAATGAACAATGGTGGGAAAAGGAAGGGGAATCAAAATACTGATCATTTGAAGTTCCCTGACAGTCTCTTCAACATATTTGATGAAGAGATTTATACAGTCAATGCACGGAGTGTCATGTGTTTGGCCAGCTTTTATCCAAAATTAATCCAATTTTATTTTTGATTTAATCCATTAAGCATAAACAATATACATCTATGGTCATTGTGTTGTAATTGTCTCCACTAGCCCTTCAAATTTCTGTACATCCAAAATACTGTGACCTTTGGCCCAAATCCTTTCAAGGTTACTCATTTTCTCTAGAGTCTTGGACTCAAGGCTTCAAAGGTAAAAGACAGGTGCACTAAATTGGCTGACAAAGATAATGCTCAGCTCAGTGCAGGTCGGAGCTGATCTGCATGTTATGCAATACCTCTCTCACAGGAAATCGCATCATGTCTTTTAAATTGGGTATCCCCATGCAAGAGAGAGGACCAGATCAAGTCTTTAATTATATTTTGTGGATTAGAGCAGAAAAGATCCTTCACCCCTTAAACTCTGTAGCTGCAGACAATTATTTTAAAATCTAAAACTATCAAACAAGCTATGCTGAACTGTATAAAAGTGATGCAGAAGGCATCTTGAATTTTCTGCCTGATGTACTTGCAATGACATGTCAATATCTTAATAATATGGACGGAGGATTAAGAGAACAATTATGACTTGTAATTTTTCTTTCTCTTAGAATTCAGACTTTTTTCTCTGACTTTGACTTTCATGTATAAAGTCTGACTATTTTCCATCTCAGAATTCTATGAACATTAAAGTCTGAATTTAGAGAAGAACATATAATTGTTTTCCAAATGTGGCCCAAGTCTTCTTCCGTAGTAATTATTTCTAACACAGCTTTTCAAGCTAAAATGTTAATGAAGTAAATGTAATGGAATACTGGGAAAGTGCAATAAAATGTCTCCTGAGTGTTTTACTACTAGACAGGATGGATTATTATTATTCATATATTCATGTAAAAGCTGGTGCTACTGAGGTGACACTATTAATTTTTATAGGATTGTAATTGATGTTTATTTTCAGTATGGATTAATCTGATTACTTTCTATCAATTACTTTTTTCCCATCCAATAGTGCAAACCTTTATTTTATTGAAAAAAAAAAAAAAAATCTAAAGCACAAGCAGCTAATCCTGATATTAATAAAGCAAAAACAATGGAATGGTTTACATAAAAAGCACCAGGAGTGACAACTGAAATAGCTGTGTCGATCCATTAAATGAATATGCATTTAGCACAGAAATCGTCATTTCTAAAGTAACTAACAAATTAAATGGATTAAAACTGACATATTTTCCCCTCAAATGAATCATTACACATGCAACATTTACCCAACACATCTTGATATCAAAACACCATTTAACTGCCAGTTAAATGCTTAATAGTGTAAAAAGGTCACACTTTGGCTTATTCAGACATAAAAACTACTTGAATAGGCGTCATCTGGTTTAAAATAGTGAATTTAAGATTTTGTATATATTTAATTAAAAATAAGCCAACTGGCAACTCATTGTTGATTAGTGGGGGACATATTATCAAAAGTATTAATGGATTTAGCTGTAAGACACTATGTATCTCTGTATGTGTTGCGCTCTCTCTCTCTCTCTCTCCTGTCACTATACTGTCACTGAACAAGTTCTCATTGCTGGCTCATTTGATAGCCACGTTTTCCTACAAACAATCCTGTCCAGACACACAACAGAGGAGGGTCACACACCTGAGACTTTTCACCCAGGAGATACGATACTTTAAAGCATCAGATGTAGCCATGTTATTTTTATGCCTAAACTAAGCGTGTAGTTTTAAATTTAACCAAAGCAACCTAAGCCATGTGCATCAGGCTTAGACTGCACAAAATGATGAGCAGTCTACACGTTGAAACGAGATGCTAAAGCAAAGGCTATTAACACCAAAGGATACTGCTGGGTTCAGGGAAGGGATAGCACATTAGCTGACAACATCAAAAAGGCAAATCTGAGTAAGACACAAAGCATGCGTGAGAAAACATTTCTATGTGAGTACCTCACATACAAATCCTCTCATGCCACCACAACAGCTCTTGATGTGTCGAGACATGGGCAGGGACCTCTGAGAAGTGTCCCTAAGTGGGGGGGGGTGGGGCCTTTGTTCTGTCATTGTCAGCTGGAGGTGGTCCTGCGATTAGGAATGTCACTTGGCCTGCAGCAATGCTTTGGTGGGTGGAACGGGTCAAAATTAACATCCACACTAATGCCAGGACCCAAAGTTTTTATTCAATTAAATTTTTCAGTTGTTTTGCTGTTGTAACTGATGGACATATGTCAAGCAAATGGTAATAGGTGTTCTTGTTTCCTGCCTCGATTTAAGTGAATGAATCATGTATTTCTGGAGATCTCATTTGTTATTATTTGGTATTCTGTCCGTTGTATGTTACTGTAGACTAATTACACTGCTGCAGCAAAGTTTTTGAGTTTTTTGTGTGACCTTACAAGCGTCAAGAAGTAGCAAACAGGTCTTTTCTAGCTCCATTTCCAACATTACTTTCTCCTTTTGACAAGGTTCATAATTCAAAGGAAGGTGAGCCCAATCTGTTTGAGTTATTCATTTTAGAACATCCTCTGCAGTCTTTCGTGTGGATATAAATTTGAACCAAACTCTTCTAAAGGGTTTCTTATGGTATCGAAATCAAATTTCACAGTTAGTTGCACTTTGCATAGACATGGGGAGGTCATGAAAAAACCCTTCAAAAAGTTGTGATTTTGTGTCACAGAGGGACAGTTGCACATTTGGTGGTGTGTGTATTTTATCACATTTTCAATTACATATTCAATAATATGTCAAATGTCTTACAGCACTGTCCTAAGTAACCCAATATCCCATTTACATCACTCACAATCTTTCTAATCACACTAACCTTATTATAGTGACAATGTAATGAGTGTAATGACTCAGTTACTGTAAATTTGGGGTTTGCACAGGGTCACAGACGCAAAGCGAAAATAATAGCATTTATCATGAATTTCCCTCAGATATAATAATAGCAAGACCTTGTGCACACATTATCAGTAACTTATGTCGATCTGTGTTTCCAGTGGAAACTAGTTTTTATGAGTTTCCTTCTCCATTGCCAAACTAGCCAGGCTTCTCAATCAAAAGTTCAGGGAAACTAAGGGAAGTCACTGAACTATGGAAAGGAAGAAGTGGGGGATGTCCCTTGTACTGCAGGTCCAAATTGAGGGCACAGAAACTTTTTTCAACACATACAGGAAGTTTCCACAGGCCATCTTCAGTACAGGCACACCACTTGGGCTGTTAATTCCATATAATAGCACCACCAACTCCCATTTCCTTTCAGAACGCTTGCTGTGAGTTTGTTTAAGAGGTTGGGTCGGTTCGCTGCATCTGGTCTCATATGACACTTCACTGCCACTTGATGTGCACTTTGGGTTACAGTTAATCTCTGGGAACTATGTTGCACAGCCCTACAGTCTGTTTGAATGGAAGCTATCAGAACATTGAACAGTGTTGGATGTGACAAATGCTCTGGAACACAATGGAGTAAGTGCTTTCAAGTCTCAAACCATCACAGGAAGACTTCTTTCACACCATTTTCTGCCAGCAGTACCACACAATGCTTTGTAGTGCACCATGTTCTGATGCAGCAAACTGATTAAAAAAGGTTTGGGTTCAAGCACAGATTTGACCTCATCATGACGTCAAATTTTATTTTATGTGTCAGCGTCTGCTAGTTTTTCTTAGCTCCACCTCATCCTTCCTGTCCATTCTACTAAGTGCCTTGAGAACACAGACGCTCTCATCTTCACTCACCACACCTACATGTCACAGCAAAAGTGTGTCCATCTGTCAAGAGCCTCTGGGCTGCAACGCTGTTAATATTTTCCATTTCAGGCTCACCCTTATCATTATTTTAAAGCCATCCGATTCATGTTTCTTCATTTTCCTTTACAATTTGCTCTTGAAAATGACCCCAGTAGAAAGATTGTAAACATTACAGTTATGCATGTGCAAAGAAACAGTAGAGTTGAAATTGGCAGTGTGGTAATTAATATGATGATACTGTAAAGAAAGAAAGAAATATGTTAAATACATATATATACTATATATATGTATATACTGTATTTATATATATGCAACAGATTTATTGACAGCGTAGGGATAATAAAACCAACATATATCCACTTTTCATGATTTTTGACTTTCTACAGTGTATGTAAAGTCCAAATACTTCTCCAGCAACTGCAAGCACTTGGCATTTATATGACCAATAGAAAGCTTTTATTTTTACATAATTTTTAGAGTGCAATGTTATGATGGAACAGAGAATTTATAGTGTAGAATACTATAGTTTTGCCTAACCAAACATTAGGTTTTATTTTAAGGATAGACGATAAGCCCCATGATTTTCCTGAATCAACAAAGACTGTTGCACATGTGTCAATATCAGATGGATTATCCTGATTTCAATATAAAATGCCAAGACAAATATTTGTGCTGTGTGGAAATGTACTTGAATAGCCTTCTGTCAGTGGGACATAAACAGGAGACTTGAGGCTTATAAATAATGTCAATCAAAGAAAAAACATTGCTCCCTAATAGATTTGGACTTGGACATTGCACTGTTCTGACTATAAGACAGTGTAAGTATCAGGCCCACAAAGAGAAGTTATGTCTCTTAGGGGAACATGAGAACAAGATTGTTGGAATATCCAACAATTGTAGAAGCAGGAAACAGACTGTGACAAACACAAGGGAGATTGTTGTAATTCTTATTCTTGCAAATTATTTGTGTTAAAATAGGCATGACTAGGGTCATTGTCTTTCGAACGGAACCCAGTTTGGAGCGTGCTGCCAAGAACACGGCTGATATACTCAGAATGGACTGTGATGGAATGTTTTGCCATACACATTTAGCTGGCACAGCAAATGCACCACAGTGCCATCGCACACAGGTCACAATAACAATATAAAGTCCTCAGACTTAAACAACAAAGTAGGTCGAACAAAAGCATTCAATTTGAGCAGCTACACCAAGCGGTCTACCATCTTTCATCCCATCATTTAAAACTCCATTGTCATTTGAAGACATTTTTTTTTTTTTCAGTTTCAAGTTTGAGAAACCCACTATACCATATCTTCCAAAAACAAAATTATGGTAAATTTTGCATTCACCTGTAAAATTGTCACATGCAGTTTTTTTTTTTCAGGAGTGGATGGAAAGGAAAGTGAATGTTATACTTGTAGAGTAGTTAAGTCTTCTATAAAGGCTTCATGCCCCAATGTATGATGTGTGAGCACGGGAGTAAATAACACGTTATATTCTGTTGGTAGGTGCATGTTGAGTTGAACCTAAATTGACGTAAAATTGTTTACTTGTTGGAGAAGGGAATTTGTGCTGTAAGTGTTGACTCTGGTAATAAAATCATATGGTATGTACACCAAAGAATCTCTTCAGCAGTATATACAGTATGCAATAGTTCTTATAATCTTAAAAATATTGTGAGATTTATTGACATGCTCAGATACAATCATAAAATTGGATACAGCAACAAAATCCAAATTTGATGACCCAGGTGGAGTGTCAGTCCAACTCTTTCAAAGTGAAATATCTCAACAAATATTGGAGGGATTGCCATGAAATTTGGTCTGGATAAACTCCTAACCCATTTTCTTCATTAAACATTGGTGGAGCAAATAAAGTATGCAGGTGTTACATCATTTCTCATCACAGATAATACATACTTTCCAGAACAATCAAGATTTTCATATTCAATTTACTAAATGTTGTCCAGATGGCATAAATGAAAAATGATGTAATTTCTATCCTAGATTCCTTTGTTCTTTTTCAATAACTTCAACTATGTATAGTTTCTTTATCTGGATTAAAAAACAGTGTACATTCCACAACCTTTATAGACAATACCGTTGTTAGAATTAGAACTATCTAAGTTTTAATTATTTCAACCTGCTTGGTTGGTAAAAAAAAAAAAAAAAAAAAGTAAGGCAAAGAAATAGAGCTGTTTTCCAATTGTTCAAACTTACTGGTTATAAATCTTCCAAAACTCCCTCAACTCTCTGGTCTGCGCCAAATAGCAGGGTGTAAAACCAAACATATGCCTATAGGTCATTTTACCTTTCCCCCTTGTTTTTTTCTCAAGGATTCTGTGGATGTGGTACTTTGCCTGTACTTCCTTGTGGACATATTATTAGAAAGTATAACATCATTC
Organism: Mola mola; assembly: GCA_001698575.1. Taxonomy (NCBI): domain Eukaryota; kingdom Metazoa; phylum Chordata; class Actinopteri; order Tetraodontiformes; family Molidae; genus Mola; species Mola mola. Next base: position 4,260,758 of record KV751348.1, on the reverse strand, counting down.
ATCATCATCATCATCAATTTTACGCTGATAATTAACTGAAATCTAATGATTCCTTTAAGCCTCTTATGTACTGTTTTGTGGGAATTTAAGTATGAATGTAAAACAATAGCCATCAGCTTACAGTAATTATCTTTGGTCCAAAATTAAAACTAGATAAACTACCATTTGTAAGATGATAAAGGCTGGTTGTTATCTACAATTCTGAGCTTGATAAAAAAATCAGTTCAGTTGTTAAAAATAGATGCTTGATTGCTTTCAAGGCTCTTAATGGTCAGGTCCATCCTTAATCACAGAACTCTTCACTGGCACTTCACTGGGTTCTCAGTTGTGACAACAAAGCCCTCTTGTATGTCTTACGGTCAAGACGACAAGTAAAATATGATAGAGCATCTTCAGTACTTGTTCAATGCTTATATAACCACTTACTGATAGATGTGTATCCTCTGTTTCTGTTAAACCTTTCAAAGGCACATTTTTGTTCAGTTTGAACAAGTCTTGCTCAGTTTCAGTTTTGGGCTCACTCATTTTTTATTCACATAATAGATACCTTTACCTTTGCCTTAACTTGCATTATGAAGTAAATATTACAAAGTGTTATAATTTCACCCCTCCAGGAACCGCCACCTTACCGTGGTGGAGGGGTTTGGGTGCCCTAATGATCCTAGGAACTATGTTGTCGGGGGCTGTTTGCCCTTGGTAGGGTCACCCAAGGCAAATTGGTCCTAGGTGAGGGGCCAAACAAAGCACGTTTCAAAAGACTTCGATGATGGTGACAAACAAGTACTTGTGTACCCTGCCCGGAGGGATACCGGGACCCTGTCCTGGAGCCAGGCCTGGGGAAGGGGTCCGTAGGTGGCCAGGTCGTTGTCCATGGGGTCCGGTCGGGCTCAGCCCGAAAAGGAGACATGGGTCCATCCTCATGTGGGCCCACCACCCACAGGAGGAGCCATAGAGGTCCCGTGCTATGTGGATCGGGTGGCAATCAAAGGCAGGGGCCTTGGCAGTCCAATCCCCAGTTGCTGAAGCTGGCTATTGGAACATGGAATGTTACCTCTCTGGTGGGGAAGGAACCTGAGCTGGTGCAAGAGGTTGAGAGATACCGGCTAGATATAGTCAGCCTAACTTCAACGCACAGTTCAGGTTCTGGAACCAGTCTTCTTGAGAGGGGTTGGACTTTTGCCTATGCTGGAGTTGTCCCAGGTGAGAGGCGGAGAGCAGGTGTGGGCTTATTAATAGCTTCTGGTTCTAAGCCAATGTGTTGGAGTTTACCCCGGTGGACGAAATGGTTACTTCCCTGCGCCTTCGGGTTGGGGAACGGGTCCTGACTGTGGTTTGCGCCTATGCGCCAAATAGCAGTTCAGAGTACTCACCCTTTTTGGAGTCCTTGGAAAAAGTGCTTGAGAGTGCCCCTGCTGGGGACTCCATCATCCTACTCGGTGACTTCAACGTTCATGTGGGCAATGACAGCAAAACCTGGAGGGGTGTGATTGGGAGGAACGGCCTGCCCGATCTGAACCCGAGTGGTGTTCAGTTATTGGATTTCTGTGCTAGTCACAGTTTGTCCATAAATAACACCATTTTCAGCCATAAGAGTGTCCGTAAGTGCATTTGGCACCAGGACACTCTAGGTCGACAGTCAATGATTGACTTTGTAGTCATATCATCTGATCTGTGACCATATGTGCTGGACACTCAGGTAAAGAGAGGAGCAGGGCTGTCAACTGATCACCACCTGGTGGTGAGTTGAATCAGGTGGTGGGGGAGGAAGCCAGACAGACCAGGCAGGCCCAAGCGGATAGTGAGGGTCTGCTGGGAATGTCTGGCTGAGGACCCTGTGAAAATGATCTTGAACTGCCACCTCCAGAGGAGCTTCAACCACATCCCGGAGGTAGTGGGGATAATCTGAGTGGGCCATATTCCGCGATGCCATTGTCGAGGCGGCTGCTCGAAGCTGTGGTAGCAAGGTCGCTGGTGCTAGTTGTGGCGGTAACCCCAGGCCCCGCCAGTGGACACCAGAGGTGAAAGGGGCCTTCAAGTTGAAGAAGGAGACTTACAAGGCATGGCTGGCTTGTGGGACTCCCGAGGCAACAGACAGCTACTGGCAG
>KV751348.1:4239629-4250486 GCA_001698575.1 Mola mola | reverse complement strand
TGTATGGAGTGCTTTCTAATAATTTTACCTACAGGAAGCATATATAGAGTAAATAGTAATGGTCCAAGCACAGAACCTTGTGGGACTCCATGATGAACCTTGTCATATCTTGATGATTCATCATTAGGGGGGAAGACCTGGTCTAATGAGGAGAGACGGCATCCATCCTACTTGGGATGGAGCTGCTCTCATTTCTAGAAATATGGCCAGACTTATTAGTCAGCCAAATTGACAATTCAGAGTTGAGGGCAGGAAGCAGAGTTGCAGTCTTACACGCTTCTCTGCGCTTCCTTTAGAGTCATCCACCTACAACCCCATAGAGACTGTGTCTGTCCCCCGTCCACATAAATTCACTAAATTCACTAAATCAAATAAGAGTTCACATAGGAACTTAATAAAAATCAACACCACTAATGAGGCAGTTTACAAAGTAAAGAGACTTAAATGTGGACTCTTGAATATCAGATCCCTATCATCTAAAGGTGTATTAATAAATGAGCTTATATCAGATAACAATATTGATTTATTCTGCCTTACCGAAACTTGGCTGTGCCAAGACGAATATGTAAGTCTTAATAAATCCACTCCTCCCAGTCACATTAACACACACATTCCCAGAGACACTGGCAGAGGTGGTGGAGTTGCAGCCATTTTCAATTCTGCCCTATTAATAAACCCTAAGCCCAAACAAAAATTTAGTTCATTTGAAAATCTCATTCTTAGCATTTCCGATCCAACCATGAAAACTCCAATTATGTTTGTTATAGTGTATCGAGCACCTGGACCCTACACTGAATTCTTATCTGAATTTTCAGAGTTTCTCTCAGCTCTGGTCCTCAAAACAGATAAAGTCATTATTGTAGGTGACTTTAATATCCATGTAGACATTGAAAACGACAGCCTTGGTACGGCATTTCTCTCACTATTAGATTCATTCGGCTTCTGTCAGTGTGTACAAGAATCAACACACACTTTTAATCACACCCTTGATCTTGTTCTGACATATGGCATTGAAATTGAGCATTTAAATGTCTCTGCGCAAAATCTGCTTTTATCAGATCATTATCTTCTAACATTTGAATTTCTGCTCATCAACTATAAACCAAGAGTCACTAGTTATTATAGCAGATGCATATCTGAGGACACTGTTGAAAATTTTAAAGAAATTATTCCCTCTGCATTAATTTCAGTGCCATATCCCAAAATAACAGAGGAGTCATATCTTAAATTTAGCCCCTCCCAGCTTGATCACCTTGCCGATTTCACTGCCGGCTCTCTACGTGCTTCACTCGATTCCATTGCCCCAGTTAAAAGCCAGGAAATATGATCTTCTACACAGCTTTCATGGTTTCAGGTGGGATTTCTAACGTTTGCATTAGAAAACACTCATCTCTTAACCTTTTTATTTAAGAGCCATTGCTAGTGAAATTATGCTGGGAAATGCATTGCGCATCCAGGAAATATGATCTTCTACACAGCTTTCATGGTTTCAGGTGGGATTTCCAACGTTTACAATAGAAAACACTCATCTTTAGATTATTAACTTTTGTGAACGAATTTCAGCCTGAAAACGCTTTTCCGGCCATAAAAACTAGACCATTTAAACTTCTCATTTAAGAGCCGTTGCTAGTGAAATTATGCTGGGAATTTCACTAGCATTTCACTAGGATTACAGTATCAGGCTGGCGTGGCTTTTTTCCTATATATGTACACAGAATGTGTGTCTGTGACTGCGTAGTGCCTTGAGGGAGAGTAACCTCTGCTTTAACACTATGGTAGGCAGTGAACAGTTACAGAGTCCTCCGTGTGTGTGTGTTAGCTCTATCTTAAACACCTTAACAACAACCGAGACAGAGAGACTTTAGGTTACTGCTCTGTGGCACTTACACACGACTTTAGAAACAGACAAAACCATGTAAAAACTGGACATACAAATCTCAAGATATCACAAACATCATAATTGTGTATCTCTACGATATTTGCCTGGGCAGACGTCGGATTTCCTTTGCCCCTCTTAATTTTATGGGCACTCCCTTGTAAATTCAGAGGCTCTGGGCTATAGGGTGAAGTGCTGAGGAATTCCACCTGAGGGAGACATACACCGCTACAACACGGTTGGTCTGTTAGGAGATATTGAACCACCCTCCTAACCCCGGAGAGGAGAGGAGAGTTGGGTACCCGGTACAGGCAGGAAATATGATCTTCTACACAGCTTTCATGTTTTCAGGTGGGATTTCTAACGTTTTTGCATTAAATCAAATCAAATCAAATTTTATTTGTATAGCCCGAAATCACAATTTACACATTATCTCACTGGGCTTTGACAAACTGTACAGATGTGACATCCTCTGCCCTTAGACCCTCGAACCGGGTGAGGAAAAACTTAAAAAACCCTAAACAGGGAAAATAAGAAACCTCAGGAAGAGCCACAGAGGAGGGATCCTTCTTCCTAGGACGGACAGACGTGCAATAAATGTCACTTGTACAGAACACAAAAACATGATAACAACAGTTCATTTAGAATGTATAAAACATCCATGAGTCCCAGAGTCTGTGGATTCTATGAGTCCGGATGTATGGAAAGTCTAGTGATCCAGACGCAGGTGGACTCTGTTGGTCCAGGAGTCATTGTACTCCATGTAGGAAGATCTGGGTGTTGCTGAGTCCAAGAGTATGTAGAATCTGTAAATCCAGGGATATGTGAAGTGTAGTGGTCCAGAAGCAGGTGTAGTCTATTGATCCAGAAGCCATTGTGATCTGTGGGTCCCGATTTGCACTTGGAAATCCAGCCTAGGATCCAAGTCACAGGATCCAAGTCACAGGATCTCCTTTCCTAATGTGGCCAGGGGGCATCAGGCAGGACCACAGCAGCACCTCCCACCGCGACCTAGAAAAACCTGCAGGATGGTAAAGCACAACGACTCCGGGGAAGAAGTAAAGTTAGTGTAAGGATATGGACATTTACAGGAGCAGAGAAGGAGTCGGAGTCAGAGGGGGGAGAGAAGAAAGCTCAGTGAATCATGGAGTGTTCCCCCAGCAACCTAAGCCTATAGCAGCATAACTAAGGGCTAGATAGGCCAGCCTTAACTATAAGCTTTATCAAAAAGGAAGGTTTTAAGCCTACTCTTAAAATCAGAGAGTGTGTCTGCCTCCCGTACCAAGACTGGAAGATAGTTCCACAGGAGAGGAGCTTGATAGCTGAAAGCTCTGCCTCCCATTCTACTTTTGGAAATTCTTGGGATCACCAATAACCCTGCATCCTGGGAGCGTAAGGTTCTGGATGGGCGATAGGGTACTATGAGCTGTTCAAGATAAGATGGTGACTGACCATGAATAGCTTTGTAGGTGAGAACAAGGATTTTAAATTCTATTCTGAATTTAACTGGGAGCCAGTGCAGAGAAGCCAGTATGGGGGAAATATGGTCTCTGATATTAGTTCTAGTCAGTACACGCGCTGCTGCATTTTGGATTAACTGAAGAGTTTTTAAAATTTTGTTAGGGCAACCTGAAAATAAAGAATTACAGTAGTCCAGCCTGGAAGTAACAAACGCATGAACTAGTTTTTCTGCATCTTGTTGAGACAGGATGTGCCGGATTTTAGCAATGTTACGGAGGTGAAAGAAGGCGGTCCTTGAAATCTGTTTAACATGTGATTTAAAAGACAGCTCCTGGTCAAAGATAACACCCAGGTTTCTGACAGTGGTGCTGGAGGCCAAGGCAATGCCATCCAGATTAACTATGTTGCTGGATAATGAGTCTCTAATGTGTTTGGGGCCCAGCACAATGACTTCAGTTTTGTCAGAGTTTAACATTAAAAAGTTATGAAACATCCAGTTTTTAATGTCCTTAAGACATGACTGTAGATTAGCTAACTGATGGGTTTCATCTGGCTTCATTGATAAGTATAGTTGTGTGTCATCTGCATAACAGTGAAAATGTATGGAGTGCTTTCTAATAATTTTACCTACAGGAAGCATATATAGAGTAAATAGTAATGGTCCAAGCACAGAACCTTGTGGGACTCCATGACTAACCTTGTCATATCTTGATGATTCATCATTAACATGAACAAAATTATATCTATCAGATAGGTAGGACTTAAACCATCTTAGAGCAGATCCTTTAATGCCAATTTGGTGTTCCATCCTCTGTAGTAAGATGTGATGATCGATAGTGTCAAAAGCTGCACTAAGATCTAATAAGACTAGTATAGAGATAAGTCCTGCATCAGATGCAGTGAGGAGGTCATTTGTAACTTTTACCAATGCCGTTTCTGTGCTGTGATGCTTTCTAAAACCTGACTGAAACTCTTCAAATAGACTATTATACTGAAGAAAGCCACATAGTTGTTTCGCTACTGCTTTCTCTAGAATCTTTGAAAGAAAGGGGAGGTTGGATATTGGTCTATAGTTGGCTAAAACTTCTGGGTCTAGGGTAGGTTTTTTTAGGAGCGGTTTAATTACAGCTACTTTAAATGACTGGGGCACATAACCTGTTACAAGGGATAGATTGATAATGTTTAGTAGTGGATTTCTAATTAGGGGTAAAACCTCTTTGAGCAACCTAGTAGGTATGGGGTCTAGTATACAGGTTGATGATTTAGATGAAGATAATGTTGTCGTTAGTTCCTTAAGGTCAATTGGATGGAAGCTTTCCAAACACACATCAGGACTAATAACAGCCTCTATAATTCCTGTTGCTGAACTGGAATCTGTGGAGTGTAGGATATTTTCTCTGATAAGTCTAATTTTATTATTGAAGAAGTTCATAAAATCATTACAGGTGAGGGCTCTAGGAATGCATGGTTCAATAGAATGATGGCTCTCAGTCAGCCTGGCTACAGTGCTGAAAAGGATCCTGGGCTTATTCTTGTTTTCTTCTATCAACGCTGAATAGTAGTCTTTTCTTGCTCGGCGAAGGGCCTTCCTGTATACTTTAAGGCTATCCTGCCAGGCCATGTGTGGCTCTTCCAGTTTAGTGGAACGCCATTTCTTTTCAAGTTTATGAGTTTTCTGTTTTAACTTGCGAGTGTTAAGATTATACCACGGAGCTAGTCTCTTTACTGGTTTTGTTTTCTTTTTAACTGGGGCAATGGAATCGAGTGAAGCACGTAGAGAGCCGGCAGTGAAATCGGCAAGGTGATCAAGCTGGGAGGGGCTAAATTTAAGATATGACTCCTCTGTTATTTTGGGATATGGCACTGAAATTAATGCAGAGGGAATAATTTCTTTAAAATTTTCAACAGTGTCCTCAGATATGCATCTGCTATAATAACTAGTGACTCTTGGTTTATAGTTGATGAGCAGAAATTCAAATGTTAGAAGATAATGATCTGATAAAAGCAGATTTTGTGCAGAGACATTTAAATGCTCAATTTCAATGCCATATGTCAGAACAAGATCAAGGGTGTGATTAAAAGTGTGTGTTGATTCTTGTACACACTGACAGAAGCCGAATGAATCTAATAGTGAGAGAAATGCCGTACCAAGGCTGTCGTTTTCAATGTCTACATGGATATTAAAGTCACCTACAATAATGACTTTATCTGTTTTGAGGACCAGAGCTGAGAGAAACTCTGAAAATTCAGATAAAAATTCAGTGTAGGGTCCAGGTGCTCGATACACTATAACAAACATAATTGGAGTTTTCATGGTTGGATCGGAAATGCTAAGAATGAGATTTTCAAATGAACTAAATTTTTGTTTGGGCTTAGGGTTTATTAATAGGGCAGAATTGAAAATGACTGCAACTCCACCACCTCTTCCATTGTCTCTGGGAATGTGTGTGTTAATGTGACTGGGAGGAGTGGATTCATTAAGACTTACATATTCGTCTTGGCACAGCCAAGTTTCAGTAAGGCAGAATAAATCAATATTGCTATCTGATATAAGCTCATTTATTAATACACCTTTAGATGATAGGGATATGATATTCAAGAGTCCACATTTAAGTCTCTCTGCCTCATTAGTGGTGTAATTTTTATTAAGTTCCTATATGAACTCTTATTTGATTTAGTGAATTTAGTTATCACCTTTATTACAGGATACTGCACCAGGGGCACTGAGAGGTAGTTAGGGCAGCTGATTGCACCTCAGTGCAATCCATTGTTCCATTGTTTGGAAATATAGCATATTGGAAGCATAGAATATTTTTTGCTTTAATATGAATGGCTGGATCATTGATCATTATCTAACAGTTATTAACAATGATTTACAACAGTTTCAGAGCACTACAGGAGATGTGATGAAAATATATTTTGTGCAAAAATGGCCACAGAAATCAGACAAACAAGAAGTAAATCACCATAAGAACTCAAAGGAGAAGACAGGTGGTTAAATGATATTTTTTTTGTGTGCTTTCATAAAAAAAAAAAAAAAAAAAAAAAAACCCACTTTGTTTTTTTTTTTAATGGACAGAAATCACTAAGCTTTATGTTTTGATTCTCCTAATGTATGTTTTCCTTCCATTTATACCTTGACTGCATACTTGTAAGGGATACATTTGGGTGGAGAACCAGTCTTTATGTCAACAAGCAAAGAAAGTATACACACTTCAAGGCAGTAGTTTCTCACAATTGCAGGAAGACTCTTTTAGTGTCTGTGGTCCTCACAGCTGAGAGCAACCTGGGTAGTCATTTCCTTTTTTGATAGCAGAACTACACTCTGGAGTATGTCTTGTTAGCAGACCTCCTGAAAGACTAGCCCCACAAACAAGCCACTGTTTTCCTTCCATCCATCCATCCATTTTCTACCGCTTATCCTGTTGGGGGCTGGGGGCTGGAGCCTATCTCAGCATCTTTGGGTGAAGGCAGGGTACACCCTGGACAAGTCGCCAGTTCATCGCAGGGCTGACACATGGAGACAAACAACCATCCACACTCACATTCACACCTATGGGCAATTTAGAGTGACCAATTAACTTAACCCCCAGTTTACATGTTTTTTGGACTGTAGAAGGAAGCCGGAGGACCCAGAGAGAATCCACGCAGACACAGGGAGAACATGCAAACTCCACACAGAAACGCCCTGACCCAGGAATCGAACCCACGACCTTCTTGCTATGAGGGGACAGCGCTAACCACTGCACCACTGTGCCGCCCTATATATATATATATTGATGTTTACAGGTTAAATGAATAAAATTAAAACAAATTACTTGTTTTAGGCAAAACTTTAGCTTTCGTAAAAGAACATAGATTGGGTAAATTAAGAAATCAACACTGAGTTTAAGCTTCACATGGACCAAAACCAACAATGATCATAAAAAACCCACATAATTTAAAGTCAGAAAAGATGAAATGAAATGACCCAGTGCGATGTACACAACAGCGTGAAGCAGGACCAACCAATGTGGACTAGGGCTCCAAGCATGTTGTGGACTTTTAACAGTTTTAGAGGAAGACAATGTATTTGCAATGTGCACTGAATGTTCTGTAAAGGTTCACAGCAACACTTTTTTACTTTTGGTAGCTTGATCAGTGGCCATAAAATGTTTTACTATGATGCTCTGCTTACTGTTGTTGTGTCAGTTCTGTAGGTAAAGAGCTTAAATTCACAATTATAAATATGCAATATCCAGTTAGACTTTCAGAATAACAGTTATTACCATCATTTTTTTTATTAAAGCATTCTAGCTTTGGCTGACGAAATGTGAGCATTGTGAAACAAAACCTCCCTTTGTTCTAAGCTGTCTCTATTAATTACTTTAATCATTGGCTCAATTCAATTCTCAGAACAGAAAACATTGCTTGCCATACCACATCCTGTAAACCAGAGCTCTGAGAGTTTTTCCCAAGGAATGGGAAGGCTTGGTGAACCCCTCACTACTCCATGCACCATAAGAGGGGGAGAGGAAATGAGATATTTGCACCTGCCCATGCTATGATCCCAAGGGGGGCCCTGTTTGGAAGCTGTGAAGTAAAAAAAAAAATCTGAGATGGATAGGCTGGAGAAAGATTGCAGAGAGGAGGTCAGAAAGAGTCAAGTTCAATTTCCTGAGTATGTTGGCCAAGTAATAACTAAAATTATGCAAATAAACATCAATTACTGTGGATTAAGTTTATTAAAAACATTTGACATTACACAAGAAGAAAATTCATCAACATTAAAAACTGATCATTTGCTGACTACCATAAAAGCAAAGCATCAGGATTTCTTGTCTGTTTTTATTAAACAACCAAAAGTCATACCCAACATGTATTTTAGCCAGTAAAAATAAATATTGACCCGTACAGTAAGAGAGTAAGAGAGTCTCCAGAGACTGTAAGACCAGGAAGTCCAACCTGTGCACTGCCTGGATTGACTACAAGAAAGCCTACGACTCAATGCTACATACATGGATACTGGAGTGCTTGGAGCTATACAAGATCAACAGGACACTAAGAGCCTTCATCAAGAACTCGATGGGGCTGTGGAAGACTACTCTAGAAGCCAATTCAAGGCCAGTTGCCCAAGTTAGAATCAAGTGCGGCATATACCAAGGAGATGCCCTCTCCCCCCTGCTGTTCTGCCATGGCCTGAACACCCTCAGCCAGATCATCACAAAGAGTGGCCTCGGATACCGGTTAAAAAATGGAACAACGATCAGTCACCGTCTCTACATGGATGAAATCCAGTTGTATGCAAAGAGTGAACGAGACATCGCCTCACTGATCCACGTCACCAGGATCTACAGCACTGACATTGACATGTCATTCGGGCTAGACAAGTGTAGCCAAATAATATCAAAGAGAGGAAAGATGATCACAACTGAAGGAGTTTAACTACCAGAAGGTAAGATAAGTCGATGTTCAGGACAGCTACAAATACCTTGGGATCCCGCAGGCAAATGGGAATCATGAAGAGGCCACAAGGAAGTCAGCCACAGCCAAATATCTACGTAGAGTAAGGCAGGTCCTGAGAAGTCAGCGGGATGTTCAGAACAAGATCTATGCCATCAACACCTATGCCCTGCCCACATCAGATACCCTGCTGGTATAATAACCTGGCCAAAGGAGGAAATAGAAGCCACAGATATCAAGACAAGGAACCTCCTCACCATGCATGGAGGGTTTCACCCCTCCAATGATGACCTGTTAAGTGAATGCCTCAGGCAGCAGAAACCCAATGAGGAGAAGGAAGAAGAAAAGAGAGACCATCATGGAGGGACAAGCCCCTGCATGGGATGTACCACCGACAGATAGAGGAAGTGGCTGATATCAGTCTCAGGGACAGCACAGAGGCACTGATCATGGCAGCACAAGAACAGGCCTTGAACACAAGATCGATAGAGGCTGGGGTCTACCACACCAGACAGGACCCAAGGTGCAGACTGTGCAAAGATGCCCCTGAGACGGTGCAGCACATAACAGTGGGGTGCAAGATGCAGGCAGGTAAGGCAGACTTGGAGCGTGACAACATAGTAGCCGCATAGTATACAGAAACATCTGTGCCGAGTATGGGCTGGAGGTTCAAGGATTAAAGTGGACGACACCTCCTAAGGTAATTGAAAACGACCGAGCTAAGATCCTGTGGGACTTCCAGATCCAGACCAATAAGATGGTGGTTGCTAATCAACCGGATATCGTGGTGGTCGACACGCAGAATAAGAAGGCGGTAGTGGTAAATGTCACAATCCCAAGTGATAGTAACATCAAGAAGAAGAAACATGAGAAGCTTGAGGAATACCAGGAGCTAAAAGAGGATCTGGAAAGGATGTGGGGAGCAAAGGCATCAGTGGTACCAGTGGTGATAGGCGCACTCGGGGCTGTAACCCCCAAGCCAGGAGAGTGGCTCCAACAAATCCCAGGAACAACACCTGAGATCTCTGTCCAGAAGAGCGCAATTCAAGGAACAGCTAAGATCCTGCGCAGGCCCTTCAGGCTTCCAGGCCTCTGGTAGAGGACCCGAGCTTGAAGGAGACACAAGACCCCCCACAGAGAGGGCGAGTGGGGAAATATTATATATATATCTACTCAAAGATATAGAAGAAGCAGGATTTGGATGAATGGATTAACTATATTAATACGTTTAGGAAGCAATACAGTGATGTTGCTAAAAAAAATGTCACATCAGAGAATCTGCATGGACCCAAGTTGAGTGTAAGGTGTAGTATTAGAGTGGAAGGGTCAAAATAATGGAGATGTAACTCTCTGACAGAGCCCTGACCGTAATGGAAATTGTACCTCTAAATGTACGTTTGTACAAAGTACATTTCAGATCAGTTTACTAATGTTCCAATTTGTTATTACCATAAAAAATCCTAATACCTAACGCATTTCCTGAAAGCTCAGAATTTGTATATATTAGCCAGTCATTAAGAACTGAAGCCTGGACTCCCTTGAAAAAACATGATCCTCTTTAAGATAAGACACTGCAAATATCCATCTAAACGTTTGATGATCATGTTTTGAACCAAAAATGGAATAAACAGATCTTTAAACTCATCTGTCTTCAGGCCACATTTTTTTTTTTAACTCATGTTTATCTGAACTTAAATTCCATAAACGTAAATAATCTTGCTCAGCATCTTTCCTGCGAAGTTGGCTGTTCTTTTACATATACACAACAGCAGCCGTCATTAGAATACAGGGTAAATGTTTTCACTGAGCTGAAGGCCTCCCCTTGTCCTCATTTCCTCCACTGGCATGGAGGGGTCCTGGATGAGGGTGATTAGATAGCAACAAGCACACACATTGGCACCATCTCATCCTGTGGAGCTTTTTCACTGTGGTGCAACCACGAATTGGTCTTCTATTTTTGTTTGAAGTGAACTTCTTTTGCTCAGTAGGAAGCCCAAGCACTAATACTGTACTAGCAGTGCGTTTTGGTATAATGAGGTGCTAGCAGCTCAGATATTGTTCATTTTCCTTGTCTGGAA
>KV751348.1:4205277-4235347 GCA_001698575.1 Mola mola | reverse complement strand
GTCACATACATTTCACTGAGGACGAATCCTTTGAGTCAATACAGAAATATTTCGCATACAAACACACGGCTTTAAATTTACATAGGAGTTACTAAATTTTCCCAAAAGCTTTCTGCTCTTCGTAATACAAGTATTTTAAAGTCTTAAATGATAATGCATCACTACACAATAAATCATTTAATGTTTATGAAGATTTAAATATGCTTTTATTGTACATTAATGACCTGTTAAAGCTCTAACTGTAGGCTAGTTTTGAGTGGAGAAACTATCCTGCAGATCTGACATACAAGTACTAGCACTACATGTGTAAAATGATGGCAATCAAAAATACAATTTCACAGGAATATTGTTTGTTAAAAATATGTCACTTTCTCAGTGGTGTGCAGAATCTAGAGTTGTATCAAGGGTTGATGAGAAAGTTGAGGTTTTTGTAAAATGATCATAAGTGAATAAACATCAAGCATTCTTAAGGGGTGACCGTTCTACATTTTTTTATATTTCATTGAAAGGCAGGAATTTCACACCATGTATCCTATTAACCTCATACTGTTACAATAACAGCAAAATGGGAACATGGGAAATTCTAACTGCAACTTTTTTTGGTCTAAAATGTAGACGGTGTAAAGTAAGCCTTCATATTTGAACTATTTTATGTAAGGGAACATTTTTAGGTCCTCCTCGATAATATGGTGTGGTTAACTTTCACAGCAAGACACTGTATTCATCTTCTTTCCTTTCAAAAACAGGCATCACTGAATCAACAGAGGACAGTGGAAAATATTATGGGCAACAGTTCCAGTAGCTTGTTGCAATCCATTTCCCAACCCTCCCCTTTAAAAACTCAGAACCAACAACTCCTTTACCACAAGAAAGAACAAGATGGCTGCTTCCTGATGTTATATATATCTACCGTATATCATGCACACACTCACACATCAACTCACCCTCTTTTCAGAAACATCTGGTTTACAAAAAAATATATATTTCCAAATGAGTAATGTCCCCAGCATTGGGGAAAATTTATTCTACAACTGGAAAATGAAGGACTAGTAAATGAAAGGACCTGGGATGAAATGACAATTTGACCATAAATGAGTGTAATGATTCCTTACCAGGTCTCCATCCTGCTTCACCTAAATGTTTAAGTGTTTTGTTTTTTTCTTTTCTTTCCTTTTACAAAGCCTCCTGTGAGACATACACTACCATAACATGTAATTCCAAAAAAGACAAGATATTATTGGATTTTAGGCGTACAGTTTTCAGTTCTGCTGAGAAGGTAGCCTTAGGCCACAGGTTCCAGTATCCAACCTTTCGGACAAAAACTGATAACATAGTCGAATAAAATAATATATAATAGAATTAGTGATCAAAGCCTTGAATAAATCCGGGAAAGGTGACTCTGCTCAGTGAGTATAATCAATGGCACAATCGTATTTCTTTTTATTTATATTAAGTAATCTTTGATGTTTTAGCCTTTAGCTTTCTGCTTTCAGTTTCTTGATCTGTGTAATATTCTGATGTTTAGACGACTCAGTTCATTCATACACAACTCGTGTTGTGTATGAATACACATTCGTTGAACTATCGGGGATTTTTTCATTCTGTTCTGCATTGTGTTTTTGTACTGTTACACTACAAATAAATTTCACTAAATCAGAATTTCCTATGGGGATCACGAAGTAAAGTAAATGAATAAGTAAGTCCTTCTTTTGTACGTGATAATGGGCAAAATAAGTTCAGGGTTCTCATCTTCAGCCAACAAAAATGGGGCTTCAGCTTTGTGATTTTTTTTGTAGGATTGTAATAATAAAGACTTTTAATAACCAAACCAAATGTGAAGGCATCCATTTTTTACTCACACATTTCATTTTCAGCACTTTTTTACTTACACGGTGCTGTTTCAGTCCGAACATCTTGAAATGCTGATTTTTCTGATTTTAGAGGAGTAAGGCTAAACACAGAAGCAAATGGGAATGTGATGAATACATGTCAAGGTCTTTGAACTTCTCTGTTACATTCGAGTATAATGAGTCCTTCTTATTATCGTCTATGTGTTTTGAAGGATGTGCATGTCAGTAAGGACTACTTAAACACAAATATTAGTGTGATAAA
This sequence comes from Mola mola, assembly GCA_001698575.1. Lineage (NCBI taxonomy): Eukaryota > Metazoa > Chordata > Actinopteri > Tetraodontiformes > Molidae > Mola > Mola mola. The sequence continues at coordinate 4,233,235 of KV751348.1, read as the reverse complement.
ATCTTTAAATGAATGGTCTAATTCTATAGAGTATCGGCACGCATTAACTGCATACAGAGAAACAAACACTGAAACAAACAAGAGATAAATGGAAAATTAAGCTGGCAACAAGTTATATCAATATTTCATTGACTAATTTTGAAAGAAATGTAGTGTGTCAACTTAAATAAATACTGCATGGTAAGTACTTTTAATAATAAACGAGAATATGTTCAGATAAATTAAGTTTAACATATGAAAGATATAATATAACTTTCATTTTGTATTATTATGCACCTGTTGGACGCCTTTGCTTAATTCTAAATCCATATTGAATATAAAAAATAACAGGAAAGGCAGGGATTTCTCGGTTTTGGCGCTAACCATGTCAAAGACTTTACTGTGTAACCAGAGGCTGTTTGCTTACAACATGACTCCAAATAAAGGACTGTCAATTAGTTAATATTCATCCATTTAAAAACAATTTTGTCAGGAAGAAAGGTCGCAACAAGATTGGGATCACCAGAACACGTTTGTCTTGGGTAAGGCAGACATAACACAGCACAGGAATAGTAGCATTAAGCTCATCATAGAGTACTGTTAAAAGGCCTGTGTCCGTGTAACCGATAGATGGCTGACAACCTGGCAAGAAAATCCTCTTCCTCATGTTTCTACAGGAGACAAACATACTGCAGTCTTTACAGGGGATGGGGCTAGCAGAGAGTGTTGCTGTCAGGCAAAGGGGTTGTCTGACTTTAAGATAGAGGTGTCCACATCATTGCAACCTTTGCCGTTCATGTGTTCTGTGTGACCGTCAATGCTGTAGCAGCCCTGCACCTCCGTGATGGAGGACGCAGTGTACGAGGCTGAACGCAGGGCATCTGAGTGGTTTCCTATGCTGCTGCTAAATTGGATGTTATACTGGTTCCAGTGCCTCCTCAGAACCGCTTGGACCTAATCAGAGGAAATTCATTTCACATATTAATGTTTCTTTTAATACAACATATTAATTATTTTTCAAAACCACAGAACCACACTTTTTGCATGCAAATTCTTAAGTTTTGTGAATTACATTCATCAGCTATGTTTATAATAGTGAGATGATAAGATAAATATCAGTTATCAGGTATGGAGATACTCTATATGTACTACATATACATTTTATGTGCGTGTGTTGTGTATAGGCATCACATTGTTTGCAGGATTATCATAAGAGAATTATATTTAAACTTTGAATCAAATTATAAAGAACCACAATGCATTTAAGGTCTTTCACAGTATAAAGGGGATGTAGTCAGTGGTTCTTATAAGACATTCACGTATGGAAAAGCAATCAGTACATTTGTATGCAGATCTATCACCTGCATAATTGATAGCAATCAGAGTACAGATCATGACTGCTTGCCAAGTGTAAAAAAATCACTAACCCCCAGCAAAACCCCGGAAGACTGAGACTGTTAAAACATTCCCCATCCCCAGTTCACCGTCCTGCTTAGTGGGTCACACTGAGGAAATTGTCTCATCTATCCCTGATCACAAGGAGGAAGTGTGCATTAGTGTGTGTATGTGTGCATGCAAGTCTAAAAAAAGGGCAGAACCCCATCTTACTTCTCCATTGAAAAAGCAGAAGATAGTGGCCACCAGCAGACCCTAAAATGGAAAAAATAAATATTTACATATACTGTATATATACTGTATATACTATATACTGTATATGAACAAGACAGATCATAGACAGTTAGATCATTTGTGTTTCAGCACTTGTGAAATTTGGTCTAAAATTGCTTCAAACATACAGTACACATAGCATACAGTATCTATTAACTGCTGCACACTATATTCTCTGCTGTATGCTTAACTATTGGGACTGGTAGCTGAGCTCAGAGTCCTAGTGGCCACAGTGATTGCCTAGCTTGTAACTATACATCACAGAGGTTATTATACAAGCCTAGCTTGTATAGTTACAACCTACGACATCACTGTGGCCACTAGCACTCTGCGCTCAGCTACCAGTCCCAATAGCTAAAAGCAGTTCCAAAGAAGTCTATGATTGTAGATATGAGAAAACATGGCAGTTGATGAGGGAGGAGAGAGATGTAGCAGCAGAACAGCGAGACAATCGTTAACAGCTTTTGCAGATGTTAGCTATTAAAGAAACAATAACAAGTGATTGAAATTATGCCTTTAAATTTGACAGTTCTTTTTCATGTAAATTGTGGCGCACCAATGGGAATAAAACTGTGCTTCTTTGTAAAAGCCCATTAGGGCAATTTTTTACATCTTCCTTTATCATCAACACCATTGTGTCTTCACATTCACAAAAATATGCTAAATCATAAAGTTGTGTCCACATATTATATATTCGTGTTTCGTTTCGTTTCGTTTTCTGACGCTTATCCAGGTCAGGGTTGCGGGGGCAACAGATTGAGCAGGGAGATCCAGACGTTCCTCTCCCAGGCCACTTCCGCCAACCCCTCCAGGGAGACACCAAGACCTTCCCAAGCCAGCCGAGAGATATAATCTCTCCAGCGTGTCCTTGGTCTGCTCTGGGATCTCTTCCCGGATGGGCATGCCCAATACACCTCCCCAGGGACACGTCCAGGAGGCATCCTGACCAGACGCACGAACCACCTCAACTGGCTCTTCTCAACGCAGAGGAGCAGCTGCTCTACTCTAAGCTTCTCCCGGATATCCGAGCTCCTCACCCTATCTCTAAGGCTGAGACCAGCACCCCTGCGAAGGAAGCTCATTCCAGCCGCTTGTATTCGCAATCTCATTCTTTCGGTCACTACCCAGAGCTCAAGACCATAGGTGAGAGCTGGGACATAGACTGACCTGTAAATTGAAAACTTTGCCTTCTGGCTCAGCTCTCTCTTCACCACAACAGACCGCTTCAGCGTCCGCATCACTGCCGACGCTGCCCCAATCCGTCTGTCAATCTCCCACTCCATTTTCCCCTCACTCGTGAACAAGACCCAGAGATACTTGAACTCCTCCACTTGGGGAAGTGACTCTCCCCTGACCCGGAGTGGGCAATCCACCCTTTTCCGGCTGAGAACCACGGCCTCAGATTTAGAGGTGCTGATCCTCATCCCCGCCGCTTGACACTTGGCTGCAAACCATCCCAATGAGAGCTGGAGGTCACTGTTTGATGAGGCCAACAGAACCACGTCATCTGCAAATAGGAGAGACAGAATCCTGAGGCCACCGAACTTGACTCCCTCCACCGCTTGGTTGCGCCTACAAATTCTGTCCATAAAAATTAGAACCGGTGACACAGGGCAGCCTTGGCGGAGACCAACCCTGACTGGGAACGGGTCTGACTTACTGCCAGCAATGCGAACCAAGCTCTGGCTCCGACAATACAGGGATCAAATGGCCCGTAACAAAAGGCCATCTACCCCATACTCCCGGAACACCCCCCACAGGACACTTTGAGGGACACGGTCATAAGCCTTCTCCAGAGCCACAAAACACATGTGGACTGGTTGGGCAAACTTCCATGCCCCCTCCAGTACTCTCGCGAGGGTATAGAGTTGGTCCAGCGTTCCACGGCCACTCCTCTTGAATCAGAGGTTCAACTAGCAGCAGGACTCTCCTCTCCAGCACCCTGGAGTAGACCTTCCCAGGGAGGCTGAGGAGTGTGATCCCCCGGTATTTGGAACACATCCTCTGGTCCCCCTTCTTGAAAAGGGGAACCACCAGAAGTCCAGTTGCTTCCTACTAAACACTCCGAGATCACACCTGTCCGCCACTCCAAAGGCACAGCCCACGCAATGTTGCAGAGGCGTGTCAACCGGGACAGCCCTACAACATCATGAGCGTTGAGACGCTCGGGACGAATCTCATCTACCCCCGGGGCGCTTCCGCTGTCGAGTTGTTTGTCAGCCCCAGCGACCTCGATCCCAGTGATGAGACAGCCTTGCCCAAAGTCCTCCGGCTCTGCCTCCTCCTCGGAATGGTTACCGCCACAACTAGCACCAGCGACTTTGCTACCACAGCTTTGAGCAGCCGCCTCGACAATGGCACCGCGGAACATGGCCCACTCGGATTCCATGCTCCCCACTACCTCCGGAATGTGGTTGAAGCTCCTCAGGAGGTGGGAATTGAAGACCATTTTCACAGGGTCCTCAGCCAGACGTTCCCAGCAGACCCTCACTATTCGCTTGGGCCTGCCTGGTCTGTCTGGCATCCTCCCCCACCACCTGATCCAACTCACCACCAGGTGGTGATCAGTTGACAGCTCTGCTCTTTAAGCTCTGCTCATGTCCAGCAAATACGGTCGCAGATCAGATGATACGACTATAAAGTCAATCATTGACTGTCGACCTAGGGTGTCCTGGTGCCAAGTGCACTTATGGACACACTTATGGCTGAACATGGTGTTAGTTATGGACAAACTGTGACTAGCACAGAAATCCAATAACTGAACACCACTCGGGTTCAGATCAGGCAGGCCGTTCCTCCCAATCACACCCCTCCAGGTCTCGCTGTCATTGCCCACATGAGCGTTGAAGTCTCCCAGTAGGACGATGGAGTCCCCAGTAGGGGCACTCTCCAGCACCTTTTCCAAGGACTTCACAAAGGGTGGGTACTCTGAACTATTCGGTGCATAGGCGCAAACCACAGTCAGGACCCGTTCCCCAACCCGAAGGCGCAGGGAAGCAACCCTTTCGTCCACCGGGGTAAACTCCAACACATCGACTGACAACCGAGGAGCTATTAATAAGCCCTCTCACCTGGGACAACTCCAGCATAGAAAAAAGTCCAACCCCTCTCAAGAAGACTGGTTCCAGAACCCGAACTGTGCGTTGAAGTTAGGCCGACTATATCTAGCCGGTATCTCTCCACCTCTCGCACAAACTCAGGTTTTTTCCCCACAAGAGAGGTAACATTCCATGTTCCAATAGCCAGCTTCAGCAACCGGAGATCGGACCACCAAGGCCCCTGCCTTTGACTGCCACCCGATCCACATAGCACCTCTATGGCTCCTCCTGTGGGGGGTGGGCCCACGTGAGGACGGACCCATGTCTCCTTTTTGGGCTGAGCCCGACTGGACGCCATCGACAAAGGCCCGGCCACCAGGCGCTCGCCTAGGGACCCCTTCCCCAGGCCTGGCTCCAGGGCGGGGTAAACAAGTCCTTGTTTGTCACCATCATAGAAGTCTTTAGAACCGTGATTTGCCCTCACCTAGGACCAATTTGCCTTGGGTGATCCTACCAGGAGCAAACAGCCCCCGACAACATGGCTCCTAGGATCATTAGGGCACCCAAACCCCTCCACCACGGTAAGGTGGCGGTTCCTGGAGGGGTATATTTGTGTAGGTCGTGTTAAAATAACAAAAATTTGAAGAAACTGTGATTTTTTGAACCAGTTTGTCATACAATTCTTACTAGTAAACATATTTTTTAATCCCCCTTAAAAAATAAAATTAAATAGAAGTATAAATACTTGTATTTTTAAATTGTGATTCATCTGGATTATTCACAGCCTATTATTATGTTTAACTAGATTAAATATTTTAATCGATTGGCAGTATTGTTCTGTAAAGTTGTAAAACTAAAATTATCTTACAAGAGGGCCCTTTCATGTCTGCAGCAGAGGAACTAAATCAATTTAGTTGGGCTGTTGCTCAAGACATCCTCCCTGTGTTGTCCATGATCAGATAACACCTCCCAAACATCCAACTGACTCCAGCAAATTTCAGCTCAGATAACAAATGCCTTCCTTCCTGCTTCTCTTCACTTAACATAAACACAGAAAGAGGCTGATGGGAAAGGCTGGCTCTTACTGAATGCTAGGGAAAAAAACTAATCAGAGAAGGTTGTCAGTAACATCTTGTACCTATTCATTACACAAAATATTTATGCTACAAATTGGGACACTGCCGTTCATGTACAGCTGTACCCAGTATGGATAGTTGGGAACAATGACTCAGTCACAACTAGAAAACTGAAAAACAAAAACTCAAAGTTTCACACTGGCCCTTGACTCACCTGATAATGCATGAGTATGTGCATGACGTAGTCGTATATTTCAGAGGAGACACGTCCCTCCGGCTTATAGGGAAGCAGGACATACTGAATTCCCAGAAGAGGCACTAGGATGAGGGTGGCTCTCACAGCTTTCATGTAAAGACTGGATTCCGCTTGGTGGGTTACCTTCAGCTTGGTGATGAGCACTCGCACGATGTTCAGGAGAAAGAACAGATTGACCTGAAGGGACAGCGCCAGAAAGGACATCAATAAATCACCGGAATTTTCCACTTTGAGTTGCTGCCAGCTGGGTACATATTTTCTTGTGGTAAACTAAAAATACATTCTCTTAATACTTAAACGTATGTGCTACTGAAAAATAACAACATAAAAATACAGCTCAAGAATAAGGCCAGTGATAGAAAGGCATAAAGTGTATAATATTTTGTTGTGGTTTGAGATCTGAAATGATATCGACAGCTGCGCTTATGTCAAGCAACGATGAAGCAAACACTAAGATCGAAGTCTAAGATCAAATAAAAAAAATGAACTGCAGAAAGCATGTGGCAAGATGGCAGTAAAGAGAAGTAGAGATCGCGAACCAAGAAACAGCTGTTTGAGTACTTCTGCAACATCTCTTACACAATGCTAAAAATAGTCTGGGAGAAGTAATCGAACGCCTAGCTTGTTAGAAAGAGGTAAAAACTACCTCATGAATATTGGTAATTAGTTTAAAAACTGTTAATGTCTTGCTGAATTACACCGCACCCTTTCCATCATCTTTGTGACAGTTTCATGATTTGTACAGAATCAAGGCTTATGACAATCCATGTAAAATCCATAAATTATTATTTTAGGAACAAACATAATGTCCAAAATGTGATGATTTGGTTACATCCAACGTAAACTGATAATATTTTGTAACGAAACCATTAATTACGCATAATTTCATTGCTTAAAAAGTGCACTCTAAAGAACATTGTGAGCAAAGCTACACAAATGCCTTTTCAGGGGCCTGAAACCTGTACCAATTATTGTAAAAGATAGTCTGAGGACTGGACACTTAGTATTGTCCTTCGGGCTGGTTTTCTCTAAAACAGATAAAAAATGGGCCTAGGAACCAGTGCGTCGTTCCTCAGAGAGGAAAGTGCATCGGTTGCACTGCATAAACAAAATTATGCCTGCTATGAGACAGTGTCCTGCTCTCACTCTGCCCACAGCATCCAACCAGAAGAGAGAAAAGGTCTTATTGCATATTGTGCAATGAAAATAGCCAACTGAGAGAAACATAGTTAAAAACAGTAAACTGGTTCAGTAAAATAGAAATTATTATGACTGATTTAAGCATGTAATTGTATATTTCTTATATATTAATCGAGGTGTTTTTGTTTCCTGTTTCTGCTTTGCTGTAAATGACTGGTGTCAGGAAAAAGAAACTTCTCACCAAAAGAGCGGCACAGATGGGACCATGGATGATGTAGAGCAGCGATGTTTTGGAACTAATCCAGCAGCTACGGAGGCAGGGAGAAGACAAAAGAGAAACGTTTACACAACAATTCCAATGCATCACACGGAAGATCCATTATGCAGATCAATGGGTTTTCTGAGACACTAATTAGCATTAACACTGAGGGATACAGAGACAAGAAGCAAAGACACTTGAATGCTTTGTTGAACCACAATTATAAAAGAGATTAAAGGACATTTTTTTTGGCAGGGATTTCTATTCTGATACATATAAACACTATAAAGTGTAATATCATAATGATAATGGAGCCCACACTATCACACTTACTTGTCATTGTAGTAATAACTTCGAGCGATGGCATGTATGGAAGCTGGAATGAGTGGAAAGCCTGCAAACAGAATATCATAAAGTTCTAATACTTTTAATCAAAGTTTGTCAGTTAGACATTCTTTAACTTCGAATTCTGATTTAAAGTAATTAAAAATGTCAATAATAATGCCTGGAAAAATACAGATTTATGTGAAGTATATTGTCGAAATTAAATAAGGCTATAAACTATGAGTGCAGATGCATGTCTACCAGAAGCACCTGTGGTGGCATTTGCACCAAAAACATTGTTATTCCCTAAGGCTTAGAAAATATATTAATGGCTTTTCTTCGGATCTATGCTGAATCATCCACATCTGTGAGGCTATGCATCTTAGATGCACATTGAAACCTTTTTTTTTTTTTTTTTTCCCCATCATTTCTGGTAGGAATGATGTCCAAACTAACAAAAACCTTACATACAGTATTTTAGTATAAGACAGTTCAGCCATTAGCAAAGTAGGTTTACTAACACCTGTTTTCTCTCTTTTAATAAAGCAAAATCAAGAAATCAACATTCCCTATTTGAAAATGACTGACAGCAGAGAGGACGACTGTCTGTGACGCATGACTTACCCCATCCTAACAGATAGTACCACATGAGGTGCTGCTTCTCGGCAAACACAGCCACCACAATGAGAGTGTGCAGGTATATTCCCTCACACAGCATCCAGAAGTAATTGCAGCCAAAGAGGTACAGATGGATGAACTGAGATACTTTACAGCTCGTCTGAAGAGGACAAACACACACATTGGTGATGGTGGTGGTGGTCAGTTATGTCATGTAATCTAGATACTATAGAAATTGTTTATTAATTAAAGTGTCTCTTTCCAAGAGTGCAGCTCTTACGGAAGCTTGTAAACATTAAAATACCAGATAATTCAACTTGATAAATACAAATGACTCACTGGGTTCCTCTGAACCAGCTCCTGGTTGTTTGCCACTGCAGTCAACAAAATGATGGTGATGATAGAGTTCAAAACAAAGGAAAAGAAGAGGTTTTTGTGGAGAGTGATCCTTTGGCAGCTTAAACTCCTGCAAGATGAGAGAGGCACTGTTGTATCAAGCAATCCATGCAAAAAGTGAGAACTAAGTGACAGTGAGTCATGTTAAAATCAGGCTTGTTGACTCACTTGAAGTGGAAGAATATTCCGAGGGAGACGAAGAGGGAGGTAAGTGACAGTCCATGTCCAATGAGAGCTAAATAAAATAGATTCATCGCAGTCTGGAAGGAAACAATACACATAAATGAGATTATTTTGATCTGGGGATGACAATTCTTGACAATCTACAAAGACAACTCATAGCTATTACTTGTATAAGTAAATGCTTGACTGATGGAAGAATGACACAAAAAAATCAGCAATTTAGGTTTTTCAAATGGTAAATGTGTCTGTTCTCCTCCTCATCTCATCAGATATCTTTTGCATCACGCAAGAGTTTTTACTACAATGTAAAGCTGACCATGTCAGTTTTAGATGTATTGAACATAGGACATAGCATGACGTGCTTTCCATAATGAGTAGCAAAATAGGTGCAAGTGCTGGGTTGAGTGAAGGGTCACACACACAACTTTCACCCGGGAGACCAAAGTTTGTGTTTAAATTCAACCAAACAACACTAATGGTTTGTGGCAACATTACACCAAAGTAGCGATGACCCAGTGCATCAGGATAAAACATTTGCAAAGTCAGCATTTGCATGTCATCCAGCGACAGCAAAGGATAGTTAATGAGTCTAGATAAGATGTGCATAATGTGCAAAACATCATAATCCAATGACCTGGGACAAAAATTGGTTAAAAGAGCTCATTTTAAATGTGACAAAAGGTGAAATGCCAGATTATGGGGTTTGAATGATGTTTTAACTTTTTTTTCATGGCTGTTACTGACAATTGCCAATCAAGGTAACAGATGATGGATAAATTCAATTTACTCAAGTGTAATATTTGATATATAATAAACCTAATAATAAAAACATATTATAATATATAATATTGCACAAAGTTTTACTTTTGTACTTATGCCACAGCATTAACTTAATAACTTTAGTTACTTGTTACTTCTAATATAATGGATATAAAATATAAGTGCTATTATTTTTATACTGTATAATTATATATCACTATTATTATTGTTATCATTAACTAGAAACTCCAGAAAAATACTGAGACCTGATTTAAAGATCAGCCAAGGAAATAGTCTATTCTTGGTACATCATACTGCAGTCACCAGATTTCCATTAGTGGATAGCGAGCATTTCCAGATGATAAAACAAAATGTTTGCATCTCTTCTGCCCTACGCTAACATGAACACATAGATTGTATATTATGAACACATTATGTGTGTGTGTGTGTGTGTGTGTGTGTGTGTGTGTCTGTGTTGACCCTACGTTTTTTATTTCTTTTTTTTGGGCCATCCTCAAGACAATCTGTGAATATTTCACAACTCTGACATTACATTAGTATATATTGTATGATATTTCAATACTTTTCTGTCAACATGAGGATGACATGTTTGTTGTATAATTTCTCAGGTTAGTGGCAGAAGCTGCCTGGAGATCTATTAAAAATACCATATATTCATTGCATTTAGTGACCTACCACTCTGCCTTCATTTGTGTGCTCATTGCAGCGGGTGTAGTTGGTCCATGTTCGGTTGCTCTCCGGGTGCAGAAACCAGTGACCACTGTCGGTGCAAATCTTCGTTACCATCTCTGCGGGCAAAGATATTTACAAATGCATATTTGAATACCAGAGAGTGAATCTCACATAATAGTGAGAATATTTCTTAGTACTGATTTTTTGCAGCTAAGTGCATGGAAAAAAAACCCAACAAAAAACCTGGAGATAAAAACATAAATCACAAAGGAGCGATGCTATTTAAAAACTAATAATTTCTTTGGATAAACCACTAGACTGTGTTAGATTTGATGGTTTTCCTTTGTAAGCCCCACAAAGTTAAAATCATGTTCTAAATCTCCATCAAAAAAGAAAAAAAAAAATCCCAAAACATTAATGTACATATTGACAGCGGTGATTAAAGGAATGCAAAAAAAAAAAAAATGATCCACATCTTCTGTGCAGGGATGTCCAGAAAAGCTTCAAGCAATTAATATGAATTGACTATTTCATGCAAATACAGACCTGCATGCATAGAGGTAGATTGCACATGAATGGCAGCTTATTCATAATAGCTGTTATAATACATTTCTACTACAAGTGTACAACATTTGTTAAGCATAACCCAAAAGAACAAATAATAAATAACCCTCTTTTTATTGCAGTAATATAAGTGATCTGTATGGCCAGATTCAGGTAAAACTAAACATGCTTGCTGCAAATACACCTTTAGGCCACAAGTCTTACCTGATGGATCAAAATCCTGAAAGTAGTCTGGGCAGTGCTGCTCTGACACAACACCGGACTTGGTGTCGTCCCAGCACAGCCAGCCGTCCCAAGTGCGATTACACATGGGCTCTTAAACACAGGAACATGTTCTAGGTTAGTACGTCATGGTTATATTCAAACGTGATTCTCAATAAAAAAAACAAAAAACAAAAACGAGGCATTGAGGTGTTAAAACAATGGAAAATATCCAGAAGTCCAGAATTACAAGCATAAAAAATGTTGAATAGTATTTTAGTTTGTTCTCGCTGCCCTTCAGTCTGGACAGTTTTCCCTTTCAGAAACATGGAACATAACAGCTACCTTCTCTGCTGTGGATATTGTCCTTCATTATCTTCTGATAGCACTCAAACTGTGCTGTAACTATCTTGTTCCTGGTGAGTCCCAGGTCATGATAGACATTGTTGGGGTGCTGTTGCTGTGTTTCATTGACTTCCATGCTCGCCGTAACACACATCTGCCACAAAATAGGGAAAAAGGTGAACACAACTCTTCACAAGAGAACAATCAAATTAAGCTTAGAAATGATCATATGTAATAAATTAAATCCATATGCCTCACGACTTCTAAACTTAGATCATAGGATAACTGTTGTAAATGTTTCCTTTTATGTGACGTTCTACATCAAATTATTCATTATCAATTTGAAATGGACAACAAGTTCTGAGCAAACAATGAGATTCATTTTACAAAAAGCATGCAGGCGCCTGTCTGGACCTAATTTTGGCTGTGAATTCTGATTCCATGGGAACATGTTAAAGAAAGACATTTATTATCACCTGCTCAAAACTGTGAGTCACAAGTTTTCATTTGAGTTTCACGGCAAAAAAGATGACTCAATGCAAGTCATACCAGAGATTTCTAACCTCGATTTACCAACCTCGTCTGAATATGTCAAATGAAGTCACTAAAGATTGTTTTTTTGTACATGTATGATAACGCAGCCCCTCAAATGTCATCTACATTTTAGCATGACTTTAAACTATTCAGTTCAACTCCATATGCTGATCATTAACTGTTCAGAAAGATATCATATACTGTACAAATAAAATAGTGATCCGACAGTAATACACCCCAAATCATGACCATACCAGAGGCCTCGTTTTCTTTTTATCAGTCTCTACCTGTTTTGTAATTAGTTATGCCATTAACATACAAGCTAGTCACAATAATAATGCTTCTTATCAGACCTTTGTCTGTGAGATTTTTGTGACACAAGAGAACATACAGAGAAGCAATTTAGTGCTGAATAAATTCTGTCAATCACTGGATTTCTCCAAAACACAGGTCCTAGTGATGTCCTGATGATGCAGGATGACAATTCTCAAACCTGCCCATTAACATGTCAGTCTACACTGTATACTGTACCTTCATTTATTTTTCTCTTGGTTTGTATATGAAAAGTAAACAGGAACCAGACCAGAACTTAAATCCAACAATGTATCATTTTTTTCCTTCTTCGTCCACACCAAATTAAATGATGAGCAGGTGTAAAAAAAAAAAAAACCTCTACATACATATTCTGTAAAGCTGTATTTTACTAGCAAACACAGTCACGTCTAATGTCTTCACACATGTAAACTTGGACTTTGTATGTGTGTTTTCAGTATTTGCATATCAATTGCATGAAGGTGGTCCTACCTTTGTTAGATTACACAGCAGTAGGAGGGCCACTATGCCAGTCGGCCTGATATCATCCATCCATTTGGCCATGTCTGAGCTGGCTGATGATTTACCTGCTGCAGATCTGAAATGGAAAAATGAACCGGCTGTCGATTAAGCCATGCAATCAAAGCATGATGAAATCTGATGATAAAGGCTCTTCACAACACCTTTTGTCTCCCAATGCTGATAATGTTTTGCTTAGTCAAGATCTTCCGACTTAAAAAGGACACAGAAAATGTCACCTGTGTTGGTAATTTATACTCATCGGATTAGCACATTTTGTTAATCTGTGTTACTGCCGATGCATAACCTCAGTGTGTGGGGTTTTCTGGTTCTATCCCAGTTGTGACACAATCACTGAACCAATGCTGCAGAGAAGACGCTCTAATAACTAACTTAATAACTTGACCAGTTTATTAATTACTTGTTAGAGCCAAACATCACCAAAATAATGTTAATGACAAAAACAAGCAGTAGCCAGATCAAATAAAAGATGTGTATCTTTATATAAAACAAACTAAAAATGCTAAAAAATATATGATCTTCTATGATCTTGTCACCAGGACTGCTTCAGTGTAGCAACAACATGTACCTAAGATGATCAAATATGTTTTTATAATAATGAAAATAAGAATTGTAACTCATGCATGTCTCCCCCTTTCCAGTAATAATAGCATACTCTCAATGACTTTACATGGTGAGCTGGTTTTAGTTAAAGGTACCCGCAATGCTAGCATTTTGGCTAGGTTATCAATAACGTTACAGCTGGAGTTTAATAAACAAATATTTATATCCCAAATCCCGACCTTACAAAAGTTGTAGTTATCTAACAAAAATGGAAGTACAGCTGATACTTAAATCCCATGTTGCCACTACTGGTGTGTGTTTTGTGGCCCAAATCATAAATTCTGCTCATGTCAAAGCAGTTTTAAATCAGTTAAGTGGGTGAATTACACATTTCATTAGGGGATGTTGTTGCCTCATCAACATCAACTCTCCAAAAAGTTGCTTGCAGCAAAGTTGCAGGCCACCGGGATTTAATGTAACTGCTGGAGCGTAGCAGATGAGACAAATCCCCCAGGTAGAAATCTGCTTTGCAAAACAACATGTGCACCATTTAGTTCTATAGGATAGCTTCCTCGCTACTGATGATGTTCAACTATCGAAGAGTTAGCAGTGTTCAACTGCTTTGCTTGTTTTTCACCAGTCTGGCAACTCTGTGCACCACAACCTTTGGCTGTCCTTGAGGCCCGCTGTTGCAGAGCACTCCAGAGCCCCAATCAGACATCCACCCTGTAGGATTTAGCACCTCTAGTCACATGGCTGTGGCTGTCAAGCAAGAACCCTTGTCTTACTCTCCCCTCCAATAGTCTTTTTTTTTTTTTTTTTAATTTAGGGGTAGGGTTAATATTTGCTAATTCGACAGCATTTTCCTGCTACAAACATCTGTCTTTTAAAACACACCTCGACCTCTAGTAGAGAAATGAAGGTGCAACATAGTAAAAAGTGACTGTCCATAACTGATATGCAAGGCTCATGTTTAGGTAAGGAAAATAATATTTATTTAATTTTAGATATACTTTATTTCATGCTAGTTTACTTGTTATTTTTTGGCACAGTACACGTTATATACTGGCAGCCTACACCAGAAACAGGCTGTTAGCATTGTGAGAATACCTGTTACAAATCACACAGCCATATGTATCAGCATTGCTTTCATTGCTAAACTATGTAACAAGCACTTCTGCTCCAAGCAGCTGATGACCAAAAAGAGAGAGGAAGTGTGGGGGAGAGAAAGAGAGAGAGAGAGAGAGAGAGAGAGAGAGAGAGAGAGAGAAAGGAAAATATAATGTAATAATACACATTCAGTGTATAATTTCTCATTTAGAGGCCAAATGTAACAGCCTTTTAACAAAACACATTTTCTACAACCATTAATGAATTGACATTTGGGAAGCAATAAGTGTTTTATTCGAAGATATCATTAGCTTTTTTATTTATTCATTTATTATCATTTTCTTTTTTTTTTCTCCAAGAAATACGCATCATGAGATGTGCTTGTACATGTGCTTGTACAAGTAACTTAATGTGAAGATATGTTAATGAGCCATAAACTGCATAAATGGATTAAAAGTAAGAAAGTTTGTGGCTTGAAAATGTTCACTTTCTCAAGACAAAATTTAAAGCTCAAATACTGCAAATTTGGCCCAAATGTGTATGAACCTCTTCAAACTGGGAACTTTAATAAAATGCTGGATAATGTAATGCATAAGCTAGTGGGGATGAATGGCCGTGTTAAGACCAACCACACTGTCACAATGTTCTTGACTGTTCACTGAAGAGTGAAAGCATTTTTCTTACTTTATGATTACTTTGATCAATATGTAAAGAGTTTCCACATGACAACTGATGGAGGTTTAGAATGAAAGCTTCAAGAAAAATGTTTTTCTATTATCCTTGGCGAGTAATAATTTGTACTTATTAAAACTTTGTATCTTTTAACAGTGGATGAGCTAAAGGGTGGCAGCAATCTTCTGGGGAACCCAGTGGAGTTGGACAAGCCTTCTGGACCAACAGACTACACCCACTCCTAGACCGATAGATAGACTACACATACTGTTCACTTGGATTTTATGGATTTCGTATTCTCTTGAACTCATAGATTTAATTTTTTTTAAATGTATTAGCAACATTGTTTATACTTTCTCACTGTCACGTTGTTTAGTTCTGTACATGCAACATCTCTGGCACGTCTGTGAGTCCCTGGAAGAAGGATCCCTGTTCAGGGTTAAGTTTTCCTCAACCGGTTTGAGGTTTTAAGGGCAGAGGGCGTCACATCTGTACAGTTTACTGTAGATACTGTAGTTGCGTACTAATTTGTGATTATGGACTATGCAAATAAACTTTGATTTAATTTGATTTGATCATGATTCTGAAGGCACAGCGACAGCAAGGAGAGTGAATGTTTGGGAATTGTGTCTCTGCTTTATGCAGATGACATTTTTTTTGTTGGCTTCATCAAATCATGACCTTTAGGATTCAGCATCCATTGCATTTCTTCATGATGTCCAATGTAACAAATATCAGTGACTGAGCTGACTTAATTTAGTCTGTGTTGCATTTGCAACAGGTAGCTATTACTCCCCAGACTTGTATGAGTCACGTAAGATTGCTGGATCCATTCTTCAAACATTTGCATGATTTTCAGATATGAATTTACATCTAGAAAATAATTTAGGCGGGTTGCAAAAAAATATGCACCTATTGATTGGAACTTTTGAAACCTGTATTTTAATTACTTGTTTGTCAGTGGTTTATTAAACCTGATGGTTGATTTGGAGCTTTGAGTAAATGAAAAAAATGTTCAAATATATTTGTTTTATATAGGCAGTTTGTAAAACTATACTTTTAATACCAATTATTAAAATAAGTCAGATTGCTAAAATCTCCAGTATTTTGTTGTTTGGTTGCCAAATCAAAGTTTTTCACTGACTAAATCTTTGACCCAGATCACGTCTTATCCTATCAGGAGGGAGGTTGGCCCAGTGCCTGTCGTGTCTGCTCAGAATTAAATCTGCATTACACTTGGGAGAGGCGGTGAGGAGGAGGGGGTTACTGAAATTGGGATTGTAAAACATTATGGTGATGTGCAAATCAGAAACAGCCAGGAAAAGATCTCTGTTCTCTATCACACATGCAAACACACAAGAATGCGTATGCACACGCACAGCACTCTGCTATGCCAAGTTCCCTTGTTGTTTCTTGGCAAAGGCTGTGTGTCATACATTAGTAGACCTAAAACAAAGAGTATATCGTTTTTGCAACACAGCAAAGGCAGTAGAAAATGCTTGCTAGAGAGTTTAAATGCTACTTACTGTTGTTTCTAATCCCCATTTTCATTCATGTTTACTTCCTCTTATTAGTAGTCAAAACATTTCACTAAGGTTGAACGTGGCTAAGAAAAAGACATGAAACCTTCCATCTAAATATTACTCATGTGAATTTCTAGAGACTCTTTACACCATAATTAATTAATTTAAAAAAATATGATGAAAACAAAATAAATCACTATGTCTTAAACAGGCAATGTTACAAAACCACATCACTGACTGTGACATGTGATTGGAAATGACAATGAAAAACTGATGTAGAAAGACTGATTGGGCCTGCTCTATTTAAACAATGTCACTGGGTTATAAATGAGAAAAAAATGTACAGAGAACCTGTATTTATTAACTGTATTTATCTAGTGTTACAGCAGCAATATTTCCATTAAAGATTTACTGGATTTAATATATTTCTATTTGGGTCACTATTACCAACACAAAACCCCCAAGCTAGCTAATAGACAAACAGCGCTGACATTTGACAAAATTATTAGGGCTGTCAATTGATTAAAATATCTAATCGCGATTAATCGCACGATTGTCATGAGTTAACTCGTGATTAATTGCAACTTAATCGCACATTTTTTATATGCTCAAAATGTACCTTAAAAGCAAATCTATGTTTAGTGAACAAATCTATTGTTTATTTAAACCACAAAGACAAATACTGTCCAAGTTATTCTGAAATCATGTTGCATGCACTATCAGTTTGCTAACTTTATGCTCAGAGTTGCACTGTCTGGCTACTTGCATAGTGTCCGGCACAAACGTCAGCAAAGTTCCTCCCCTCTGTCTTCATAACAGTCAAAGCATCCGACCAACGTGCGTCAAAATAGTCTGCTGTGACCCTGAGGTAGCGGTGGTTACCGAGGGAAGTCCAATAGTCTCCGGTAAGCGCAACCTTGGGTGTCTGCCCCAATGCCTCCTGAACGTCAGCTTTCTTGTCTTCATACAAGTTGTGTATCTTGCTAACATTGGCGGCTCTCGAAGGCGATTCATATGTATAATCGTGGGATGTGATGGGAATAACTTCAAGTAGACCATTGTTATCCACAATGTTAATCCGCCTGCATTATGTAGCCACATATTTAACTACTGCTGCAGAGAGTTTATTTCTTGTAGAATTATCCATCCGTCTCTGTTGCAAACTATCCAGTGTAGTCTGCATTTGGTGAGGTGGAGGAGGGCTCTCTACATCAGCTGTATGCTTGGCCAGCAAGTGATATTTTAGACTCAACGCACTGGGGTGATAACTTACTTCACATCGACAATAAATGCATATAACTTTTGTCTTGTCGACAGAACTGTTGGGCATAGCTTTGAATGTGAATTTTCTATTCAGAAGACCATTTTTTTTTGTCCATTGTTTTTGCTGCCGCATCTCTGATTTCTCCAACTCTGGGCTTGGCCAAGCGTCAAACAGAAAATGAGCGCATTAATCAAACGTTTAAAAAATCAGTGTCATTCAAATGAATTTGCATTAAAAGATGCTTTTACAGAAAGGATAAACAATCACCTGAAAAGTAGATTTTTACACAAATTTGCAACACAATAAGGTCGGCAGTTTTCTGAGGTAAGTATCACCATTTCAAAATCTGAAATGTGTGGAATATGACCACAATCTGACCTCCTGTTCCTGACTTAATTACAGCCAGAAAACATTATGATGTCACAGTTGACTTTTGACCACTCATCATCTTTCAGTTCCCCTGGAAGATATAAAAATAAAACCAAGATGGTTTTATTGACTTTTAGTGACGGTTTTAGAGATAATAGTGACATAACAGTGATCCGTTCTGCTGCTCTCACTGCTGGCTGCAGATCATACAAAGGTCTATGATTGACGGTTATTTTCTGCAGCAACCTGAAGTCAGAGTCAAATATATGTCAGTTTCCGTTAAAACTTGGCTAAAGTATTCACAGACCAACACAAGATAATCATAATATCACCCATATGTTTTGCCTCCTGCTGCTACACAGATGTAGGCATAGCAGCAATGTCAAAGTCCATACTATAAATACACGAGGGTCCATGAAACAAAAAATCCTCAAAGTGACCAATAAAATCTCACCTCCTCCATGAATATCTTTGGATAATTTCATCTCAGAGTGAGGAGAATAACCTCTACAGAGGCACAACACTTGATTATTGGTCTGCTTGGATAATCTTCATCCAACCACAAAGCATTGCAAACTGTGGGTGAACCACTATTGTCTGTAGTACCTCAGACGGTTCCACAGAAGTGGTTAGTCATGTACACTTTGCACAGGAGGTGACCTCACCTATTACATTGGCCAGCACGGAGACAGATACCTAGAAAAAACTGCTTACGTGTAAAACGTCTTCTCACCTAGCAGAAGAGCTCAGGCTGAACCTTGCTTTTGTTGTGTCTGCTGAGACAGTTTATTGGGCTGTAAACATCCTTCTAACTTCACAGGATGTTAGGCGCCCACAGAGGCATTTAAATGTCCATTAGCCTGGCGAGGGCCATAACATCATTAGTGCCCTCTTCTCTTTCTCCTGCCGACGAGAATGAATGATCCCAGCATTCAGGAGTCATAACAAGCAGTATATGAAGTATGCACTTTGTTTTGTTCATTTTGTCAGTTTTACTTCTTTATTGTAATTTACCAGAAAATGAATTTGTATACATGTGCACAGTGTAATCATGTAATTTAAAGTTATAAAAAAAGGCTTATTTCAAAGTAATACATTGTTAATTCAAATGCTTAATCTGAACACATACTGTACATTGTGCTTTCTGATGCATCAAGCAGCATCTGGTCAGACCATAAATCTAAAATACTGTTGTGTGCCGTTCTGTTATCATCTTTATCAGTAGTATCGTGTGCTTGTATAAAGACACAAAGAAGACACCCAGCGTGGGAAACAGTACAGTTGTGGTTTTTAGAGCTGACTTCAAATGGCCAGTATATCATTTGGATAAACTGTGGGAGAAAGGGTCGCGTTTTAATCACTAAATGTATGTAAGCATATATATTTGTAATTTATATTTTCAGTTAAGAAAGATTTCTAGAATATTGAAGAAATGGGTACATGTTTTAAAATTCACGTTTGCTTAATTGTGTAGCGATAATGTACACTGTAGAATCAATATTGTATCTGAAATCTGAAATCAGGACTCTCTCTATCTCACTTTGTAACATTGTTAAGAAAAGTACTATCAAAATAAATTCTATTATTATTGTATTGTATTCAGGTTTCACTGTTGACATTCAACTGAATGTTGGAAGTAGAAAGTGTGTTATCAAACTTGTGACAAACCCGAGCTGTGCGAAGTAACATATCGTATGAACACCAGTCCACCTTTTCTCATGACACTGAGCCCGGTTTCACTTTACAAGCAGCACGTGCAACACGTGTCACAGGCCTGTGCCTGCGCCTCAGCTACGTTTCTGTTACCTTGGTAACATCTGTTGGGAAACAGCTTGAGTAGCGCAGGTGTTAATGAGGAGGATGACATCCTGTACCCCAGCTGAATCGCCTGCACATATGGTTGCTCTTCCACATAACATCAATGTGAAAAACAAAAAAATATTTATAGCTGCTCTTTGTGTCAGTCTCTGCAAAACTTCAACATTTCAGGTTTACTTTTCTTATATGTCTTTTTCTGTATTTTTACCTGTTTTCTATGTATTTTATTCCACAAAAAAATGTGAATGGTTCTGACATGGGGGTGTGGCCATAGACTGAGAGGAAAGAATGGGTCCAGTTACAAGCTTGGTCTCCTTCTCTTTGCCGTCATTTAGTAAGCACAGCGAGAGATTATGATGAGCAGAGTGAAGAGAAGTCAGTGAGACAGAAAAGTTTAAGAAAAACACACAACTTTTTTAAAGTGATGTCTAGGAGGAGAAGCTTTCAAGAACAAAGTGGAATGAGAGTCCCACCCAATGCGTCCTTTCTAAATCAACAAGACCAAATATAGCTAGTGGACATTTCCCATGAGATCCGTTGTACATTGAGATAATCTCTCCCATGTGATTAAAAAATAAAAATGTCTGAATTAGACTTATACTTCACAGCCTCTGATGTTATTAAGCATATGAGAACAGACTAATGCAAGCCTCCAAGTTGCCGAAGGCACGACCAGATGTCAGGGATAAACAAAAACAATCCCACACAGATGTGAGGGAGGAGTCCTCTCTGTTGCATGAGGAAAACTCCGCAACATTCAGTGCAGCCACCTGACCGATGCACGCAATACTCCTTGCATTAACATGTCAAAAGGGAGATCCAGCAGTTGCAGGCAGACGACAACATAAATGCCGAAGTGTATGTGTCATTGCCTTTATGCCCTAACTGCCATACACCAATGTTCTCGAGTTGAGCACATGGATCTATTTACAACTCTGGTGCTGAATAGACTGCATCTAATATACTTTAGCTCATGGGGGATGTAGGAAAGAGGCGACATATTACCTGATGATGTCAAATGTCAGATACACAACTGTTCACTGTGGTCACTTAAGCCCTCAAGGTTGTACAGTTAGAGATCATGCAGCCCAGTTATCCGAGGACTTATGAATATTGAAAGACTCTGTCACACACCATCTTCTTCCAATGCCAACTTTGAACACACTGTTCCCTTTTATAGCAAGGCACATAGTAAATGTTTTGTGGATGTTTTAGACTGTAATGGGAACTTTACATTGCATAGTCTTGACAGTCTTAGAATAACCAGTGATGGAATGTACAGTAACTCATGCAGTTAACTCAACTACTATACATTATTACAATTTCGAGTTGCTCTGAAGCAATGTATCATTTTAAAGGCGTTTCTGTGTGGAGTTTGCATGTTCTCCCTGTGTCTGCCTGGGTTCTCTCCGGGTACTCCGGCTTCCTCCCACAGTCCAAAAACATGCAAAACTGGGGGTTAGGTTAACTGGTCACTCTAAATTGCCCGTAGGTGTGAATGTGAGTGTGGATGGTTGTTTGCCTCTATATGTTAGCCCTGCGATGAACTGGCGACTTGTCCAGGTTGTACCCCGCCTTCGCCCGATGATGCTGAGATAGATCAGCCAAACTTGACTAATTTGCTTCTAAGTTACACCAAATAAGTATGGTGTCAAGATTTATTCCCAAACTAAATTGGTAAAGGTCAAAGATTAAGGTCCCAAAAGGCAATTTTGTCAAAATAAGCTATACTTCAAGAATCCCTGAACATTTTCCTTTCAGATTTCAACTAAAGTTTCTTTTCTTTTTTTTTTTTTTTTAAATAATGATTTTTTTGGTTTGGTTGCACCATCAGATGCACCATCAGAAAAACCAGACAGTTCATAACATTGTTTGTCTGCTGTTTAATGCCATACAGGTAGCTGTTTGGCTGAGACATTTGCTTGCTTCTTTGAAAACCAAGGTTGAGGACAGCAGAATATGCAAACATGCAAATGAGTTTAAAGACACTAAAACACTATGCTGAAGTGAGGGGTCAGCTTTTTAGAGGCACTGACCCTATAAAATCATGGATTAGTGACTATTATGTTATGAAACCTCTTTTTATTCACTGATTCATGGTAGCTAATTATCAAGTTTAAAATATTTAGGCTATTTACAGTGAGAGCTTATTCCTCAAAAAGGTTTAGCCAGGTTTCGTAGCAATACAGACAAGCTGTGTATGGGGAAAAGCAAATGTTTTGAAATTGTTTGATGTCATCCAGTGCTTGAATTGTTGCTCCTGTTGAATTTTTATATCCTGCATGTAGAAAGTGTAAAAAATGAACAAAAACATGCCCTTTCAAGCCACCATAAACACAGATGAGTCATACTGCACTGAAGAGGCTTTTTAACCGGTCCACCAATTTAATATGAGGTTTGATAACATGAAAAAGCATCTATCAAAGTCTCAATGATGCTGAATATTCAGTGATTGAACTTTACAGTAGATAGATTAGTCACAAAGCGGGTCAACACACTTAATGTCTGAAAAACAGCCAAACACAGCGAAGTAATCTAAGGGAAACTGGGCACAAGTCACAGCCTGCTGGTAAGGACAGATTAACTGTTATTGTATCAGCACTGCTAAACATTATAAACATTATATGACCACAAAATTGAAGTAACACATGCTGTAATTACTGCCTCATGATTGTTCTATCATCCAAAACACAAGTCTCTGTGAGGCAAAATATGAGCTCATGCCATCTGGTTGTCTCCATTCCCTCTGGTCATCTCATCACATCTTCCAGCTTTCAGCCAAACAACTAAAAAGTAATATTTTGAAATGTAGGTAATTATACTTGCAGAGAGGTAAATAAGAGAATTGATATCATTCAGACAGTTGGTTAGTTTCACTTGGCATAGAGACAGAAAATGAAAAAAAGAGCTTGCATGGCTGGTGGTGGAAATTCAGTACCACCAAATATTGTACTACAGTACCAAATTGAGGTAGTTAAGTCGTATTTCAGTTACATACTACTTGACAATACATTTCAAAACATCCTGAGGCGGACTCAGGATGTTTGAAGGGAAGAAGTGAAAAATTTTAAAAGGGCACAGTACACAAATCATGCTTTCAGAGTGACATAGTTACAAAACATAGAGAGTCGTCCAAGAGGGTACTTCATTATATTTAATATACAGTATCACAGGGGCATCAAAGAGGGCACATTCATTGTTTCCTCAAACATCAGGGCAGGGCGATCATCCCCCTGCCCCTCTCCACCACTTATAGGACATTATATTTATCTGATATCAGTACAGTTTTTTTTCACTTTTTTAAATTCAGTATTTTGCTTTGGTAAAGATTGAATCAGTAGCCCCTTACCTTTTTTGTTTGATAGCCCTCACAGAAAAGTGGTTTGTAGTTAGGGGCCCCTTGTTACAGGTTCTGAAATAGAGATAGTTTTCAGTAAAATAACCACATGATTGTTTTGTAACAGACAGAAATTTCAAATGCAGAGATTTTAACCTGTATTTCAAGTCTCAACAAAATCCTATGAGCCTACCAGCACCTCTAAAGCATACTAATTAACAAATTCCATCTAGTTTAATCAACAACTTAATTAGGGAGATACTGGAGTGGTAGTGGACAAACCAAATTTTGCTTATTTAATTACCTCCTGACTATAGGCACCATACAGACATGATGGTGGTTCCTCCCAAAATGTCAAAAAGTCTTTTTTAAAAGATGATACCAGTGAAGTGTGTGCTTCTGTTTTACAAAAAGACATGCAAGAAGAGATATTTTTCCTTTTTGAATCTAAACTTTTTTATTGAATCAATTATTCATAAAGATCAAAAACACCATGTCTCCCTTCAGTTATGTTTAAATGCTAAGAGTACTAGAGGTCTTACTATTGAAAAGGATCCTGTTCCAGATGCCTCTAGAGTATGCAAAGGAAAAAATAGCACAAATACTTCGATAAAAATACACTGGTTTAAAATAAACCAGGCTCCTGCATGCATTGCACCTGCCCAGCTGCTCGTTATTCTCCTTGGTGTTAATGTAAATGTTTTGATGTAGCTTTAGGATGCCCAGGCTGTTTTAAATAGGCTAACCTGCTGAGTACATGCTCGTTGCTTAACCTGAGGCATACTGTACAGTTTGGTGGAAAGTCTGGCTAATTATGCAGATTCTTTCCACTCCAAAGAACCCCATTTTCACAGGTCACTCCATTTTACTTACTCAAGTGAATGAAGTGCTCTGACAGGCTGACAGCTTAACACAATGGCTTAAGCTTCCTCTGTGGGGGTTTCTGTTCCTTTATGTTAAATGCATGCTTCCTAACTGGTTGCTGCTTTTCACCGATTTTAGTTGGAGTACAGAGATTAGTAGGTGCTTATCAGGTCAAAAACTGCCCAAATATTTAAATTTCTGATTTTAGTTTAGTGACATGGTTCTAACAGGCATACTTCAGTTCGATTATTGGCTGTTTTTGTTTGTGCTGGCCATGGAAATGTTTTAAACCTGGAAAGATGCCCTTTGGGAGTTTTCTGCAAGATAAGCACCACTCACTAATCCTCCCTATTTTCAGTGTCATTCTATCCATCCCAACATTTTCAGAGCTCCATATCATACTCACATGCTGGGAGGAAAAAGAATGACATTTTCAACATTATTTTATGTGGTTAAAAATAGCAGTTTCCACCTGTGTTTTACCAGATTCAACTCAACAGCAGGGGAGAATTATACAATCTGCAGTTTTTGTGAAACTTTGTCATAATTAATGTGAAATCTTGAGTTATGACCAAAGAATCATTCAATAAGTTAAGGTGAGTTTGACCTTTGACCTCTGACCACCAAAATCCAACGTTTGCAGCAAATTTGAAGAAATTCTGTTAAGGTGGTCCTGAGATATCAGGTTCACAAAAATGGGGTGGATGGACAACTCAAAAACATAATACCTCTGGCCACATCTACGGCCAACATGTGGGCTTAAAAAATAAACACAAGACAGTCAGTCAAGTCAGACAATCCGAGCTGTAGCTGACCATTAAACTGGATTTTTGACAGTATCTGATCTATTTTATCATTTATTGGAGTGTCACCACATAAACTAGTGAATAAATAAGTGGTTTCCTACAGGTACGGCCACAACAAATATAAACCTGGTTGTCAGTCAATTTCACTTTAAGCCCTCAAGGATGCCAAGGAATAACCTCCATCTGCTTGCTGGGGCCCTCAACTTGACCTCCAGGGGAGCTATTTACGTCTGTACTAACAGGCTCCAGTTTCTCTGTATGCTTTGGGCTCATGTGACACAAACATTTAACTGTTACATGAGGGGGCTACAATGAAAATATACAGATCTTAGGAAACAAGATACAAGAGGCATTGAAGAAATTTAATTGGGAAAACTGCAGATCATCACCAAAGCTTATATCTTGTAGCAGCAGCCATAGTGGGCAATAAATGTTGCTACAGACAGCAGCAGCAACTACATTTGTTTGATTTTCTTAAAACATGGGAAAAGTGCTCCTTCAGCAACTGACTGTTCATGTCTGCGGTGCACCATCAGTGACGTAGGATGTAGAAACAAGTAGGAAAAACACAGACTGTATCTTAGGGGCGACCCAGACTAGTTGAACATTTTAATGATTCGATATAGGGAGTCCAATTTGACGGCCTGCCTCACAGTTGCATCGCAAAGTATGGGTACAGCAAAAATATATATGTGGGTGCTGAATGAGCAATTTTACATAGACTGTTTTGTTTCTCCCAGTAAATTAGGATATATAGCCTATTTAGGGATAAATATCACAGTATTAAAAATACTGTTTAATAAATTATTGAAAGTAACTCATGTGCTTTTAATTAATCGCCTTGACATACATGAATAAATCGCCATGGTGAAACAATCCAATTGCGGCACTGTCAACACAGCATCACCACTGGGATTTATTTTATTAACTATATAAAGGGCTTTTCACACTGCCACGTGGGAACGCCAGTCATTTCAATTAGAGAAGAGCAGCAGAATGGAAGTGGTGCTGAAAGCAGAAGTAGGCCCAAGAAGTGGTTTAATACATCAAACTCAGAGAGACAGAGCAAAATCCGTGCATGCTCACATGGGCAGCGACCACTTCTTGGTCCTACTTCTGCTTTGAACACAGCTTCCCTTCTGATGTCCTTCCCAAAGTCAAAAAAGTTGATTTGAGACCCCTACTCAGAGAAGAGAAAAATACATTACAGAAAAAATGTGTGATTTTGTAATGCTGAAAAAGAGGCTAATGAACATTGTTGAGGACGAAAGTTTAAAAATGAATGCACGCACGCAAGCCAGGCTGCACATGGTGAACACAAAATACTAATTTGGGATAGATTTGGCATAGATTTGGTATTTAAGGTCAGCACCACAAGACTTTTCCAATAATGATTGAACAAAGGATGCAAAATAAAGATGAATTGTTTATTGCGTATCCCAGGTCTGTTGATTGGTGTGAAATGAAATGGAAAACTATATCGCAAATTAGAATGTGGGTTAATGAGCAAATAAATAAATAAATGATTTGACTACCCCTCCAGGAATCTCCACCTTACCGTGATGGAGGGGTTAGGGTGCCCTAATGATCCTAGGAGCAATGTTGTCAGGGGCTGTTTGCCCCTGGTAGGGTCACCCAAGGCAAATTGGTCCTAGGTGAGGGGCCAGACAAAGCGTGGTTCAAAAGACTTCTATGATGGTGACAAACAAGGACTTGAGTACCCTGCTCGGAGGGATACCGGGACCCCGCCCTGGAGCCAGGCCTGGGGAAGGGGTCCGTAGGCGAGTGCCTAGTGGCCAGGCCTTTGTCCATGGGGCTCAGCCCGAAAATGAGACATTGGTCCGTCCTCAAGTGGGCCCACCACCCATACGAGGAGCCATAGAGGTGCTATGTGGATCGGGTGGCAGTCAAAGGAAGGGGCCTTGGTGGTCCGATCCCCGGTTGTTGAAGCTGGCTATTGGAACATGGAATGTTACCTCTCTGGTGGGAAAGGAACCTGAGCTTGTGCAAGAGGTTGAAAGATACCGGCTAGATATAGTCGGCCTAACTTCAACGCACAGTTCGGGTTCTGGAACCAGTCTTCTTGAGAGGGGTTGGACTTTGTTCTATGCTGGAGTTGTCCCAGGTGGGAGGCGGAGAGCAGGCGTGGGCTTATTAATAGCTCCCCGGCTCTCAGCCAATGTGTTGGAGTTTACCCCCGTGGACGAAAGGGTTGCTTCCCTGCGCCTTCGGGTTGGGGAACGGGTCCTGACTGTGGTTTTGCGCCAATGCGCCAAATAGCTGTTCAGAGTACCCACCCTTTTTGGAGTCCTTGGAAAAGGTGCTGGAGAGTGTCTGTACTGGGGACTCCATCGTCCTACTGGGAGACTTCAACGCTCATGTGGGCAATGACAGCGAGACCTGGAGTGGTGTGATATGGAGGAACAGACTGCCCGATCTGAACCTGAGCGGTGTTCAGTTATTGGATTTCTGTGCTAGTCACAGTTTGTCCATAACTAACACCATGTTCAGCCATAAGAGTGTCCATAAGTGCACTTGGCACCAGGACACCCTAAGTCGACAGTCATCATCAGACTTTGTAGTCGTATCATCTGATCTGCGACCGTATGTGCTGGACACTCGGGTAAAGAGAGGAGCAGAGCTGTCAACTGATCACCACCTGGTGGTGAGTTGGATCAGGTGGCGGGGAGGAAGTCGGATAGACCAGGTAGGCCCGAGCGAATAGTGAGGGTGTGCTGGGAACGTTTGGCTGAGGACCCTGTGAAAA
>KV751348.1:4081262-4202423 GCA_001698575.1 Mola mola | reverse complement strand
ATAAGCTCGAGCTAGAGCAAATTGAGGTTTTGTTTTCCAGTATAAAGGTTATACCGTGGTAATTTGGGACATGTATTAACTTCATTAACCAATTAAATGCAATAATTTCGGGAGATTTTTGCCCAAGTTTAAGGCAACCTTAGTCTGACAATAATAATATTCACATTTTCACATTTGAGTAAGTTAGTTAACTGGGGATCCAACAGTAACATCTGCTGCACACATTTGCTCACAGCAATGGGGTGGACAAAAGGTCTAGTAATATACACTGTAAAGTAATATACACTGGCTGAAGCGAGAGCTTTTCAATATTGATTTGATTTGAATAATTCAAGAAGTGTCACAAAAAGGAAAAAATATGTGCTGCTGGTTCACCTTTGGTAGCAAAAAAAACACAGAACACACAGAGATTCCAATGAACCATATCGTGTTCCATACACTGCCCACACAGCTAATCAGGAAGCCTCTGTCAATGACCAAATACTTGGTAAATGTTTATTTAGCTCACACAAATATGAAACACCCTTAGAAACCAAACCACCTTTTTCCACCATCCTTTATTTTCAGCTCACTCGGGACACAGACAAAGCTCCCCAGACACTGCTTCTGAAGACATGGGCCCATGACAGGTCTCGCTGTGCAGTGAAATAAACGGGAGAGGAAGAAAAATGACCCTCCATAATATATGAGCGGAAGAATTACCTCACATACCCTAATACTGAATCCACAACCTGAGGGGAGCACTTTGAGACTGGTGCATACATGCATCACTGTGCCTTTGTTTAACACGATAACTCCAGCCTAGGGCATGCAGAAAGGACAATGCACCTACAGTTGCTGATTTGATTCAGGCTGAAACACAATAAAGGTTCAAGATGAATGCGATTGGAGGACAGTAAAAAAGATACTGCAATGTTGTGAAATTGGTGTCTCCAGCAATTACTAGATATGCTCTTGCAGTGTCCACAAGGAGCACTGGAGGTTAATCAATCTGGAGGGGGCTGTAGAGGCCCAGTGCACCGCCATGATTTATGAAGGAAGAAGCTTCATGAGAACCATTATTACTATTATGATTGTGAATCAGGCAGGCCTTTCCTCTCACCAGCAATTGTTGCCATCAGTGTTTGTAGCCTTTTGTTGCCATCACAACAAGTGCTCCACGATGGAGGGTAGAAAGAAACCCATTAAATGGCTGCATGACTGCAAAAACCTTAACTGAACCCCAGTGGAGCAGCTGGCAGCTACAGTGTGAACGAGATTCCTCTGAAACAAACGTTGAAGTGCTTTTGCATGTAGAATAGATGCACTATACCATGGAGATTCTAAGGTTTTCACGAGGTATGTTGTTGAGGCCTTTGTCTCGCTCACATTTACCCACTGTTTGCTGAACACCCATGATTCTCTGGGGTTTGAATCTGATGGGTTGCATGACATTACTCATTGCACAATCAGCTTGTGTATTTAGCATAAGCCCTTGCCACTGGAAAAGGAGGGAAAAAAGTAGGCCTCACAGACTCATCTGACAGTGCTGCCAACTGGCAGCTGTTACGCCTCCACAGTCTAAAGTGTCCTGTGTGTTTATGTGCTTGGACAGTACACTACAAAGGCCAGTTTAAGTATAAATATTCTTTTTGCATTTCTGAACATCTTTGACAGCTTATAAATTATGACTGAGTGCAGTGTTGGGTAATAGTGGCACTACACTTTGAAGCATATCTCCCAGTAGCATGGTGGTAGCATCTAGAGCACGACCGATATACAAGTTTTGGGGCCAATACTGACATGAGGGAGGAAAAAAATTCAGATGCAAATATATACAGTATAAGTCAATGCCTGTCTCTTGGATCTCTCATCAATTGATCAATCAATACATAAATAAATACAAACACATGTTTATTATAGTGATCTCTCAAATGCAGTTATCAAATATTTGCTGATAACATATATAATGGAGGAAAAATTTCTTTACAGTTAAACAAAAATATTATTCAAAACATGTAATTTTTATCAACATTAAACTGTTGTTGATTTATTGATATATCTGAGTGGATAGATAAATAATATAACAAAATAAACCAAAGAATTAATTTTGCTGATAGCAATATAATACGAATCTTTAATAGTATTTTTAATATCTCATTATCTATTTTGTGCTTCAGTTGGAGAACAAAAAAGCTATCTTAGGTCATGTTCACACCTAATAGTTTACTTCCTTAGTGCAGACCAGATGCAAATTGTTTCATTTTTTAGCTGGTTCGGTTTGCCTTCACAAAGGCACATCTCAAGTAGACCATAAAAATGTAGACGAAGGTCACGTGCATGGAATTCTGTTCAACTGTTGGTAAGAGGGGTTAGGTCGATAAAAACAAAAAAAACCTGACAATTTCTACTACAGCATACATTGTGGAGCATTGGCAGGTTATCTTCATGCTCATCTTGATCTGTAGTGCATATCAGCAGATGTCACCTGATGGTGTATATAAACGTATGGTCGGACAATATGCTCTAATTTAATAACTGGTGCCTTTCGGGAAAGATGTTCTGCCATAAGGAGAATGTACGGAAGATGGCTGGGTCTAATGAGATCCTACAACGATTAACAACACACGGGAGATCTATGAGTTGAAACTTAACAAGG
Source organism: Mola mola (assembly GCA_001698575.1). Taxonomy (NCBI): domain Eukaryota; kingdom Metazoa; phylum Chordata; class Actinopteri; order Tetraodontiformes; family Molidae; genus Mola; species Mola mola. The sequence goes on along the minus strand of KV751348.1, from coordinate 4,199,785 downwards.
CTAAATATAGCCTTGCTTACCTTTCCATGTTTTCCATTTCATTTTTCCATTTTTCTATGTGGTGTTCAAAATATTGTTGAGGTTGTCATACTAAATAAAATTACCTTTCATAGCCAAAGAGCTGCCACTTTTTTGTAGTGCGTCGCATATTTTAATGTATTGTTGATGCAGCTTCTAACTTTAACGCAACACTTGTGATTCGTCATTGTCATTTGTGAGTAGATTTCTAGGTTTATGAGGTGCAAATGAATGTGGCGCACTTATTCTTTGCCATACGACGCAAGATTTCAGACTAGTTTAAGTGCACCTGAATGGCACTATGTAGTCGCGCTGACTGTGTCAAACTGCCGGCAAAGAGAAACAGATAAATCTACAGCGATAAATGACTCTAAAACTTGGCAGAGATGCTCGGCAATTCACTAAATACTACTTACAACTCACATTACATTCACACTAGAAACTGTTAGGCCCCACCAGAGAATGTACAACAGAGTTGACTGTAAGAGGCTCGATAGTGTATCCCTTTGCCCATCAGTCAACCAGTGGCGCCAGTCACCACAATTTCAACACAAGAGGTACGGAGTGTGATAAGACTGTGGAAAACCCCGACTTACCATAAACAATGTTTCACCCTCAAAATCTCCCCTTGTTTAGAATGACGAGATAAAGAGAGCGATGTCAGTGAACACAGGTATGGCAGCACGGGCTGACACTGACCAAGATGCTTTCCTGAGGTAAAGGTGCAAATATAGTGACAACACAGTTGTTGTAGGAGAGTCAAACATAGGGACCCTGTTATCTTTCCAGCATTGTACCCACCAAGTAGAAATTACATAGTTTTAATTCAGCACTCAGTATTGTCAAACCGTCACAGCACTGCCATTAGCTGAGCTGCAGAATTGCCCCAGGGCTAAGTCTGCTTAATTTCTGACAACCAATACCTGGCTAATTACCTCGATCATTTTTGCAGACAGCTTTTCTAAAACCATAAGCGACACATGGGAGAGTTTACGTAAGTAATTTTAAAAAGAAAATAATAAAATAATAGTAATAAGTAATAATAAATAAATAAGTAACTGTGTATTAACTTAATTAACTATTATTTACTGTTATTATACTGTATTTTACAAACTAGTCAACACCTTACCTTTAAAACCCCCTCGACTCTGCGCCAATGTCTGCTGCTCAGCTGATATGCGTCTTGTAGAAAGTACGGCCCACATTTCTCATCATGCCGTGCAGGATTTATTATTTATTATTATATCTGCTTTTCATGTTCCAGAATACAATCAAGAGATGCACAATTTTACTGGTATTGTTTTCATGTTGTTTTGTTCAAAATGTAAAGGTTTATGTAGGAAATAGTCATTTTTAAACTTATTTTAGAAATAGATGTTGTATTTCTTGACTAAAGCTGTGGAACACTGTCGCATAAAAAATAGACAATTAGCTAACAGAAAATATTTTCGCATCATATATCCTGCTAGTGGTGAAAAATATTTGCCCGTGATGTAGTTCGAAAGTTTTGCAATAACTATCAAATAACGATTTGAAAGTTACTTGTATAAGCATATATTATGAGCTGGCTGATTAAATAGAAAGCTCTGTAAGCATCATCGTTTTTTAAACCAAACCACCTCTAGTATATATCAGGTCATGGTATACCACTCAATGTGTAGGTGAAACTGTCTGAAATTAAACTTGTAAGGGTAAATCACATATCAATCCTTTGACTTATGTCTATGTCATCTCCTCTGCAAGGGAATACACTGAGTTTAATTAATGGAAATATCACAGCAGCTGAGGGAGTCAGAATGAGGTTTGAGAGAAAGTATAGATCCTATCAGTGGAAAAGCATGAACTGTGCACAAACTTTTAGTTTTTGTGGGAAATATTTACGTTTTGCCACGCTAGTTTTGGAACGGTTAGCAAAAGATCACAGTGTATTGTTATTTCCACCACGAAGGACAAGTTTTCGGTTTTGATTGTTGGTTTTTGCCTGTTAGCAGCCCTTTATCCACTTGGAAGAATCATCCTGATATGCTTTATTATCTATGTTCCAAGTGGCAAATCAATTCTCTTCGAAATTACACGACATGTGTATTGTCAAGATTTAAATGGAAGTTTAATGATGAAATGTCAAAGGTCAAGATCACCACATGTTATTTTGATACAAATCACAATATCTAACTATATTTCTCTCCCTGACCAAAAAGAAGCGAAAGTAAATAAATAAATAAATAAATCATATCAAAATCATAAATGTATTGGCAGCAAATTCTTTTTTCAATACAGATATTTGAGAAAGCTCAAAATATTGAATGTGAAAGGGTTACAGTATTTTCAATAATTAGTATTTAAAATATCATATCTTTATAGTATTTATATTCTATTAATTTCCACCTGTAAGTGAATGTTGGGCCTTAAAGGTATTTTAGGCAGGCAACCCAGACAACAGAGGAATTGCTGGTCCTTGGTAGAAGTATTCACTCGTTTTTAAATGTGTAATGTGTGATATATAGCCAAAACTTGAAGGCAATCCAAATTAGAGGGGACATTTTCAGTGCATTTACTTAATTTGCTAGTGTTTTCTCTGTTTGCATGTATTTTCTAAAGTTGCAGCATGCTAAATTCTCTCTGCCAGTCTAGTTTTCAAGAGTTTAAGTAATAATATGTAAATATGCTTGATATCTTAATTAAAACTTCAACTTTATTGGGTCATAAATTTAACTAATAGTACAAGTCGCTTTAAACTGTTACATTTTAAACTGACAGTTCACATTTCAAAAATCGTTTAATATTTTTGTCAGACATTTGTGCAAGCAGGTTCATGGAGGAAGTATTTCCTTTTTACCGAAAGACATAGGCTAGCAGACTAAAGCACACAAGTAGAAAGAAATCTGCATGAATTTACTAATGTAGATCCTCATTGATGGATCCTCAGCTGACTTAAGGCTATATGAATTAGTCAGCTAGCCTCTTATACATAAATAGATGTACACTTCCTGCTTTACGATGAAATAGAGGCAAAATCGTTCCTACATGAAGCTGCTCACAAGAAAGTCAGTGGATTACTTTGAGTAACCCAGTTCATGACTTTTGGAAAGAGACATTGCTGCTGGGTTTTTCAAATGTACTTTTTGGCTGTTTGAGCCCCACATGTAAAGTGCCATCTTCTATTATATTTGAGGAATGGCAGATATCTCTATAGCCACTATCTCGCGGTTTACCATCTACACACTTTTTTGGACCATGGTAAACAACATAAAAAAAGGAACAAAACAATCTGGACCAAAGTTTTACAGTGTAATGTGCTATACCATGTTGTTGAGTTTCATTGCCTGGATATCAACTATGCTACGGGTTTCTAGGGTAATCAAATACCGATGGTTGGTAGTTGGTTGGACAAATTAACCCAAAACATTTGTATTTGATTTAACAATGCACCAAAAGACAGTCAGAAATCATTCTAAATATGCATTGATTCAAATTTGTTTAGATGCAAAATGAATCGAGTTCTACTGTAAACAGCAGAGGGCCCTTGTGTTATCTACCTCACCACCTGAGCATGTACCTTAGCTCTAACACTCTGCAGTCAGCATACCGCCTCATTTACAGTTGTTGCTATTCTCAGTTGTGTTAGCTAAAGGAACCTAAATCTTGTTTCATTGTTATTAACACAGTCATAGAACCAAACCAAATTCTTAAACACTTTAAATTTCCTCTGACCATCACAACCTTTCGCTAAACCATTAACATACCAATTAGCAATGACTTCTCTTTTGCTCAGGGTGTCAAATGTTGAGTTATTCCTCCATATCCTCTTAAAAGGTCACATGGCCATCTAAAAAATTATCGCTAATTCTACCAAAAAGTATCAGGATTATATCAAAGTGAAAAAGTTTGATCTCTCCCATTCATTTTTCATCGAACATTTCTTGAATGCATCACACGTACAATTGGGGTATCATTGACCTGTTTATCTGCAGCCAGGTAGCGCTGATGTAGAAATGAGAAGGTAATAATATATAATATATTTAATTTAAAGGATTGATATTTAATGTAATAACACTAACACAAATATGTTTACATAAAACACATTTAAAACGAGCCATAGATGGTAGGTTTTATCAAACAGAATTTGTCGCTGCCTGGCAGGATAAACCCAGGGCGAAAATTCCTCTCAGCCTTGCCACTGCTGCATCGCGCGCTTTGTCGACTATGGCAGTGAAAGTGAAATCAGCAACGCGGAAAAGACCTGGACGGAATAACTGAAGGGTTAGTTTTCAACTGAAGGGTTAGTTTTTACTTTCATTTATTTTTATTCATTTAAAAATGTGTGCCAATATAACACAAAAAAGACAAAGGAAATTTCTAACAAGTAGCTGAAGGCTACATTAATGGCTCGATAGCGAGTGTGTATTAAAAACCTGATGCTTTAATATCCGATGTTTCCGATTCACGAGCAAGCGTTAATCGTCTCCTTCCCGCTGAATGAATCTGTGGTTGTGGTAGTGCTCTGGTTATAGTAGATGCTAAAAACGTGAAAAGAATAAATAGGTGTCCCTGACAATGCCTCTTTTTTAGTCTTTCATTAAAAACCATACCCGAATCGTCTTAGGAACACTATCGTTAGCTGTTCGCTCAGGTAAGTCTGTTTTTTCTTCAAGTTAACGTTAATTCTGCATTTCTTTTGGTCGCATTTAACTTAAACTTCCAGGAGAGCGTGAGTAAGGAAGAAAGTCGGAGAACAAAACTACGTAAATTTAACCGCTATACTTACCTTGTTCTTTTTCGTCTGCAATGTGATTACGACAATACTTCACGATGTGATTCATCTACATATTTTATGTGTCTAGATTTATATAGAACACCTAATCCCGCTTCAATTCAAATTCACGGGTCCCAGGAACACCATAAACGACGAAAATGAGGCAACAAAGGAATAATAATATATGCATTTTTAAATAAACCAGTATTATAAAAAGAAGTTAACTGCACTCCATGAATGCCTGGCAACTCAGATAAACCAGCTGCTAAAAGATGGGACCCAACCAGAGTGATTGACCCAGTCGGATGACCCAGATCATGAAGGATCTCCAGATCATACAGGTCATTCAGGCTAGATAAAGGTTGCTGAATGATATCAAAGAGAGGCAAGATGATTACAACTGAAGAGGTTGAATTACCAGAAAGCAACGTAGCCGATGTTCAGGACAGCTACAAATACCTTGGGATCCCATTGGCAAATGGGAATCACGGATAAATAAAGTATTCTGAATCTGAATCTGAATCTGAATTATATATGCTGATATACTGTACTTTTTTACTTAAGTCAGCCACAGCCAAATACCTATGCAGAGTAAGGCAGGTCCTGAGAAGTCAGCTGAATAGTCAGAACAAGATCCGAGCCATCCAAACATATGCCCTGCCCGTCATCAGATACCCTGCTGGTATAATAACCTGGCCAAAGGAGGAGATAGAAGCCCAGATATCAAGAAAAAGGAAGCTCCTCGCCATGCATGGAGGGTTTCCCCCACCAAGTACAGCACCCTCAGATACCCTGCTGGTATAATAATCTGGCCAAAGGAGGAGATACAGGCTACAGATATCAAGACAAGGAACTTCCTCACCATTCATGGAGGGTTCCACCCTAAGTCCAGCACTCTGAAGTTGTACACTAAGCGGAAAGAGGGAGGCCGAGAACTAGTGAGTGTCAGAGCCCCATCCAAGACGAAACAGCAAAGATCTAGGAATACATCAGGAAGATGGCCCTGAATGATGACCTGCTAAGTGATTGCCTCAGTGAGGAGGAAGAAGAAGAAGAGAGAGCATCATGGACGGACAAGGCCCTGCAGAGGATGTACTACCAACAGATAGAGGAAGTGGCTGATATTCAAGAAAACATACCAGTGGCTGGAGAAGACTTGAGAAGGAAGAAGAAGAGAGACCATCATGGAGGGACAAGTCCTTGCATGGGATGTACCACCGACAGATATAGGAAGTGGCTGATATCAAGAAGACATACCAGTGCCTGGAGAAGGCTGGTCTCAGGAACATCACAGAGGCACTGATCATGGCAGCACAAAAACAGGCCTTGAACACAAGATCGATAGAGGCCGGGGTACCACACCAGACAGGACCCAAGGTGCAGACTGTACAAAGATGCCCCTGAGACAGTGCAGCACATAACAGCAGGGTGCAAGATGCAGGCAGGTAAGGAAAACTTGGAGCGTCACAACCAAGTGGCTAGGCATACTTAGAGCGTCACAACCAAATAGCCGGAGTAGTATACAGACACATCTGCCGACTATGGGCTGTAGGTACCAGATCAAAGTGGGCAACACCTCCGAAGGTGATTGAGAACAGGGATCAAAGTAGGCAACACCTCCTAAGGTAATTGAGAACGACAGAGCTAAGATCCTGTGGGTCTTCCAGATCCAGACCGATAAGATGGTGGTGGCTAACCAACGGGACATCCTAGTGGTTGACAAACAGAAGAAGAAACAAGCGGGATAAGAAGGCGGTAGTGGTAGATTTCGCAATCCCCGGTGATAGCACAATCAGGAAGAAGGAACACGAGGGGCTCCAGAAATACCAAGGGCTGAAAGAGGGAAGGGCTGAAAGAGGAGCTGGAAAGGATGTTGGAGTAAAGGCCTCAGTGGTACCCGTTGTGAAAGGAGCCGGGAGTAAAGGCATCAGTGGTACCAGTGGTGACAGGAGCACTTGGGCCTGTAACCCCCAAACTGGGAGAGTGGCTCCATAAAATCCTAGGAATAACACCTGAGACCTTTGTCCAAAAGAGCACAATCCTGGGAACAGCTAAGATCCTGCGCAGGACCCCTCAGGCTCCCAGGCCTCTGGTAGAGGATCTGAGCTTGAAGGAGACACAAGACCGCCCACAATGGGCAAGAGGGGAAATTTGGTCTAGATCCGCTGTATGAGTGTTCTGACTTTTTTGTGAAATGGTGCTATATAATAAAAGTTACTTGACTTGCTGTGTTGCCGAGGCTTGGCGAATTGGAACCATGGAAAGCAAATCATTAGTTTCCGTAGTGAGCCGGCCGCCAGTAGCTTGTGCAGACAGGCCAAATCTAGCTTCTGATGCAGGAAAGTAGGGAGGCGGGATTACTGTCTGAAGATAGCAAGGTTTTCAGTTTCACTTACCTACCTCAGAAATGGAGAAAGAGATTCTTTATTCGATAAAGGACAATGAGAAATAATTTTTGTACCTTTTTCCTTAGAAATCAAGGAAACTTGTAGAATTAACAGTCATAATTTGTACAGTCTCATTTCGTCAAAAAACAAAAACTGAGAAAATCATATCATGAGTTGAGTGTATCAATATATTTCTTGTATTTCATGACCAAAGAATAAGACACATCTTAATTAATGCAGTGTCTTTAAAGGCACATATGACAAAAACCCACATAAAATCTGTTGGCTCCAGAATTCTTTAAATTGCTCTGTTTTCTCTCTCATCTGTTCAACAGAGTGACATTATATTTTCATGAATAATGGTAATCTGGGAGCACATCATGATTGCAAATACCACATGAGGGATCTGGGCTTCAGCTCGCAGCAGAGTTCTATGAAGTTGTAAGAAAAATCTACAAAACTTGGAAGTGAATAACCAATCATTGCTCCAGGGCATCTTCCCTCAGCACAGTATCTTCTCCAAACCGTGATCATATCCTCCTACTCGTTATTATCATCATCATCATCACCATCACTCACCAACATCGCTCTCGCAGTCCAGCCCACAAACTTCCAGCATGTCCAAATCTGCTGCTTATGTAACCATGCAGATGATTGTGACCAGTGACCACCGATTCGATCAAAGCCCAGTGAGGGGCAGAGCTGTTGCCACTTCACCCCTTTCTGCAGTCTGATGTCGATTAGCACAGCTGATAGAGTGTGGTTGACTATTGCTATATGTGCAGCACACTCAATAGTACAGTCAGAGATGCAGGTTGGTGTTAAAACTGATCCTTGGAGTTGATGTATTAACATTTCGCTGTCTAGCACTGTTACACACAAACTAAATGCACTCGACGTACAATCCCAACACACCGAAAGTGGTTTAGTTCATACAAAGCCTGTATGGGGGATCTAAATATATCACGAAGAACGTAGCCTTCTGTGTGCGTATGCACACATATAAAAGGGTATAAATGTTCACGCACGGGTGGTCTTAACGGTGTCCAAAACCCACATAACATTCTACACTGCTGTCCATTCTACTGTCACATCCATATTTTCCACATCCGGCACCGGACAGAAGGGGATTAACTGGACCCGGTTATGGAGACGGTCACACAGAGCGCATATATGCTGTGACTGCGATCCATGCAGATACAGCTGGCATGACCTGGTTTACTCACACGGCGATGAACACATCTACATTCACTCTGCTCGACAGGATAGCGGCGGACATGAAATGAGCACAACACATGTCCTACCAGGGGATCAAATCCGAGAGCAGCGCACGGATTCGGAGCTGAAGGTGAGGAAGTGTCTTCTCTCGTCGGCCCGGAGAGACGAGCGCAGTGGATCTCCGGCTCCGTGTGTGCGCGAGGCGAAGCGGCTGTCAGGTTGACGTTGGAAGGCAACCCACTACTTCCTGTTACATCATCACACCGTAGCCCACAGCTGATGACCTACAGCGGGATGGTCTGCCACTAAACTCCCACACGGCGATGGAGGTTCGGAAATACAGCTTGTGTTGTTAAATTTGGGTTTGGTGTGGTGACAATTGGTCACCTCCACCGCAGACTTGTGCGCGTCCGTGCAGGTGGTGGCCCCAAGAGCTGAGAGCGTGCAGCAGAAAAGCAGGGCCGTAGCCACAAATGCTGGGGACATATCTCAGGTCCCCCTAACCTCGCACAACATAAAATCTGACAGACGACCTGCACCTGAATATGAGTTTCAATCATTTTTGTTATCATGCAATCAATGCTGCAATTGAAGCTTAAAAAGATGAGCCAATTTCATATCTTAACAAAATTGCTCTTTATAAAACACCCTGATGCCAATGATTCCTTAGGGTTTCTGTACAACACTGAAACATAATATATCACAATTAGAAATGACAGATACATTGGCCCAGTATTGGTATTGGCTGATATTGATGGGGTATTAGTGTGTTGGCAAATATAACAATAATACCAGTGGCCAAATAATAATCTACTGTGTCTCATTAATTTTGTTCTGGATACATCTGCTTTCATACACCTGGCTGCAGCTGTAAAGAATTGATGAAAACCATGTTTTTGCCCTTTTTAACAAAAGGTTAGTAGTATTGGTTATCACCCAAATTGTAATTTTTAATATATAAATCAGTATTGGCCCGGAGTTTCCACATCAGTGCATCCTAAATCACATTATATGTGTTTTTTGTTTTTGTTATTTTTTTACCTGTTATAAAGCATCGTCCCAATGAAGCTTTTTTCGTGTAATTTCTACACACAAGCAAAAGAAATTACTAGTGTGTGGGCCAAACAAAGAGAGGAATGTCTCCCAGGAGAACAGAGGCCTGTAAAATGAAGTTCAACATCCTCAGGAGAGGTTTCTGCCATGGGGCTTCACAGACCCCAATAATTGCAATCACACATGAGTGGTCATCAACTCGATATCTCCCAAAGTACCATATCCATGAGTGAGAGAGGAAGTAAGAAAACTATGCTGAAGATGAGCCCAAGACAAATACAAAAAAGTAAAACACATATCAATAAATGCAAATAAACCTAACACAGCTGCCACTGCCAAATCCAGACTCTCTGTGAATGCATAAATTAATAAGCCTATGATATCAAAGCATCATCATTAGGACATGGTAAGACTTACATCCCCATTTGTGTATAAATTCTAATAAAATAATGAGTTTTAGACATACTTTTGTTGCATGATTTCTAGTTTTAACCCATACACTTTGAGCTTTAGAGTAGCACTTTCAAACAGATTTATGAGGAAACCTAATAATGTAGGTAAAAATGGTGCATCTTTATCTTATAAATTCAACATATGAAAGGCTTTAGTGCTGTAATCAGTGTCTGCTAGCATGACATTGGCAGGCTATATGAAAGTGTGAGTCGTGCGTATAACTAATACAACCAACGACAGGTAATAAAAGTAACGTGACTTCATCCTTTTCTCAGTATCTAAAACTCATAAAATGGAAATGACATTAGATGACACACAGAAAGCTTAAAATGTTTGCAGAAGCAAAGCCATAGTTGTTTGTATTTTAGTCTGTTCACCAGCTAATAGCTGTTCTGGCTGTTCTTTGGCGCTAGTGCAAACTGTTTTTATATGACCTTATGTAATTGAAACAACTGGAAACCATGGTGATCAGTAGACTGGCAAAATTTAAGAGTAGGTTTTGGGCTTTCCCAGCAAAACAATGAGTGAAACTCCAATGGGACCTGTTTCACAGTGCACAGGGTCATTTGATATGAATAGGCAAATACTGAGGAATGCATCTTTAAGTTGATTGCTCCAGTTGTTATTCTGCTTGTTCTCCATCAAAAACAGCTGAATGCTATAGCAAAGCTGACAGGAAGTAAATGGAAGTAACTTTCTATTTCTATGGCACAGGGAATGAATCCAGCTCTCCCTCATTTCAAAGTCCTGTATCTCAAACCAGAAGAAGTAATGTAATTTTGATTGTAGGGGGATGATTGAAAACATTTGGTTGACATTTAAGCAGGGAAAAAAATATATCAAAATAGACAGAATAATGCTTTTGTAAAACAATAACAGAACGTGGTATGGGTGTCAGCAGACACTGTTCTGAGTTTACAGGTAACCTAAAATCTTTTGCTGGGAACAAATGTGTCGATCAGAGTTTACTGTCCACAGTGAGTTCAGGTAGTTTATGTTGCTCCTCGGTTCAGTGAAGGCTGTGTTGCTGACCAGTCAGTTTGTAACAAAATTAGTAATGAAAATGAATTCAATATTTGTTTTAGGAATATAAAACTAGGCGGCCTATTATCTTATAAATTGAATGTGAACTGGGAAAACATTTGACTTCGTACATACATAAAGACGGATAAGAACTTAAAACAGAGCCTGAGTAAAGACAAGATGGTTGTCAACCTTTATTACTTAAACTTTAACAGCCCAGAACATTTCAGTTATACTCATAAGACAGCAGAAAGAGTGCTGTGTATTTGGCCCAGAGGCATCAATGCGGATTAACTCCACACAATCTTCACACAACACTGCCCCCCTCTGTTTCACTGTCAGAACGGCAACATCTACCCAGGACACGAGACAACTGACAAACATAAAGACATTACTTTAATTTATAGCTCTGAAGACATGTGATTATTGTGTTTATTGAGAAGATTCTATGTGTCCAGCAGTTTAAATGCTGCTGTATGCATCAACATTGGCAGTGGAGCTAAAACCAAAGCTCCTGCAGAGAAGCGTCCCTTACTGTAAATATGCAATATAAGCATTCAGCTTGTTTACTGAACAAACATCTTACTGCAACGTAGCTGTTTCCATTAAAGGTTTGAATTGATATGGTTATAACTTTAAAATCGATTTTACCACTTACACAGAAGCACTGCTACAGAGCATCAGAGTTTTTAGATTTGATATGAGCAAAACACAAATGCGTTTTTTTGTCGATGAGATATATGGAAATAATGTGGATAATCAAAACTGTTCTCAGTCGTCACAATGTTTACATAGCGTAAGCGATTCTTATACATTAGCATTACAAAACAACAGCTAAGAGTGGGAAAAATAGGCATAAATAGAGGTGGCTCCACATTTCTTTTCAGACTGAGCGATTAACAATGCTGTTGATGTTTTTCTTCCTTATTCGTATCATCCTTCCGTGAGCTGCATCAGAACAGAGAAACAAAGTTTCAACAACACCATCTACCAATAAACGATATATGCATTTGCTGAACTGATCTCTTCACTGTATTGGTGATCATACCCTTTCTGCTTCTACACTTGATGGCACAGTCTCTCCGGAGAATAAAGTTGTTCTCATTCCCCCCACAACCGCTGTAGGAAAACACTTGGCACTTCTTAACCTTAGGATTGTATGCGAACCTCCGCTCTGCACCATCACATGTTCCGCGGTCCACAGGACTGGAGCACGGCTCTGTTGGCTTCAACTCTGCAAAACCACAACAAGAACCAGAAGCAACAGATCATTTTTATCATCAAACTGTGGTTGTTCAAAGTGTAAGCCTGAACCCAAAACAATGAATCCTTCAAATGACGAAGCCAACAAGTTAAAATATCTCTTTGCTTGTCACCAATATCCTTGTGGCTTTTATCTCCACATGGGGTCATGTTCGCACATATTATGCTTCAGCCTGACACTGGAATAAATGGTGTGCCATGTCTGGAGTCCCTCAGACCTAAACTGCCTTCATGGCGAGAGGCACAGAGGAAAGCCTTATAGCAATCTGGTCTTTACCGCTTTTATTGTCATCACTAAACACTTCACACTCCACAGGCCCAACAATTTCCTCTTCATCACTCTGTTGGGATCAATAGCAAGACAAGGATTAATCTAATCTGACTTAATAACAGGGATGGTACTATTGATATCCTTATGACTTTAAAGAAATTACCTTAAACTTCATTTTTTTCTTCAGTTGAAGAATTATTAAATGTGATCCTAGTATTTTATATCATGTCTCAAATATAAGTCAGTGTAGCAATATGATTTTTGTGCTCTGTGAGACTGAAAAAAACCCCCAATAAATTCAAAGTTTTTAGTGATTTAGATTTCAATACATTCACCTCAGCAGATACAAAGCTGCACAATAAACCAACCCACTCAGTGTGAAAGCACTGGGTTTAAATGGATGACTGTATTAGCATTACATACACTCTGGGAGAGTTCGATATGCTGTTACATTCAAGGAACCTCAACAAAATAACTGCTTTAGTTATTGTCAGATTATGTTGCTCTATTTAGACACAAGGGGCAACATTACAACATCACCCACTGACATGAGAGTGCACATCACTATTTAGCCACAAGATGTCAGTCTTTGGTTTTAATACTGCAACATGAGCTCAGCAGAATGTCAACATGCTCAAGACATAAGCCAATTTTAGAAAGCTCTTTCCCCCGTTTATGTGACTATTCCAATGCTCCAATTCTTTTCAGTGGTGAAAATAAGCGTCACCTCTTATTTATAACTGAGATCCATTATTATCATATATTAACCTGGAAATCTGTCTAAATTAACATATATTTTTTGTTAGTTTGAGGAGTTTAACTTTCAAGCATTCTTTGAGAGATATTTTTTTCCCAAATGCTGCAGAAATAAGTTTAAAATCCGAAGAAAAGGGAAAAAAAAAAAGGGAACACCACACAGCCTCGTCTTTTTTCTTTGCCTCTCAATTTTTTGACAAGGGTGAAATTGAAGTTCTTCAAATAACAAGACCTTGAATGAGTCATGGGAATCAGGCCAGAGCCTCCTTATGCTCTCTAGCTGCAGCACAAAGAGTCTTGGACCATGGAAACCATGATGTATGTTCCTTCACTCCTGATACAGAGAAATCAGTGGGAATATGACAACTTGGCTGCAGGAGGACACTTTTGCTCTTCTACTTGCACAACAGATGCAATTGTGCAATCTGTCTACTGCATCACTGCACCTTGGCTTTTTATTTAATTTTCCTGCATTTATTTAAGCAAGTGCTGATATAAAAAAAAAATAAAGTGGATTTGTTTATTTTGAGATTTGAACAGAGATCAGGCTGATCTCCAAGAACAGGGTGATTGATTTCATTGTGCCTTACAACAGTTAATCTATCCCAAATGTCTGCTGCTCTGTGATATCTCTAATCTGTCTTGGGTTAGCCACCATACCAAAGTACATACAGTTAGCTGTAAAATAGCAAGTAAAACACTGACTGGCCGTGTAGGACGCACCGAATTAAAGTGGCATCCGATTTTAAAGCCTTCATAGGTGCCTGCATGCCCATGCCTACGTTTAGTCATGCTTTCTTAACTTTTGCCTCTGAATTGGTTTTATTTGTTTGCACCTTTTGTACAGTCAGTTCCCCTGAGAAACCAAAACATTTACAGAAGCTGTGAGGATTAATTAATATAATGTATCTCAGGTTGTACACAGCAATAGTCGTTTCAAAATAAATTGTGATTTACTGTAGCTATTTCCAAGCAAGCCATGTCTTCTTGTCAGAATTCCTTATCGCGAGCAGTCTCATCTATGACCTATTTTCTGTCTCTGGAACTACACTGTATCACTGCACAAAGTGAAGTGCACTAATAACCAAAAGGCCTGTGCTTGTGACAGGGCAGAATGTAAGCATCATAGGTGTCCTTCTGAGTTGTGACATTGGATTGCTTAGTTAGCTAGCCTCCTGTCCATGAGTAAATGCGTGCTTTCTTCTGTACAGCAATACTGAAAGGAAATAGCTTCTACATGGAACTGCTCACAACACAGATTAAGAGGAAATGCATATTATAGATCCGAGGAATAGAATGTGGTTTGCATTCAGTCTTACCAGTTAGGACAGTGGGCTGTACAATCCTGGATTCAATACCCAACTGAGTGAGGACTTCTGGTGCCTTAGTGAGTTTTACTATATTGAAAAGAAGTAACATGAGAACACAGAATATGTACATTGACCTATATTTAGAACAGATCTCATTAAGTGATTAGTCATCAGTACTGTAGGTGAGTTTCATCAGACTAAAACAGTTGTTGGTCTGCCACTAGATAAAATCTACTTATAAAATTATACTTATTAAAACATTTTTTGATGGTTTACCACATCCCTTTAAGTCGTTTCTACATCTAACATGAGTGTACTTTGGTCAATTCAAACAAATTAAATGCGGAATCAAGGTGGAATGTGATTTCATGCTCAGCACAAAATTCATCAAAAATGTAATTTTCTGAGTTTGACCTATTTTGATGTTGTGCAGCAACTGTGCTGTGCCTTGGCTTTCTTTGAACCCCCAAGTATGCAAATTACCCCTTGTATGCTGCTTGGAGGTAAATCCAGGAAAAGTAATTATTTGTTAGTTAGTCAGTCATGTAAGTAAGTTAAATAATCTTTTTTCCACCAAAACACCACATATTTGAAACATTCAGAATAAAGTTTAAGATGCTCAGTTAAATCTTTAAAAGGACAAGTTCAGCCTGACCTACCTGGGTTCTGACATTTGACCTGGCACTGTTCCAAGGTCTTGAAGTTGTTGGCATTGCCGTAGCAGCCTCCATAATAGAACTGTTTGCACCGTTGAGTTTTGCTGTCAAAGAAGTAGCGACTCAATAGCGCTCGGCAGGGACCAGGAGCTTCGGGCAAATGACAAGGGTTCTTATCATCTACGAAGAGACAGAAAAATAAAAAAAGCAGCTCCATGACAGTACTCCATTAGTGTGTGTTGTAAAGTGTGAATATTCCTCCAGCAGTTCGTGACTCAAAATACTCGGTCTCCTCTGGTTTTGAGATTTGACCGGGTGATTACTAACAGTCCTTTGTTGGAGGATCTCAGGGAGCTTTCAGGCTCACAGCAATTTTTTAAATCTGAGATATAATCAGGTGTTACAACGGATACTAAAAGGTACAGGTAGCCAGTGTATCAATGCTAAAATAAATAATATGTGGAATTCTGTATTAAATTATGTTAGCAATCTTTATGGAGCATTTTGAACGAATTGAAGTTTGGAAAGGTTGTATTGAGTGAGAACAGAATGGAACGACCAGCAAAAAATCTAAACATGATGTAATGAAGACATGTATGATATGAGAAGTTCCAGATTTGAGCAGATTGCGATATTGCATAACTAGAAAAGGCATACCTCCTGATCAAAATTGGGTTTATTGTCACAGATGACACAATGAATTCTACACTGGGATTTGATGCAGCTGGTCAGAGAACCTCGGTGAGAAAACGTGTGATTGCAGGTTACAAGTGCCTGAACCTATAATGACTGATTTATCTGAGTTAATGCATAGAGAGACACGTTTTCCACGCCCCCCCCGGACATAGGATTATATTTTTATCAATTGTTGGAATCAGTCGTTGGAATTCAATGAAAAATAAATCAATTAGTCATCTGCATAAAAGAGGAAGATAATGTTGCATTGATTGATTTTTTTCCCCCGCAAAAAAATCTTCAATGAGTTTGAAATAGTTTCCTAAAAAACAAACAAAAAAAAGGCAACAAAATATGAATATAACACTTAAACTGATCTTTCGGCTGTGCTCACATGACCTTCAAATTCTCCTTATTGGTAAAGTCGATTCACTGATACTGAGAATTCAAAACTGGAAATGTAAATGTCCTGTATTTATATAGTGCTTTGCTAGATATTGTTGACTCAGAGTGCTTTTATACAACAGGTTTTGCATTCACCCATTCACACACACATCATACACTGGTGGCAGTGACTACGGGTGCCACCTGCTCATCAGGAGCCTTAACCATTCACACACTCATACACTGATGGCGCAGCTTCAAGAGCAATTTGGGGTTCAGTGGCTTGCTCAAGGACACTTCAATAGACCCTGTTGACTACAGGGTCTGAGATCGAACCAGGAACTTTCGAATCATTGGACGACCCCTCTAGCATCTGAGCCACAGCCGCCCCAACTGAGACGACTGAAAAGTGAAATATATCTTTAAAAAAGCCCCAAGCTTCAGGAGCCCAAGGTCCAGCCAGGGGCACAATAATAAATACATGAGAGGGAAGTTGGAGTTACTGAAAGCCTGTGGAGAATATGAGGTCCAGTAAATGAACTTTCGACCATGGTCACAGCTCCCCAGCAATACATTGACCCTCACGTTACCTGTGAACCACAACTCTTCCTTTGCCCTGTTGTCCTCCTTTGCTTCTTTTCTGTTATATCTATTCTACCGATTTCCCAACTGTCACTTCCCATGTATCACTTTTTAACACATTCAACACAGTGCATATATTATCACACTGAGGTCTCTGAGCTTCAGGATTCATTGTGTTACACATCTAAGCTACAGATTGATCTTCATTTTCATTTCTTCGTGGTATTTTTGAACCCAGCATTTATTTTTAAAGTAAAATATACAGTTAAAGTTGGAGATTATTCATATTAATATTCTCTCAGGAACTTAACATTACATCATCTTATGTAGCATTGTGCAAAGACAGTACAGTTGTTGTAGGAGGTTGACAGGAACCTCAACCATTATCAAGCTGGTGACAGGAAGTGTAACTTCCAGTGAACTTATTTTTTTTCCCCCAAAAAAAGAAACACAGGTGCAACCTGACAAGTTATAACTAGTAGATCAACATTTCCCAAAAGGAATACAGAGATCGCATCCAATCATGGGCCACCAAACAAATGGATGATGATTAATTTGTCAAACTAGAATTGCCATATCAAGTATGCCTTCAAGCACGTGGGAAGGTGCAGCTTACATGCATTTGTCAAAACTCATATACTGTATGTGACAGAGAGTTTGGTCACATGGTGCAGCAACCAACACATAAAGTTCAATATCAACTAAATCAAAGAGGTTGTGGTGGACTACAATACTGCGCCTATGGCTGCAAAGAAGCTCTAAAATCTGAAACATGGATTTTTCACATACTTTTTTAAGCAGCATAGAAGATTTATACAATCTACAGTCTGTGTGAAATTTCATCATGACTATCATTCTTGGTTTAAACAAATATATGTTTTCAGTTAATTTTTGACCCACCTCTGTCATATTCACTCGTACTTATACTCACCTTTAACCCTCTAGTCTTAAAGACATTAAAATATGTAGCATTTCTCCACTAAAATGTCTACATCTAGACCTTTGTCACACATACTAGAGTTTTGCATTAAACATCAAAACCAGAAAAGGAAAAAAATGTAATTTTTTAGAAGGTAACAATGCACTTTAGTTTAACTTTGAACAAGGGAGAGATAGAATAAGCTGTGAATAACACTTTAAACATAAACTCATCTGTGATGTCACAGTCCACTCCTTGTTTTCCCCTCTACCAACCCACTCTACCTGCCTGCCCTAATCAAGATCATTAGACTCACCTGTTCCCCACAGTCGGCCCTTAACCAGCTCCTCCACACTCACTCTCTGCCAGATTGTCGTTGCCTCATGCACTACTCTCCAGCACTCTGTTCCAGACGGATCTCCTGGTACCTGACCTGCCTTCTGCCCCTGACCACGTCTCCTCGTCTCTGCCCCGGTAACCTGACCTGCCTTCTGTCTTTGAACTTTGCATCTGCCCGCTCCCTGTCTACCTGCTGTCTGCCTGGACTTCCTCTCCGGAGACTCCTGCTCCATTCTGAACTTGGACTGTGCTCGCCGACCAGGCTTCCTGATTGTCGTCTGTTTAGACTCCTGAACATTGTAAATAAAGTTCTGAACTGTGCCAGTCTAGATTTGTGCTGTTCTTGGATCCGCTCTCACACTCATTACATGTTAACTGCCCGAGTCACATCAGATTTTTATCTATGATGGTGGCTGTTTTATAAGACAAACATTTACATGATTTTCCAATGAGTGGTGGCAAAAATAATATACTCTGTGTTAATCATTCATTTTTTTCTAAAACATCTGCTTAAGTTGCAATTTTTCTAATTCTGCATGAGGATGATGGGAATCATAGAAATGCTGATTGTCCTGTAAAACATTAGACTTGCAATAAAGGATCATGTTTTATTAATTTATGCTTATACTGCATATATTTTACAACACATCAAGACAAAGTATGTAATGCAGAAAAATTACTTAAACTACAAAAAGTACAAACTTAACATGATTGTAAATAATGACTGCATTTTGGAATCACAATCCAATCCATGGCAGGAACATCAGTCGCCAAGTTTTCATGCTGCCTCAGAAGGAAATCCCTGTTATAAATATGTGAATGTTCTCATCTGCTTTATTTTGAACTCAACTGGGAACACTGCCACAGTTTTCTCCAAATACATTCAGAATCCATTGGGATGACAAAATATATTTTTAGCTGCATCTTTCATTTCACTCCAATAGAACTATAAAAACATTCACAAATCAGGATCTTCTAGGCTCTTACCTGAAGTTGAAGAGCCTTTCCTTCATATAGGCAGCACAGATAGACTCATCCACACAGATAAATACTGACAAACACACTCCAGATATATTACGCTAATGATGTGTGCTCAAAATGCTCATTTGGGTGAGATGTGTTGCTGTCTTTATGATGTTGATTGATGCAATTATTGATGCACTATTTGTGTCCTGGTGTCCCAGAATGGCCCTGACAGTGACGTTGTCACATACAGACATTTTGTTATGCTCCTCAGAGTCTAACACACGTACAAAGCACATTTTAGCATCCATATGAGACCCATCAGGTTTTACATCAAAGGGTCTTGTTTAGATATATTAGATATTAAATTATATGTATTTAGAAAAAAAAATGTTCCCTGCAAACTACTTTGACTGTATATCAGAAGCCTCCATGGGTGTTATAGATTTTGCTAGGAATATGTTTCTCTAATTATAACCATTTCTAAAAAGTAATCCTATTGGTGCTAATTAATTGGCCAAACTGATTAGCAGGTTAACCTTGACAGTATATTGCGTCTGTGCCACACCAGAATTAAATGCACTGCAACCAGTATGTCAGAGAAAAGTGAATGAGCATATTACTGACATATATTGACACTGTTTTTCAGCAGTACATAAAATCGATTGGCTCTTTACTCTTTCAAATTACTGATCCATTTCTTTGAGAATGCACACATTAATCATCTGTTACAGGGTGTTTTTTAAGAACTTGAGATAATACTTTATCATGGTGAGCATTAATATAAATTAAAAGCCATTGACTTCCATTAACAATGTTAATCTCTATCATGCTGTTTGTTTCTCCTAAAAGTGCCCATAGTGCAATACATCCTTTTCCATATACCATTCTGAAAAATAATTTCTTCAATGTGAGGACCTGGTTCATTATCACTATAGACTTCAGTGAAATATGTTCACTACATATCACTCTTTGGAATCATGTTTTCCAAACTTTTACTGATGTAATCCATAGGTGGCAAACTCACCTGAGACCACACACATTTCTTCACAAACTTCCAAGGTATCAAAATTGTTGGCATTTCCCCCACAGCCTCCATAGACAAATGGCTCACAGCTTCCAGTTTCAACACTGAAGAAAAATCGTTCTAAAATGGCCTTGCAGGGCCCTGAGTCATCCCTCTGGGCGCACAACTCATTGAAGATGAATAGCTCAGGCTGTGCTCCATCTGCTGAGGTGAGAGAGGAAGACATCTTTTAGTTCTCAGCATCTAGTAGCGTTCTGTGAAAAGGTTGTTTTTGGAGTGTCTGGGAAGAAATTACGCCACAGTTTCAAACCATAACCCCAGGCTTTAAAATAATGTAAAGTTGCATGTCACTATAATTTTTAAAGTGTTTTAACAGTGTTTTAACCAACGTTTTATCCTGCTGTCTTTTTATTGACTGAGGAGTGGAGGGGTGTACTCATGACAGGAGAAGATGAGAGTCTGAGACTGGAGTCTCTGCTGAGTGTTAAAGTTAAAGTGGTGACTGAAATAAACATTTTAACCAGTCTTCATAAAAAGCCATTTGGCATTGTTACTTACAGCAACATTATATTTAGTTAGGTTGATTTGAAAATATATTAATTCCTTTTTTAATTAACCATTGTCCTGTTTATGTGCCTGTGCCAGACAGTTCAATGTTACACTGACAGAATGACAAAAGTATGGAAAAAGGCAGACATCAGACGTGCTGATTTGTTTATTGTTTTGAAATACCAAGAACAAAAAACAACCCTTGCATCCTGTCAGAAGTTTCAAAGAGCAGCCTGTGTAAGTTCTTCCGATAGTCCCACATAACAAGTTGCACAGGACTGTTAAGTTAAAAGCTCAAATTCAGATTTTACATCATTTGTCATCTTATATCACATATCATGAAAGTGCAATATCTATGACTCTCCAAAACAGGGAAATATGTATAGCAATGGTCTTAAAGTGACTCATTACTGTATATTTTAAAACTAGAATTAATTGGTTGTGTCTGTTGCAGCAGAAATTGTGATACACCTTGATGTTTCTTAGGTTGGTAATGGGATCTGCGCCCTTGCTTGGGTCACCTGTTAACGGTACGGTTCCTTGCCAAAAATGTCTGCTGCTGTGGTGCTCAAAGTGTGTACGGCTGTATCTTGTAAAATGAAAGATGTGTGGACAGGATCTTCGTAAAAAACAACAAAAAAAAAGAAACACTGTTCCTACATGAAACTGCTTACAACACGAGAGGGACTCACCTTAAAACCAAAACAATTGAAATCAAAATATTCTAAACAGATAAGCAGTTATACAGGTAAGAGGAAAACTATAGATTTTTAAAAATTTTACATCTGTTCCTTTAAGCTACATCATCTGGTTCAGGGATTAGCCTACATTTGTATTAGGTGGTTTCTTATGTACCATAAGTAAGAATAAAGAACCTTTAGGGAGTGCCTAATCTCCCAGTAAACAAAAGCAGATCCAGGCAGGTGGTAGCTCGTAGCAGAAGCCAGAGTAGATTTTAAGCAGAATACAGCACAAAGCAGCTGTTTTCAGCCATTTATTACTTACCTATGAGACTGGGTGGTAAGAAAGTCTTTTAAATAATCTGCCCTGCAGTGAAAGACATATGTATAGTAAATACTGTGCTGGACACAGAGGAAGACTTAATGTCATTATCAGTTATAAAAGCTGGCTATGTCAGATCCAGAGAAGAGGTAAGATAGAACCCTCTGAGCTCCACTAACCAATGTTGTGAATGTCAAATCCCCGTCTAAGTAAAACGACCAGTGATGATTACATCCAACTCTTTGGTGAAAAAGAGGGAAAGCTACTTGTACAAGGTTGCCTACACATCGATGCATCACTACGGTACATTTATTCTCACATTAAGAGCCATGCCTGCAAGGTGTCAAGCTTGGAAACTGTCAAAGGCAGAGTTGCCAACTTAGCGACTTTGTCGCTATATTTATGTTCATACCCATCTAGCGTCTGTTTTTCAAAAAAAAAAAAACAACTAGCAACAAATCTAGCGATGTTTCTGTGGCGTTAATGGAGTCTTTAAGAAAGCATGCAACAAAATGTGATTTTCATCAAAATTAGTTGCATGATGGAGTTTAATAGTCATACTGTTCAAAGGGAACATACTTGTGGTTTAGTGGTCTTGTTTTGGTTGGTGCTCAGCTCATTCATGCAACATTAGCTGCACACTTGAAGTTTTGTTAAAAGATAACTTCAGGAAGCACTTTCGTCTTAAACTGATATTTGAACAGAAATGAATACAGATCAAATCATAAGAAGATTAGGATAAAAGACTAAAATTCTAAAAAAATAAGGGCATATTTCAGATGCATTAAATTTACATTGCAGCACGTCCTCTGGATATTGCTGACAGGTTTGTCAGCAATACACAGGTTTGCATAGATTTGCACAGACACTCACACATTTGGATAAAGATATCAGTTGCTCAACATTTGTGCTGTGCCAAGCGCCTCTGTAATGCCAGATATGGAAAGTTTGAGTTAGTTTGAGGACCCGTCCCAGCTTTTTTTTTTGTGTACTAGAAGATAATCCTGTTTCTCCATTTCTGGGACTTTTAGCAAAATGGGACGGAAGCACCAACTGTACAGAAGCCATGGAACAAACAAACAAACAAACAAAAACAACAACAAGAAACTGCTCATTACTGATGGTCCAGTACCAGCAGCCATAACTCTATGACAGATTTATGCTTTCTTTCTAAACATTTTTTCATGCTTTGCACAATGTTTAAGTTAAAAGGTTTATAAAAATAGCCATGTTTGAAGACCTTTGTTGAAGTAAAAAAATAAAATAAAAAGCGACAACAGTAGTCAAGTGAAAAGAAATTAGGAATGTAAGAAAGTATCAGTACAGTGGGTATTACGATATCATGGTATTTACAAGTGTATTGTTTAAAGTAAATAGAAGATTTATGGCAATGATTAATGTTTGGTTCTGTTTCAACCGGTGACCCCTTTTTGGCAGTGTTGCAAAATAGTTTCACCGTCAACACTACACTGTGACATTGTCAAATGAGAGTTATCACAGAAACCATAATATATTGCTTGGATTAGACTGTCAATTTAATATTCACAGTGGTGTCTTTACAGCCCTAATCTAGCTATTGTCTGATTAGGATACATCAAACACAAGTATTTCAAAAATATGCAGCATTTGTGCATCTTGCTGTTAACTTAAAATATCAAATACATTTTATTTATTGTACCTTAAAACATAATATTGCCTACAATCACAGGTCGAAAGATAGAGGGAATGTTTGATTGCAAAGTTCTCTGGGGCAAAGTTGTGATTTTGGACAATATGAATAAATAAAACTGATTTAACCTTACAACAAAAATGTTGCAAAGAAAGTATTGAATTACATTTTATTATTCATAGAATTTGTTGAACATTTGATATGGTGGGGTTAATTTTGGTTCAATTGCTCACAATAAAAATGAAAAAAAATACCATAGTATGTGAAAAAACTATATTTTGACTGCTAACATCTGGCGCAATGAAGGTAATTAGACCCTTGATAAATTACATTGTTGTTGTTGTTGTCATATTATTTTTGTTACAATGACTTTGGAACAAATTATTTGAACAAACAACACTTCAATTGATTTTTTGGTTAATATTTAAAATGCAGGACCAGCTGTACATGTACAGCCGGCGTATTTGTGGGGTGATCATCATCATCACGGCCATTGAAATTTCATTTCAGAGTCTGCGCAGTAGCACCCAGGAATTTAAATTGCTGCCCATACACCCATATGCCAAATCACAAGCAGAGCACAGCTGTTTCTAGATTCATCCACTTTATATAGCATCAAAAAACTGAACTGAAGAGGATAAGCGATAGAAAATGGATGGATGAACAGTAAAAAGAAGATTTTAACGTGCACCAGCATAAGAACTACATAAAAATACAAAAAGGATATCTGGGAAATGGAGTACTTAAAGGGGGAGGAAAGATTTATGACATATACTGCAGCTAATCACTAGATGGAAACAGATGCTTTGCTTTTGGGGAGCTGTGATGTTATCCATATTTATATACAGTCTATGAAGCAAAGTCACACTCAAACTAACTATTCATCGGCAGGAACTGTCCCCAGCAGCATGTACTGTACCCAATTACCTTACTGAATGATCACGTACCTTATAAGCCTCAAATGTCATTGTGAAAGCTTTGCATATAAATATGATTGTTTCTTATTTATCAAAGTTTTCAAACTTTCGATTCCTATTTAGGTTTTATTGTAACATATTGGCAGTCTGACGAGCTCTTACTTTGATAAAAATGGGCTAAAATAAAAATGTATATGCTAAACTAAGTGGTCCAGAAAGACGTTATCTGCAGCTTCATGTTACAACACGGGAAGTGTCTTCCAGAGAAGTGGAAAGCCTCTCCTAGCAGTTACGAAAGATATGACATATGCTGACCACAGTCAGCTGTCAAGAGTTCAAGTAATACACTGTCACTGTGTGGCATGTTAGAAAACGGTGATCCCACAAAGGAAGTCTTAGGGAGGTTGGCTGTATTTCCTTGCTCCCAAAATGACAGTTTCCTACAATGTGTCAGAACAGTATGTGCCTGATAGCAGTCTTGCAGGCAAGCTGCTGTTTGTACCCATGTCTCTCTAGACTCGTATATAGTATATACTGCAAAGGCTTTAAATGAATTTAATATAAAGGTAATAATTCCTTGACAAAAGGAAGTTATAACTGTATAACTGTATCGATCTATACTAAATCAATACTAAATCACCAAATAAGACAACAAAAAAAACAATAAGCCTGTGCTGGGTGTCTGCTGTTTGCCTTTCACTCTGCACAATCCTTTAGTGAAAGAAAAACAGTCAAATTCCTTACATGTTCACATGTTTGACCAGTAAATCTGATTCTTATAGAAGCAGAGAGGCTACAGTACAAATTCTAAAAGATGGAAAAATTGATGAAAACAGATGATTATGATATAAAATATCATCACAATGTCATTTTATCCTTTTGCTCATTGGAGTTAAGTTTTGTCATAATTACTGTATGAATTCCTGTCCACAAATATGTTTTGTGGAGGAATTTCACCGTCATGGTGTAGCTACATGAAAGATCAAACTATGTTTATCCACAAAGCTAGCTTGTCAATTCTGTTCGCGAGCCATTTGTGTTCATGCTTTATCTGAGTTTGCTTTCTCTTTTGCTCTAACAAGTAGCACTGTGGGGAAACCTTATTATTTATCCAAGACACTTCTGAGACCCATGCATTTTAAATCAGAGCCTGCGAGTTGGTATGGCAGGGGGGGAGGGAGGGGAGATGCAATGAGCGAATTAATTGCTGCTCCACAACTTGAGAGCTTTTGCAGACCTATTTGTCTTTGTCAAAACAGCTTTACATTCAGCTCGTCATCTCCACCGGCAACTTCTAAACTTCTTTTCATCTAGCTCTTTCATGGGCTGATAAAATCTTATTTCTTTAAATCTACCTTTCTGTCTGCCTTTCCATGGCTTTGACTGTCTTCTTTATATCTAACAGCTACTTCTTTTTTAAATGTCAGCTAAGAGGTGGAAATCGCCATGCTCTGCCACTGCAATATGTTTTCCTTGCAATATCTAAGTTAAGCCCGTACCTGTTTCCCCCTCTTGGTCTGGATTGGTTCTGACATTTGCAAAGTCTGATCATTGCAGAACCCAGTGATCCCACTCAATGCCAATTACAGTTTGTCAGTTTGTCAAAATGTGATTCCTGCACTGATTAGGTGAATGACACATACCCTCAAACTGGTCATTCTTTTGCAAAATACCAAGCATGCATCTGAGGGAGCAAAATGATATCCGCTGACCCTTTAACTTGACAGTCAATGGAGACCAGAAGGAGCATATGGCAAACAATGGTGTGAGCATAAGTTTGCCATAAGTTGCAGAAGCCTGTGGGGAGAAAGTTCCAAGGCACCATCTGCCAAATTGGACAGTTCCCAGAGAAAAAAGTCTCAGTGAATTAATCATCTCATGCAATAGCAACCAAATAACATAAAGAATAGAGGTGTTCGAACCAGACCTAATAGAAAATGTTCAACAGGAGAAAAAAACAAAAACAAGGGCTTTCAGTGCAAAGAACACTCTTTTTAGATTGTGATTAGATTCAAATTTCTGCATCTGCCCGAAGAGAAAGAAAGGCTCAGAAATGCTATAATATTAATGGATAAAAATGTAATGTTAAGTCAAATATGACTAGGCTACATCATTTAACTCTTGCAGAACAGGAAAGTATCAATTTTGAGCAACCACAAATTTGTAAGCCAAAGTAGGCCTGAAGAATGTATTATCATAACACTGCATCCCCAGAAGCAAAAACTCTTTTGTAAAAAATGACACAAAAAGATATATGAGGAAACAGTTGAGAGGAAAGCCACAGTGGGCTTCCGTCCCTGGCAAGCCAGACTGGAGTAAAAGGGGACAGACATTTCTACATTAAACGAAGCCAAATTTGACAGTTTCCTGGATGGTTTGTGTTTTCTCACACGGTTGATAAAGCTTTCCAGTGAAATCTGTTTGAAAATTGGGTTGTTAATTATATTCTGGCTGCTGCCCAGGTGATTTAAGCTCATGCAATCTAGACATACCGTCTCTAATTCACTTGCCCACCTTTACCTGCATTTTATTACAACATGAAATTGAGGAAAATATGAACTAGCATCTGGCCTATCATTCCATTTGTTTAACAAACACATCCCTTCAGGAGGACCAGACAGGTGTAATGTTTTGCAGGTGGCTTACCGCAATGCATTACTGTGCCATCAAGAGTTACTTGAATGGTCATGCCCCTTGATTCTCTCCAAAAGATCAAGTATCAGATACAACAGCAAGAACACACAGGATTTCATATGCGGGACGTTCAAGCAGCCAAGAAAACGCAGAGGGCACAGTTCAAACTAAACAATTTGTTCTTTGGCAGCCAGTCACATCTCCAGTATATTTCTTCTGCATAAATGTGAGTTGATGCTTACTTCAAATTCAACTCCAATTTATTAAAGTTTACATCAACAAAAAAAAACAAACTTACAGCTACTACCACGAGCATGTTAAAAAATGAAGCCTTTATGATTTTTAGGGATTTAAAGTCTTTAAATATATATCATCAATGTGATTTTAACACTATTTATTTTTCCCTTGAGAAAAACCTGCTCTAAGCCCCATGTCCCAGAGCTCCAATTACAATAAATTACATAATTAAATGCCCATTAACTACTTAGACACACAAGAACACAAAAATATGAGCCTCTAATGATAACCACATTACACAATCTCATCCAAATCCACCGATCCCAAACACAAGTATGGTCTCAAGTGGCATTAAACACATATTACACAACCCCTGAAGCCAACATCATTACTTTATTTTTGTCTAATGAAGCTTGACTTTCATAGGCATGCATGAATATAGGGGTGCAGGTCCTGGGGGTGGACACAGGGAACTTGCCCCACACCAACTTTTGAAAAACACGAAATTGACACCCAACATTTAATTTAAAAATGGAGTTAGGGGATGTGTAGATAATAAACTCTGATATTTGATTATATTTCAAAGTTAAACTATTTTAAAGTTTTGTTTCTGTCCCCCTCCCCAAATATCCTACTCAGGCGTGTCATCCATTGCGCCTGTTGGGAATATGGGAAATGAAGTTGACGTTTGCGAAAAATATGATACCTCTGACAACCTTTCCAAGAATCTGTCTGTGTGATGGAAATGAGAGTGCAACTTTCTAAAACTTTAGTGACTACAAAGTGGGTTTATCTTCTCTTTCTTGTATCAACCTGTCTGCAAACCAGAAGAAATCTAACCAACTTTTGGGATGTTTCATCCCACTGTCGTCATTTCAACCTGCAGTCAGTTTATTGAGTGCAGAGTGGAGGAAGTGTATTTCACTTCATGACAAGAGGTGAGGAAAAGAAGAGATCTAACTGGAGTCTCTGGTGAGTGTAAAATAAATCTATGGGTCTGTGATAGTAACTTGTATAGGCTACTTATAATTCCTTGCTAATCATCTTTGTGTGGCTTTTCATAGGTTGCCATGATGAGAGGAGGTCTTATGGTGGATGACTGAGCTGGATGTGCTGTACTCCTAGATCTACATTATTTCATAAGCTACGAATAACAGTAATGTTTTCAGGGTAATTAGCTAATCATTGCCATGATGTACAGTATGTGTGTTTTCTGGGCGCACAGTTCTCTGGAATCAAAATTCATGAAGTGGTGGTTTTATGATGCACAATTTTGATGATGGCTTTTTTATGCTTTCATTATTTTGTGACAAGAGTTATTTTTTTCAATTTGACTGATGTCCGAATGGACCGAGAGGAGCTTTCACAACACTTAAACAGAGTGTGAGGACAAAAACTTAATCTGCTCAACTCCCAGGCAACCAGCAGCAAAATGAGGCGTGGATCTGCTCAATTATAGAGGAACTGAAGAAGAGGAAGTAAAACCAGTTAAACGTGTAGAATGACCCTGCAGATCATTACCAAGTAGGATGATCTTATTCATGCAGCCATGTTGCAAGAAAGGAGAACGCTTCCTGTGGCACCTCATGTTAGGAAATCAAAGTGGGCTTCAAACCCAATGACATTGAACTTGCACAAAGCACCAAAATCTAGTCAGTTCATCCCTGAGTCCAAGTGAAATGTACTGACAGATTTTAAAATCCATAACTCCCTTGTGGTGTTAGTGAAATATTGCGTTAATTAGAATGAAAACCACCTGAAAATAATCATGTGTAAAAAAAATCTCAAGACTACAACTGCAATATACAGTGAAGCAGTCTTTTGTCAAACACTGATCAAGGACTATGTAGGCTGCCATTATGAATGTTGGTGCCTTAACCTTCTCTCCTTTGAGATGGACATGATTGCACGCCTGAATCAATGGGATGGACAGATCCATTCTTTGTTAGAGAAAGGGATCCATACAGTGACCAATTTCTGCCATTCAGGTCAGTATAAGAACAGTACAAATGAGAAAAAGGTGTCAACAATCGGTATCGAGAGTCAGAATGCTATTCTAAGAAGAACAAATTAAATATACAGTTTGACAGTGAACAATAAAGTATTATTAATTAGTGCCAAAAAATCCTTTATAACCTGGACAGGTAATTGTACCTATTGTTTTAAAAGGACACTATTCCACAGAAATGGTTAGTGTGATATTTGCTCACTAGTGTACAGCTAACATCTGTACAGTTGGTACATGGGGTGAGTGGACAGAAACAGTCAAGCAGTCAAATTTATGTGATTGACACAAGCAAAATCAGCTTTATCTTCTATCAAAAAACACATTGTTTTCAAAGAAAGCAATGGTCATTTTTTGAGTCCAGATATAGTATGATGTAGATAAAGAAATGCAAGTTTGCATAGTTCACAGATTTGCAATGAAGACTTTTGTGCAATTTGTGCAGGTTATGTGTTCCCGGCTTCCTATATTTCTGTCAGCTTGAGCTTCTCCCAGTTCTGGAGTACCCGGCGAGCATTCAGGGTGTCCCTTAGAAGTTGAGTCTGCAACAAAGCAGCTGCTCTCTCCTGTTCGGTTGTGCTGTTTTAACCAGCCCCCAGTTCCAGCTGACCTGAAGCAGTTCCCAGTTCCTGAACCTATTGAGCTACAGCGATTCCTGGTCCATGTGTTGAATAGTTCCCTGAGCTGTACGTGTTTCCAGTTCCTAAGCTCCAGGATCCTGCTCTTCCTGATGGCAGTAATTCCTGCAGTTCCTGGCCTGCAAACATCACCAATTCCTGTGTTTCAGCATCAACCAGTTCCTGTTCTATACTAGCCATCATTTTCCCCGGTTCCCACCAGCATATCTGCTTTGCCTCTCTACAAGTCCCATTCGGTGAGATTTTCTTCCTCTCGGGCTTTCTGAGACGCTGCATTCTTCTGTCAAGTTTGCAGCTCTAACCCTGGGCCTGCTTCCCTGTTTAGGCCTGCCTCCTGATTCCTTCTCACCTTTTATGTTTAGCCCCCTGGCCAGGCAACTGAGTTCTTCAGGTCTGCCTCAGTTCTTTTCTACTGGCTTTCCACCAAAACTCCTTAACATCCCCTCAGCCCTTTGTTTTAGCATTTTATGAATATACTTTAACTGGGTTCTGCCTGAGTTCTTGGCACATGTGTGACAAGGATTTTGTGCTCCTTTTGTTGTTTGCGAATTTGTCACAAAGCATGTATATTTATTGATTCTAGCATATTGTGTGTGTTTTTTTTTGCCATGTTGTATTTTTCAACATTTTTTATATTGGCATTTGTATTGTTACTTTTCCTTTCTAGGGTTTGTTTTGCATGTTGGATTGATCTCTGGTTTTGACCCTTGCCTGACCCACAGAATTTTTATCTGAAAATGGCTGAAAATGTCAAAGAAAGAACTTTGATCTTTGATCTTATTTGTTGGTGGCTGTTTTAATATACATTCATTTAAAGGTCTTACTCGGCTGATTCAGTCTCTTATAGTGGATATACTGATTCTGAGCAGCTATTAAAAGAAATCCAAAATTCTATAACAATGAGTATCAAACCGTCAAAAACAAGGTGCTCATTGTCCACTTACAGCTTGTCTCAACAAGAACAGACTAATCACTCTACCAACCTGCGCTTTTCTTGAGTGCCACCTGTACAAGTTCAGACTTAGTTTAGCCCCTAGTTTTATTATCAAAACTTTTTGTACACTTTACTGACATTAATCACTATAGTTGAAGCTTTGGATCATTCCAAACTCCACCTTGTGATGACAGGTAAGTTTTATTCCAAATCAATAATCAGCCTAAACTTTTGGTTCATCACAACCCCTTTTTTTTTTTTTCTTTAATTGCTGTACTTGAACTTGGTCATTCTTAAATTCTTAAGATAAAATAATGGAATAACAAAATCAACAACATCAGGAAATACAAGTATTTGGCATGTACATTATTATTTTCTCAAGTGACTAATTATCTCCCACAAGTTCAGCGTCCTGTTGGACACATCATTTCCTGTAACTCTCACATAAACTTAAAAATGATTGTCTCCACAGCCATTGCAGAAAATTCTAAAAGCCTAAAAACATTTCAGGCTATGAACAGATATCATTATCTTTTAAAACATACCAAACTAAGTGAATCATGAAGAAATAAGTAGTCCTGGATTGCATAGTTTATTCGTATCCTTGTGTCAATATTCCACAGATAAGAGCTCCCTGTAAGCTATAGAAAGTCACAAATAATGTACCCCAACAGCAGATGCTGACACAAAATACAACACACAGTGTACAGACATTTGAACAAAACACACGACTGCAAGGATATATCTCCAAAAAACCCTGATGTACATACAAAAATATGTATACATCAGGTGTGCTTGAATTTGTGGCTAATACAGCAGCACAGAGAAGAGGCTGTCACCATGTAAGTATATGATCTCCCTATGATCTCTCTATGATTTGCATTTTGTTTGGTGTGGATTGGACGGTAATTGTGATATGACTGACAGCATATGTGTATATGTATATATATATATATATCGATATATGTTCATAGGATTGCGCAGTATGAGATTTCAGATGTTATTCCTGGAATCTGCTGGAGCCACTCTCCTAGTTTGGGGATCGCGCTCGAAGCACTCCGATTACCACTTGCACCAATGATGCTTTTACTCTCCACTTTCTTTCTAGCTCTTCTTTAAGCCCTTAGTAGTTTTTCCAGCTTCTCATGTTTCATGTTTCTTCATGTTGTCTTCTTGATGTTATTACTCAGGATTGCTACATCTATCACTACTGCATTGCTCTGTTGATCGAGCATCATGATGTCCAGGTGATTGGTCTGAATCTGGATGTTCAATAGGACCGTCCAGATCTATTTTTTTTATATGTATGACGGAGAAAGAGAGATAGAGAGAGAAACCTGATGAGGCTCAGTGTTCATAAATCCAGAAGACACAGCCTCCTTAGAGCTATCTTGTTGACAAAAAGGATCTGTGGTAGAATACACAGTGGTAATGATTCCATAATGTTCCCAGTTTTCAGGGATATATAAAGGACAGCGCCAAAATCTGGCCTTTAATTACAACATTCCCATCAGATCAATCAGTGTAGTTGAAAATATCAGATACAGGATCAAAATGCATCATTCATTCAACTGATGAAAGTATTTCTTTCCAATCGTCTTTCCAAAAGTCCACAACATGTAAGGCAGAATACTAAAAAAATTGCCTTTGCATATGTGGAAGGTAGGAGGGACTTCGTAGTCATTTATTAAACATTTAAAAACAAATTTCCTCTTTAGTAAAAATACATATTTCAGTTTGTTATGAAAAATCCCTTTGTGGCCTGAAAATAGCTTGGATGTAATTTTACACCTTTGCCTCAGCTTGTGGGGATCTAATAATGTGCTGCTTTAGTCCAATCTCTGCTCCTCAACCGGAGGTGTAGAGAGACAAGTTACCTGCTCTGTTCTCCTCTTACTCCTCTTACTACTTTACTATGAGCTGCATAGTGGCGATTTCTAACATTGGAGTCATTCAGCTGTACATGCTTGAACCAGACATGGATTCCCAGAAAGAAGAGAAAGAGAGTTGATGCTTCAGAATGGCACATTTCATTTCTACAACAATAAGCCCCACCCTTGCAAGTCATCAGGATTGGTTCCATAGTTTTTCTATGTAGAATTGGGTTTTATTTGGAGAGTGTCATTGATGGACTGCAGAAGGAATGGAAAAATCCTTAGTCATAATTTTGACTGCTTCTTCCATTCATAATGGGTTTCTTTAATAGTACAAAAAAATGGATATGGCAACAAAATCCAATACAGAAATATCATCTAAGGCTCTCTTTTCTGGGACTTTCCAAACAATGAAACAGGAGCAAACACATAATCCGATGACAGACCAAAGCCAGTGTGAAATCAGGGAATATATTACCATGGTGCTTTCCCCAGCACATTTGGCTCCTTGAGCTGACTAAAGTAATGGGACTGTTAACATTAGCTGCATGTAACTGTGCAGTAACTGTTAAACAGCAAATACAAGCAGCCCTGTCTGTCCATCAGGATAGTTGAAATATCATTACAAAGTGTGAATAGTAACTAAATAACTTCTCAATTTAGTGGGAAATGTATGAGATAGTTGGCTGTATTACTTCTAAATATAAAGTTTGGCAAGTATCCTTTGACAGTTTCAACAAGTGATAGTGTATAGGAGATACAGATGGACCTGTGGCTCATTCTCCTCCAAGTTCATTTTTCATGTGAACAGCTGTGTCAACCTCTAGTTGACAGGCATTTTGTCTCACAGGACACATATCTTCACTTTACTGCAATGTTGTCAGCCTTTACCCCCAGAAACAGGATGAGAGTATCTCCATGACCTGAAACTCACAACAAGTTTCCCTTATCAAAGTCTTTTGGTCGAGCATCTATATTCTGTATTAAAAAAAAATCATAAGTGAAAACCGCGTGTTATTCAGGGTCTCTCCTTTGCATTAGGTCTCTCTTAATTTTATATTTTTATAGTCTGCAGCAGGGGAATTAATCTCGTTCACTCTGTAGTTGTTTCACAAAATTACAAGTTGTTCCCACTCAATTGGATTACATAATTATGACATACATAATGTATGTCATTAGAACTCAGCCAAGGGGCATCCTTACTTGGTTGCGATTTCATACACATTGGTGCTCATATTGAATATGAATTACAGGAGAACATAAACAGAATAGAGTAATTTCTTACGACAGTGCAAGGAAAGGAAATGACAGCTAGAAAACCGGTGTACTTGCTGGAGGCTTCAGTGGATCTGAACCTTTTGCCTCAGAGCTGTCCCTTACCTACACTGATACTGTGTTTTGAACAACTTGGGAATGTCAACACTAAGCATCACCCACCAGTCAAATTCAGTTTAAAGTGTTTCTCCATATCAAAACACAATCGTATAAGTAGGTTTTCGGTGACTTGTAACACAGTAATGATGTTTGGCTGACAGCACTGCCCAGCAAAAATGACATATTCTTACATATATTTGCTGTTATTATGACTCAAACAAATCACTCCCATTCCTGACCATTCTTATTTATTCTATGTAGTGATAACACAAAAAGCATTCCTCTTTAAAATTCTTTCTTTGCAAAACAGGTACCACCATTTAATATATGACTGTAATAAATTCAAATACCAGCTTCATACCAGCCTTTGTGCACATGTAATTACATTTGTGATATGTGCATGAAAAGATGTTTTTTTAAAAGATGAAATCCAAGTCATTTTGTAACAAAACAGAATTACAAGATTTATTTTAAACCAATTCCAACGCTAAGTATTAAGAGGGGAAACCAAAAGATATATAGATATCTATGAAATTTTTGTCTTTACAGAAACTTTTACCAGTCTATCCATACTTTACATGAATGGCACTTTTATTGGTGCAACGTAAGCTCTTGTCACCTAAAATACCTTTATAGGCTGAATGTTCTGTCTAACTTAAGGGTACTTGATTCATAAAATTTTACAGTGCACTCATTAAAAGTCAGTCATATTTTGAGTTAATGAGGAAATTTTAAGGCAATTTACTATCTCATATTGAAATTTTATTTTGAAACACGTCGGTGTGTACACATACTCCATCCGACACATACACATCGTCAATGTTTTATGTTTCTACAGTACAGTGCAGTCTATTCTCAAAGCTGATTTAAAGTTAGAAACAGCTGCTGCTTTTGCTGCAGTGAAACTGCTTTAATTTGGGATTCATGTTGAGACAAATCAGATTTTTGTAACAAACAAGGCCTGCTTCCTGGTAGCGCAGAACACAGTAGATAACTCTTAAAAGTGAGATACCTATATGTTCCACCCATAGGTGTATCCATACAATGAACTGTAATAGTTATTAGTGATAGTTACTTCTTTTTGCAGACTTTCATTAAGACAGCACATGCTTCACTATTTCCTCTCTGTCTGTTTCTTTAAGCCCCCTAATATAAGGACCACTTCAAGCAGCAAGCGGGCGTCTAATTAAATTAAATTTCTCCGCAAATAAATGAGACACCATGTTTACCAGGGATAGACAATTAGCGAGGTCTCCACAATACCAATATACCAATGATACTGATGTCAAGTTGTAAAGTTGACCACCAAATCCCTTACTGAGTTCCTTCTCGACAGCACCTAATGGTATGTAAATTATAAAAGTTAATGTTCCTCTAACCTGGTATAAATCCACTGTAATGTAGGTAGCACTAATTGGCTCGCTGCATTTACTTGTGAGCTATACTCTCTAACCTTGGATGGATGCAGAGTTTAATTGCCAAATGGTAATGTTTCTGTCATACTGGCAGGAAGCTCGGTTTTGTTTTGAGATACTGAAACACTAAGCTTCTTTGCCCCTATGTGCTTTAAGGTTCAAATGCGAATCACGTGCTGTTGCAAACGTTAACCATCAATAAATGTCTGCGGATGGCTTGTGAGTTTTGCTTAAGAAAAGGGAAACAAAGATAGAACAGTAATTAGAATATATACTGGGGTACACATCCCAACTGTATTCAAATCCCTCCCTCATATGCTTACTTTAAAGAATAATTAACAAAGAAATTGCTATGCTGCAGCAGGCAACTACACAAAACTACTAGGAATTACTGTATATTGGAAAATGTAAAAAAGTTTTTCATTATTATTACAACCAGTTATGGTGAACTGAAGTTGTAAGTGTGGCTTGCCAAGAAGTCTCATCTCACTGGAAATTCTGGGCCAATACCAATACTGATATTCAAAATAACAATTTGGTTCATAATGTTGTCAAGGAGAAAGAAACCATCTGAATCAAAATGTAAATGACATGGAAATGATGTTAGTTGTGGTACACAGAAACACCTCATAGATATGTTAACAAAGTCAAATGTGACTTTCATCAGAGGACAGCAGATATGACCCGTGCATAATCAATGAGACGCAAAAGGCTATCCCTTGTAAATAGTTAAGCCAAAAATTACAAAGTAATATATAACAATGAATGTATGTAATTATAATAAATAATTTAATGCAGACGTTACATATACTTATTTGTACCCTACATGTAGGCTTTGGGTATATATTTATGAGCTAAACATGGGCTGAGTTTTAGGTTTGTATATAAGACGTTCCATAGCTTTCTGAGCTTTCATCTGAACTTCAGACATTTCATGAATGAACACAGGCCTGCTCAGTGTTCTCCTCTCTGTGTTAGAGGGCTACCACTACACCTGGATTAGCTCAAACTCACCGCTCATCCAACCCCACCAGCCTCCCAGTGAGGTCGTTGTTGAGACGTGACAGGACAGGAAGAAGCGCCAGGCGCTTCAGGTGCTGGCAGTGGCCAATGTGAGAACTGAGCTGTGGCTGTGGACTTTGGCGCTACCTGATGCCACATCTCTCCCCGCATTATTAGGACTGAGAGCCACCGAAAGCAACGGAACAAACTCAGCGGTGCGGCGGTGGGTGAAAGCGCTGCTGGAATACGACTCGCGGGTTACAACTGTTAAAGTTTCAGACACACTTCGATCACTGCTTGAGCAAAATTGCAAGAAACAACAGCCCATTTGGTTTTTTGTTTGTTTGTTTTAACCCACTAGTTTAAGTTGTTACTAAGGCGCCAAGTGACTTAATGAAAATAACCGTAAGATAAACAATGCATATGCATGTTCCCCGCCATTATCGCCCCCGACACATTACAGAGTGGCACAAAGTGAAACAAGGCCATATAACAGTGTCGGCTGGAAATTACGCACGGCTTCCAGAACCTAAACTATCCCACGTTCCACTACACGGGAGCTCAGATGACAGCGAAACTTACAATAATAATCCTCTCACACACACACACAGTTTTGTTTTTGTTTTTTTGTTGGTGTTTTTTTCTTACCTTGTCTCCCTGTCCTGCAGGACCCTGGGCGGACTTCACAGGAGAACAACACTGCGCACAAAATCCACCACTTGTTGATGAGATCCATTTCTGCGGATCAGCGCTGGATACAACGTTAGGAGGAAAATCAAGTGAAGGGCTGAAGCTCTGACGTTATGTGTCCGTGTACGTGTGTGTAAAGGGTGTGCACTTCCGTTTGATAACGCCAGATTGGCAGGCTCTATAAAAGTTACACTCTTAACATGCAGAAATGCAAATGAAATACTATACGAAAATGAAAAATCCCCCTCATTCTTTTATTAAACCAGATAAGAATTTTTTAGCAGTTTCATTTGTTGCTATCAAAGTAATTTATTTTAAAAATTGAGACCTATTGTTAAGCTCTCTCTCCCTCTCCCCCCTGTTGGGAGCAGGTGAACTGTAGCAAGAGGAGTTTCTTCTTGCATCTTTTGGACCTCCCCCAACAACAATTTAATCTTTCGCAATGCTTCTCAAAGTAATGAGAAATTTCTGCCTGAAGCCCATTTAACTCAGCTGTCAGCTTCATATAAGAAAGTCATACCTGAGTTGTGGCCTCTGGAGAGGTTTCGGACTCCTACTCATGGACAAATTACTAGAATTGAGCTTCAAGATGGCACATACAGTAAATGCTGAAATTATAATCTGCCAGACACTTTGCAGCCCATACTTTAATAACTTCAACGAAACCATTAGCTGCATTAAATACAGGATTTATAGTAAATTTGGATGACTGCTCTAAAGTATACTGCCCCGGCTGAGATTGTTTTAGGTCACCCAGATCGAAACCTCTGCCTTCTCACCATGTAAAGATGGATGTTATCTGTTGTACTGATTGTAATGCTGTCTGAGGCAAATTTCAGATTTTGGGGTGTACAGCCCAATTAAGACAGAATATTTAGGTTACAAAAGCTGTGATGAAGGTAATTTATTAAAGGAAGAGTTTACTCCATTAACAAAAATGTTTTCCTTCTTAGTTGTAGTATTATTTTGTCAATTTAGATTAGCTGTTCTCTGATGTAGACCTTGATCTTTAACTCAAGGACTACCTATCAAATACATTTTTCCCTGAAAATGGTTGTTGTTTTGCTGCAGCCTAAGCTGAACAATTTACAAACGACATAACCATCATAAGACAGTGGTGGATCTTTTGCCTTAATTTTTGAGCAGTAGGACAAAGTGCTGTGTACACCTACTAGTACATGTGAGAGCCTTTTTCACAATAAAAACATTTCCTGCATGAAAAACAGCTGGTGATTAATTCACTCACGTTAGCAGACTTAAGAGTGTGACAATATTTTTTTTTGACCACTCCTTATAATAGAACACATTAAAATACATTTTGAAAATCAGCCATAGGCTTGCAGTTTTGGTGTGCCACCCTCAGTTTTATGAAAAATGAAGAACTTCTTGGGGAGCCACTGCCAATCCTGTCACAACCTAACTTGTGCCATAGCTGTATATACAGTATATATCATTACTCCAATATCATGGTGGTCGACAACCAGGAGGAGAAGGCAGTAGTGGTAGATGTTGCAATCCCAAGTGATAGCAACATCAGGAAGGAACATGAAACGCTTGAGAAATACTAAGGGTTGAGAGAGGAGCCGGAAAGGATGTGAGGAGTAATGGCATCAGTGGAGCCCATGGTGATAGCAGCACTCGGGGCTATAACCCCAAACCTGGTAGGTTTTATATATTGGAAGTGCAGTCCGATATATGTATGTATGTGTGTGCGTTAATATATACATGTACACACACACACACACACACATATGTATATATATATAGGAAGTGTGGTCCTCAGTAGTTTTCAAGAATAATTTAACAAGCCGAGAGATTATTGTGGTGTGTTTGGTGTGTGAATGTTATCTCAGCAAACAGGCTTGTTATTAACTTTTGAAAGAAAATTGAATAAATTTGCATCCCAAAATGTCAAACTATTCTTTCAATCATACAGTGATACTTTGGAAAATATGTGCTTCCAACTTTCATAGCCCCAAGCAAGGGATTACTGCCAAAAAAAAACAACTCACGAAGTATATAACGCTGGACCCCTCTAAGGAAACAGAAAAGATAGTGTGGCACAGGAAGAAAGGAACACACAGCTTACATACACAAGGAGGGGGTAGACAATTAGATACAGGTGACACACATTTGGGAGGAGGAAGCAGTCACACAGGAGGGGAGAAGACTTGACAGGATATGGGGAATAAGACACAACAGGATTTCAAAGTAAAACGGGAAACACAGATTGACCCTAACAAACAAACACAAAATTACCAGGCCCTGACAGTAACCCCCCCCGCCTACGGCAGACACCTGGCGGCCCAGAACTCAAGGGATTAGTCTTTAAAAAGTATTTTATTAATTAAGGGTCAATGATATCCTTTGAAGAAACAGAGGAGCGCTCTTCAGAACCATAACCCTCCCAGTCCACCAAGTAGTGTGGTTCATAAAGGCATATCTCTGGTTGAGAGCCAAACCTCCTGACCTGGGTGGTAGACAGGTGCTGCTTGTCTCTGCCTACCTGCCACCTCTTTGTAGGCCTCCGACTACTTGAGAGTCAACCTGGCTCTGGACAACGTCCTGCGACAGTGACGGACCATAGCAGCTGGTGATGGGATGTTTATCTCTGGTTCTGTCTCCAGGAAGAGGAAGGTTGGTACCTGAACACGCACTGGATTGGAGACAGGACAGTTGAAGACGAAGGGAGCATGTTGTGGGCGTATTCCACCCACAACAGTAGCTTTGACCAACTTGAGGGATCTCGAGAGGCGAGGCAGCGAAGTCCAGTCTCTAATTCCTGATTTAACCTCTCAGTTCGTCCATTTGTCTACGGATGGTATCCAGAGGTCAAAGTAACCGTGGCTCCAATCACTTTGCAAAAGGCTCTCCGAAAATGGAAAGAATGGAAAGAATGTTTCTACCAAAAACCATGAGCTCACAAAACATAATTTAATCACCTCCGCTGTCTCCTTGGTGTAGAGCAACTAAGATAGAGGAATAAATTTAAGCATCTTAGAAAACCGGTCTACAACAGTTAACACAACTGTGTTACCTACTGAGGAGGGTCCAAAGAGATGTCTGACCAGGGATGCTATGGCAAAGGAAGCATCCGGAGATACCCACTGGAGGTTCATTGGAGGTCTTATTTTGAGCGCAAAATGAACAGGCAGCAAGATATTCTGCAACCTCCTTCCCCATTTCCAGCCACTTAAAACGCTCCTGTAAATGGGACAGTTCTGTGAACACTGGGTTGGCAGGAAATTAAAGAAGTGTGAACCCAGTGAATAACTAGACCCCTTAATTCCTTAGGAACATATAGCCTGTTAGGTAGGGTGGGGGGATAAATGGCCTAAAAATTAAAAAATTGGAAAATGATTAAGCCAACTTCAGGGATGGTGCATTGGGTCATTTGGGAGATATTTTGTATTGGGAGTTGGTACCTATCATGAAATAAACCCCCCACCCCACCCAAAAAACTAAATCGGATATGTTTTTTTTCCCCACTTTTTCCCCCTTTTATCATTAAAGATAAAATAAAATCTTAAGAGAACACTTTGGTTCACCTGTCAGATGTTGCAAAGTTCTAATGTAATAAAGTACATTTACATAATGCATTGTGGCTCCTGGTTGACTGCAAGCAAACGGGGAAAGAAGACTCACCGGCTGTCCAACAATACAAAGAGTTATTTCACACAAAGTCTGAGCTCTTTTGCCCACGACCCTATACGGCGGCAATCACTGGAGAAAGAGTGGTGTGTAAGCATGAGTGAGATGGAGCACAAATACTATGAAGACCAGAAGACAGAGTGAAGGATGTTCTGTTCCAAAGGTGTGGACCCTGTCTGGTACCATAGCATGAAGCAACCCAAAGGTTGAAGGAGAGGAGCGAAGAGTACCAGAGGAAGAGAGACCAGCAGTTCTCATATCAAACTCTGGACCACATCACAGATATCTTGATTGAAACTGGTGAGATATCCAGCTGCAGCAGCAATGAAGAGACAGAGGGCACACCCCCAAAGCGACTGAGACAGATGTCTGAGACTGACACACAGCTTCGAAAGGAGGGTGAAGTGAGTGAGGTAGGAGCAGAACCCAAGGGAAGGAAAAAAATCTTCACGGATGTTCCTGAACTAGACATGGATGAAGATCCACTACCACAAGAGTTTCAACGCATATGATTGTCCGAGAGAAAGGTCCGGGATGAGTTCTATACAACTATAGCCAATCTCTCAGGAAAGGGACTTTCTATCAGTGAGGCGAGCTCAGCTGTGATTGAAGTAGGCAACACTATGTTTGGACGAAGCTGGAAAAGTGCTGGGGAATGTGATGAGATCTTTGACAAGGATACAGTACCAAGAACTAGAAGCATAAGGGCAGCTCTGCAGCAAATTGAGGCCCAAAGTCTGTGTCTAGTTGTGAAAAAGCTTGAGGAGGAGAAGGACAAGGGTAAAATGATCACACATGCATCAGACAGCACCACAAAGAAAGGTGTAGGCCAGTTCATGGTACAAGGGCTGCATGTGGGTCAAGACAGCCCATTTCCTCTGCCTATCTTACCCATCCATCGAGAGACCACTGAGGACATAGCAATGCAAGTGGATATGGGGTTCGAAATACTGGCGTCGGTCAGAGGAGTCAGTGTGGAGGATGTTTATAAACTTGTAGATGCACATATGACTGAACGCTAAACGCTCTTTTTGTGTTCTTATTTTAATTTTAAAGAGGGAAGGGGGGTTATTTTCAAGATACAGAGTTACATTGAGGTGTAACAGTTCTTCTATCTATAGTGTTTATTAATTCTCAAATGGGTTTGAAAGCATTTATTCAACAGTATATAGGCAAACAGTAAGAATAGCTTATGCATACCAGGCGGAGTGTGCAGAAAATGCCACTTTTTGGGTTCTTTTTTTCATTTTCAAGGGGTGGGGGGTTATTTTCAAGATACAGAGTTACTTTTGGTGTCAAAGTTCTTGTATTGATAGTGTTAATCAAGTCCCAAATGGGTGTGTTGAAATTTTAAACTTGATGATTACCCCCCCCCCCCTAGTTAGGGGGTGTCTCAGGAGGAATCACAACCCCCTGTATAGCCTCCTTTACCTTCCTCTCAACCACCCAAGTTATAGCTCCCATGAAACAGGTAGCAGTCAAAATGGGAGCCGTAGGCTCGGGATCTGACTCAGGGGAATGAAGGCGAGACAAGAGGTTGGGCTTGACATTTTTCGAGCTGGGCGATAACATAAGGTAAAGTTAAACCTGGAAAAGAATAAAGCCCATCTGGCTTCCCTCGAGCTCAACCTCTTAGTGTTGTAATATATTCGAGGTTCTGATCAGTCCATACCAAAAAAGGTTGCTCTACTCCTTCCAGCCAGTGTCTCCACTCCTCCAAGGCTGTTTTGACAGCAAGCAGCTCCCGGTCTCCAATAGAATAATTTCTCTCTGTCGGGTAAAGTTTTCTAGAGAGATATGCACAGGAATGAGTCTTATTGTCTTTATCTGAGTGTTGTGACAACACCGCTCCAGTGCCAGAGTCTGAAGCTCTTCTTTAACTGTTGCTGCTTCAGCTTGAGGAGACCAGGATAACTGTGTCTTTAAGGAAGTGAGAGCATGGAGAGGAGCAGCAACAGAACGTGGGGTGTGGCTCAGATGGTAGGGCGGTTATCCAGTGATCAGAAGGTTGCTGGTTTGATCTCAGACCCTGCAGTTAACATGTTGAAGTGTCCTTGAGCAAGTCACTGAATTCCCATTTGCTACTGATGCTGAGCCACCCGTGTGTGAGTACCTTGCAAATTTATGTCTGCTCCGGAATCTACTAGTGTTTGGAAGATTAGGGAATCAAAATCAGATTGGAGCATTATTTTAGTTAGTTGTCTCTAGGATGCGCCAGGTAATTTGGTTTGACTCAACAATGATGAAAAGGAAGCGTTAGATGTTGGAGACCCAACCGGGCAGGAGGCGATGAACTGTCCCAGCTGTGCACAGTAAATGCATCTCCTTTCTTCACTCTCTGCTGCAGTTCCAATACAGTGCGACGGGTCCACCCGATTTGCAATGATTCAGTTGGTTCACTTGATTGTTCCTGCTTGTCAAATAACTCCTTAGACAGAGCAGGAGAAACAACTTGC
The DNA here is from genome assembly GCA_001698575.1 of Mola mola. NCBI lineage: Eukaryota > Metazoa > Chordata > Actinopteri > Tetraodontiformes > Molidae > Mola > Mola mola. The sequence goes on along the minus strand of KV751348.1, from coordinate 4,156,688 downwards.
CACTGGGGAACTAGAGGATAAGGTCACCGCTGGGAAATGGTTGATAACCGGAACTGGTTTTGCTGCACCCGACATTGCTGACATTTAAAAAGTCTGTTTTCTGTCTTTGAGGCCAACTTGATCAATGCTTCAAGTTCCACTGGCAAATTTAATGGCGATAAATGATCCTTTAATGTTTCAGACAAAGTTTCCAACCACTGTCGGCCGCTACTGTACGTGACCTAAATGTGTAATCCATTACTGACCGTTTGCCTTGTTTCAAGGACACCAATGCTTTAGGTCCTTCTCTGCCCAGAGTTGTCGACTGGAATATTTGTGTAAACATTTTAAGATATTCTGGCACAGAATAATACAGCTGATCTGCTCCTCCACTCAGCAGTAGCCCATGATTTGGCTTGGTCAAATAGGAAATTATAAATACAATCTTGGCACAGTCTAAAGAAAAGGCGGAAGCGTAAAACTCAAAATGCATTTGACACTGAGAAATAAAGGGACAACAATCCCCAGACTCTCCAGAAAAACGCTCAGTACTATAGAGGTGGAGAGAATGCGAGCTGACGGTGGAAACAAGTAACTCAGCCGCAGTTTCCGAACACTTAGGAACTGTCAGTGAAGCAGAGGGTGATCTGAAATCTGCAGTCGATCAATAACGTATTTAAATTGAGCTGATAATGTCGCGCATGCAGATTCATTACGTTTCGACACTTAAACGTTTCCTGGCGATTTAACCCCAGGTGCTCTTCTTGCTGGTGAAAGTGTGTTCCTTGAGCTTTCAAGGCTGATTGAACTGGGTCAGACTCTGCTGAATCCATAGTTGGGCAGATTGTACTATAAGGTACAGACTCTGGAGGACTCACTATGCAGAAACACAATGGGAAGTTCTTAATCAAAGCCGTTTAATCAGAAAATGGGTCGACACCGGAAGATCAGACTAGCAAGCAAAGGTACAATTCAAGGAAACACATAAACTTAGGAACCGAAAAACAAAAAGAATCATACGCGAGGAAATGTACGTAGGATATAACGCTGGACCGTTCTCAGGAAACAGAAAAGTCAATTTGGCACAGGAGGAAAGGACCACACAGCTGAAATACACAAGGAGGGGGTAGAAAATTAGAAACAGGTGAAACACATTAGGGACAAGGAAGCAAGCACACATGAGGGGAGAAGACTTGACAGGATATGGGGAATAAGACACAACAGGATTTCAAAATAAAATGGGAAACAGATTGACCCTAACAAACAGACGCATAAAACTACCGGGCCCTGACAGTAGTATCCATACAGTAAACCTGTGCCCGTTAGTTTAAAACATTGCATCTTGTACTGCAACACTTGTGTAGAGTTAAGAATGACTTTAGAATTTAAATAGTTTTATTCACTTCAGCGATTGGTCCTGTCCATTCATTTTTTTAAGCTATAGTAAACGCATCATTGCTACATATACTATAGCCTACATTGTACCATTGTGTTTGTCATAGTTTTCAGTCTAATGCTAGTTTGAACATCATTTGTTAATTTCAAACATTTCAAATCAAAACTAGGCCAATATGAGCACTGCTAATAATCCTGAAAGCTGATAAACCACCAATCCCAACCAAAGTTAATCCATTTTGTTAGTTTCTATGGCTTTCACTGTCTGTCATTGAGATTCTTGCAACAAAGGCACATAATAACATACTGTAGGGAGCAGGAGATCCAAAGTCCAAAGCCATTGATTTGATCAGTGAAATGAGTCAGTGTAGTTAGCTGAGCTGGATGGATCCATATAATGAGTAATTCAATCAAACAGCTTGACTGAATAACACAACTAGAAATCCTTGATTGAGTCACATAAATGTGACATTTATCAGATCCACAAAATCCCCGATGGAGTAATAACTGCAGCTGCGGGCAAAGAAAGTGGAAAAAATATTCAAAGAGAGAGTAAAATATTTTAAATGGACGTTGTTTTCCAAAGATGACGGCCACACACAAACATTTTCCTTTTCTGTTCCTCAGATGGTGTTGCAGTTGCCAAAACAAGCTCCCTTTCAAGAGAATACAAGAGGTCCTGTTACATTTCCCGAGAACAGCTGGGAAAATGTGTGCGCTCAAAGCTAAAATTTGTTTCCACTATCTGTGGGGCTGCTGAGGTGCCATCGAGTAAGCCTCCTAAACCCCAACTGCTCTCATGGAGCTTATAAACAGAAGCCAGTATATCCACACTGGTTAGCTCAGAGTGGTTATGAGGCACTTGATGAGCTTGATGCAAAATAAGAAAAGAAAATATGATTAGTTAACATTCTTTTGACAATTAAAGGTTTGGAAATACAACAATAAAACCATAAAAGTATTGAGTCTTCAGAAATGCCATAAACAATAGACTGTGCCATACTTATGGAGATGTTATTATCTGTATGACTCAGTTAAATCACAGCAACCCACCCTGAGAAAACTATGACCATCCCTTTCACGTTAAAATTCCAGTTCTGCTTTACTTGAGAAACAGCGTGTCATCAGCAATAAAGGTTCCATATTCTGTGGTGTAAGCGCCCCTCACAAAGTTTTTGTTTTTGGTGAGAAGGGGTGCCTCCACATTGTAAACCCAAAGAAAATTAATATTATTATTTTGATTTTGTAGTTTCCCTCAGTGTTAGCATATTTCAGTCCATTGTTTCAGTTTTACAACAACAATTCAACTACTCAGTTCAATTACACTAGTTTCTCCCAATTAACAACAGGCTGGATTTTTTAACAAACAATCTCCTACAAATCCTGCATACACTGATAGAATATAGTGGAGTGGGAGAGCCAAATATTTGTTTAAGGCTGATTTCACAAAGAGCTTATAAGAAAATCAACAAAAATTAATGCAATGAATTTGCAGAGGTTGTATGTAATTTTAGAGTCTGGAGTCGTTAAAACAGGGAGAGATGGTCATCAGGCACTGAATCAGCAGAAGATGTACTGTCCCAAGTGATTGTTAGCAAGAAATATGCAGGCTGCTGTTGACCCAAACCTTACCTTTAACCAAGGTGAGTTGATACAACACATTAGGCTTGCACATGTGGAGCTATCAGTTGTGTGTGCTGCTCTGGTGGCTGCAGGATTGGTGTAGTAGCTGGTCATTGCAAAGCAGAAAACATGTAGTATAGATGAAAAGCCTGAGGAGCAAGTCTGGTGAGAGCCTGGGGTTATATATATTTTATGTTGTGAAAGGGTCATTCTGGACGAAATCCTCCAATCATGTACATTTACTTGTATTTCAATGAAAGTTAAGTACATGTATGGTTAAATTAATTTCTGCCTTGATTCAGGATCGTAATACTCTTATGATTTCTGAAACAAAAGAGCTGCACTGGGAATAACTACTATCTGAACACAGTGACCGATTTGTTCAGGTTTTGACTCAAATGAACCCCTTGTCAGTGTGTGTGTGTGTGTGCTGGGTTTTTACAGTATTACATGTGTGGGATGTCAGCAGACAAGAATGTGCCTGTGTCTGAGAGTAATCATTGCAGTTTTATTACTCACTCTGTTCAGGGAAACTGAGCCTCTGTGATCCCCCACCAGAGTGTAGTGAACCAGAGATTTAGGAGGTCACATGTTTTATTTCTTTCTTTTTTTTTTATGCGGTGACGTGTACATCTGGATTGAGTGACTAAACAGCTCCCTCATATGGACAATTAGTAGGCTACGCAACTTTAAAGTGTTGATAATAAGCAGATTTTCAAGTTAATATATATATTTTAATTTCAAGTTTATACTTGAAAATGTTTAAAAGTTTTAATGTTTAAAACATGCATTCCACCCATACTGTCCATTAAGGCTCTGCACTCAAAAACCTCAGTCTGCTCTGATTGACTAGCTTGCCTACTTCACTGTGATTGGTTTAAAACTTAATGTGCATGTCAGAAATGTCATGCTTTTTAACATAGCCAGCTTCAGTTACCAGAGGCTACCTGAGTAGTCAGAAACACCATTGTAGCAATGACAAAACACAGTGTCTCTTCAACACAGCGGTACCCTGTTCAGAGGATCCGTGATTCAATTCTTGCCTGCAGTCAGCATGTCGAAGTGTCCTTGGGCAAAACAGTCAGCCATCGGGGTGTGAATGTGTGTGAATGGTTTCCTAACTCCAAACTTGGATGGTACTAAACTTCCAATCATGAATGTGTGTGAATGAGTGAAAGTGACAAATTGGTTAAGTTCTTTGGGAAGTCATGTAACAAATTCATGTAAGTATACTGATGAGGTTTTTCAGGACCTTCAGGGCAGTATTTCCTGTGGGTGTAAGGAGTGCTCTTTGCCATGGACTTTGGGCTAGAGCCCTGCCTACTTCTGGTGGATTTCTGACTTATACACTCCATTCAAAGTGTGTGTCATAGTCCTGCCAGTTCCCACAATGTGTACACCCACAAATATCTGAATTATACATGCCTGGACCACATTTATTTTGTGTCTTCTCCAGTCCTGCAATTAAAATACCAGTCATCAAATATAAATAAGTACATTAGAGCTGTACTCATGTAAAATTTTGAGATAGTTGTACATTAATTGAGTATTTCCATTTTCTACTACGTTTAACGTTCAGTCAATTTCAATGTGGGGGCAAATATTGTACTCTTACTCCACTACATTCATACAATTAGTAGACTATCTAAATATACTTTTTAAATAAATGATGTCAATCAGTACACTTTAATTAGTAAATTAGTAGTAGTTTGATTAGTAGAGCCAAAGTAGCACACTGCAAAACGTGGAGTGAGATTTACTAAGAAGAAACTAGGTAACAATTTTCACACAAAATTTCTTAGTAGACTTTACAGAGAACATTTCAAGTTAGATCTACTTACAATCGTTAAGCTTTTTCTATCAAAGTTACTTGATTAAAAGTTAGTTGCTATTTTCAGTCTTTGTTGAAAGATTTGCTCTTTATTCCCATGTAAATGTTATTGACTATTTTCAGTCTCTGTTTGAAGATTTACTAATTATTCCAAGGTAAAATCTACTGACAATTTAGTGGTTTTCTGAATTTTACTCAGAACTCCAGAGTAGCTTTTACTTTGACTATGTTTGCATTTTATAACAAAACTCCTCTAAAAGGTTTGTTTAATGGGTTTTTTACTTCCATTTCTTTAACTAAATTTGAAAAATGTTTAGGCAATATTTTCATAATATTTCATCTAAATTAACCTTAAATTAGGGCTACTAAGAAAAAACACATGTAGGCGAAAAATATCCAAGGCAACTAAAAATGGTACACTCAAAGTTTATTAACGACGGGAACATGTACAAACACACAGCACAACAGACTCTGTGTCCACACAAGCCCAGTTTGAGGTTGTGTGGTGGTTTTTATAGTTCCCTCCCCACAAAGGCCTCCAAAAGTCACTTGTGCCACTGCTTTCATGCATGGAATCAGTCTTCTCGCTACGGGGTCCAATTGTTTGGATACGTATGCCACTGGTCTGTACTGACCACCATGTAGTTGGTTTAACACCCCGGATATATATCCTGATTTCTCACATACAAATAAATGAAATGGCAAGTCATAATTTGGCAATCCTAGTGCTGGTGCTGAGGCTAATGCCTGTTTGAAATCAACAAAAGCCCTTTCACAGTCGTCAGTCAGTCACTTTGTCAGTCAAGTTTTGCATGCATTTGCACATAATTGGAGAGGCTTTAGAATCCAAGCTATCCAATAGCCGACCATTCCTAAGAAGCGTAACATTTGCTGTTTTGTCCTAGGTCTGGGTCTGGGACAAAATGGTATCGCTGAGATGCAAGATGCATCGAGGGCCCTACTGCCAGGAGTAAGTATATGACCCAAATACTTCACTTTCTCCTGACAGAGTTGCAACTTTCATTTGGAAACCTTAAGTCCCACATTGGCTAGAAACATTAGCATTGCCACAGTGTCAGTTTGACACGCCCCTCTCGAAGCACTCGCTATCAATACATCGTCAACATGAGAGATAACAGTACTACCAGACGGTGGAATAAATCTTGAGAGGCAGGATACTAGACCTTAATTGAACACCGACACAGACTCACAGTACCCTTGTGGTAATCTCGAAAATTTATATCTCTGGGCCTTAAAACTAAATGCGAAACAAAATTGACACGACGGATCCACTCTAATGGAAAAATATGCATTCTTTAAGTCAAGCAGGTAAAACATACTGCATTTGAGGGCAAACTTGATAAAATTGTGCACGGCTTGGGTGTAATAGAATGCCTTGGCAGGAAACATTGGTTTACTAGTCTTAGGTCCTGTACAAATCTCCAAGTATTATCTTTTGCCTTTTTGACAGGCAGAATTGGAGTGTTGCAGGGGCATGGTACCATTACTCCCCTTTCAAGTAATGCTTTGAATGTTAGTTCTATCCCTTGCTCAGCCTCTTTAGATAAGGGGTATTGAGCTTTTGATGTGTAATGCAATGTTTTGGCCTGTATAGTTAGGGGTTGAGCGATAAATAGAGTGCCAATATCGTAACTATCCTTTGCCCATGACGACTCTGGTACAGCTGATTGAATACTTTCCCTTTCTTGAGGAGACAAGAGTTACTAACTCTTCTTGCTGTACTGGCTCTGGTTGCACAAAGACTTGTGTCCATGCAGGGGTAACTTTTACAGAACAATGTTTCTGGAGAAAATACATGTTCTGAGATGATGAGTGAAACAAATGTGGGGTGTGTTGTACCGGTGTCCAATCATTAGCATTCACACACGCTTTCACTAATGGTCTTAACTCATTCCATTCCCCTTTTGTTTTCACTAATACCACATGTGGATAAGAATCTGAGTTTGCAAACAATGATCTAAGATCTGGTGTTAGATCCACTACCCCTGCAGAGTAGCTTTTATTTGTAAGTATGCCAGTAATATCAATAGTGTCGACTTTTTCTCCTACTTGGTACCATTTTTTCATGGGGTTCTCCACTTGAAATTGAAAAGTACATCCTCATCATCATCATCATCATCATCAGACAAAGGGAAAGCTGTCTTCACTTTCTGTGCTCCATCTGAGTCATAGCCTAACCTGTCTGCTCCTGCCCCTCTGCCGGGCCTTGACAGCCACTCAGCAGGAGGTTCAGCCTGTGTGAGAGTGGGGGCTATAGCAGCAGCTCCTGCAACATGAGCCGATACAGGCGGGGTTTGTTGCAGTGTCTGTTGGGGAGGTGGTTGGCCTGCTGGAGATGGGAGATGCAGAGCTAGTCACTGGGGAGGTAGTAGCGCTGCTGGAGGTAGGGGAGGTGGAGCTGGAGGTTGGGGTTGAAGAGGGAGAGGGGGTACAATGGGGCCCAGGAGTCATCATAATTGGGGGGTTTGCGTCGGGGGTGCTGCGGGGTGCTCTATGTCCCTCTTGTGCATGAATACTTCAGCTTCCGTTCCTATTGTCCTCTGATGAGCCCTTGCTTTTCTCTCATCTGCACAGAACTGTCTTTCCCTCTGTTCATCTATCTGCTTTCTCTTCCCTTCACTTTCTCTCACTTGTCTTTCCCTTGCTTCTGTTTCCCATTTATCAAACATTTCAGGTTTAAAAGGCCTAGCCTTAATTTCCATCATAGCCCTACATTCACTTAGCTTTTTCACACTCAACATTCCTGTTAAAGGAAATTTCCCTTCAGTCCACCTATTCCACTTACATATTAACCTTCCATCTACACATTCATGGCCGTACTTCCTATACATATCGCTCAAGCATCCTGGGTCATCTATCCCCTTTAGGAGGGAAATTTGTCTACTGTTATTACTCCCCATCAGGTCCCCTTGATGGGTTTTTTTTCCCCAATTTCCTTACGCCTAAAGTCCAGAAGCACAAGCAAAATATGATGGCACTATTAACAGACGCCCCATGAATTCATTTACATATATGTATATTTCTCACTCTCTAGCTAATCCAGGCCTATTTTACTAGTGTGCACGACCACAATGCACCGTCCCTTGAGACAGGCTAAACCGCTACCACTATTTTTGGCAGGAAAAATCGCTGTCTCTTCACTAGACAAGCACACCACTTGCCCAAACCAATGGGTAGAACAACCTCTACTCACACCGAGTAGAGTGGGCCCTTCTTCCTATTTTACCACAGCATAAAATGTGTAAATTAGGGTCTCACCACTTTAGTTGCCTGTGACCGCAACAACGGCTCGGATACTGGATACTGGATTCTGGTGCACAGGATGGGTTTCCGCTGGCCAGGAAGGGTGCCGCTGGGCAATGTTGGTATGCTGACACGGCCTTCTCCCAAGATCAAGGCGATCAACCTCCAATCGCGATTTGGTTGCGTCCTGAGCGTTGGTCTTCCAAGTCTGTGTTCCAGAGATAGATACCCTGCTTGCAGCGCCATGAATGTAGTCAAAAAATATCCAAGGCAACTAAAAATGGTACACTCAGAGTTTAATAACGACGTCGGGAACATGTACAAACACACAGCACAACAGACTCTGTGTCCATACACTCCAGTTTGACATGTGGTAGTGTGGTGGTTTCTATAGTCCCCTCCCCACAAAGGCCTCCAAAAGTCACTCGCACCCCATTCCACCTTTTGGTCGCTGGAATGCTGCCTACTTTCTCTTATCAGCTATTCTCGTGGCCCTGGCTGTCAGGGTCCGCTAGTGTAAAGTGTCTGTCTGTTAGAGTCATTCAGTGTTTCCTGTTTTACTTTGAAGTTCTGTTTCTGTCTTACTCCCCATGTCCTGTCAAGTGTTGTCCCCCAGGTGTGTCTGATTATTCCCGCTCCCTAATATGTCCCACCTGCATCCAATTGTCTACCTCTCCCTCGTGTATTTAACCCCTTCTTCCCTTCCTCCTTTGCCAGATTGTCTTGTCTACTTAGCGAGCATTCCAGCATGTATTCCTTATGAGTCTCTTTGTGTCCGATCTGTATTCTGTGTTTCGATTACCGAGTTTACCTTATCCTTACCTGTACTTTCGCATAATTTGAAATCCTGGTTTTGACCTTTATTAATAAACCGACTACCAATTCAGAAAGCTCCCCATTGTCTCTGCATTATTGGATCCCCCAAATCTGGTACCTGATACTGGCGACCTAAGATAAACAGCCATCATCGTGAATTCCACAGTCAGGATGTTCTCGGTCATAAAGGAGGGGGTTAGAGTGCAGCTGGCACTGCCTGGGTGACTTTCTTATTGGCAAGCGGGAGGGGGGCATTTTTTTAAGGCACTCAGGCCGGTCAAGTGAAAACTCCATCTCACGAGAATCAAGCCTGTTGTTACATCTGCTATAAAGATTTTTACCACACACGTGCTTTTAAAGAACACATCTTTATTTTGCTTTGATGCAATACTTAAACAGCATTTTACAAGATTAAACATTAAAAGAAAAGCCTGGACTTTAACATGGAAAAAAACATCAGCAAAATTTCCTGCACACCAAGCTAAAGACTTCTATTTGAATGGATCAGAAACATTTTGATCCATTATGGAACTTCCTCTATCACCCATCATGGATTGAAATCCCATCTGATATGTTCAAATAAAAGACTTCAACTCTGTGTGCAGGTTAATTTTGGGACTTGGAATGGCAATTAACAGGAGGGAAGTGAGGCATCTATTATTTTGAAGATACTGAAAATTCATCTGCAGTAACCAGATCATTACTGTATTAATATTATATCTTCTGACTAAATGTGAACCCAACATAGGTTGAACATAACTGTAGAATTTTAAAACTTTACCTGATTGACCAAGTTTAACATGGGCCTTATTTTTACGCCTGTCATCCCGTCCCTTGCCTCAAGAATGTTCCAGAGTTTGAGGGTGTAGAAATCCAGCTTTGTCAAGAAGATTGGCTCAAGATGAAGGTCATTATTTTTTTGAACTCTATTATCTGAAACAATAATATGTGCCACAATATACATCATGATCTAAAAGTAATCCATTATAAAATTACATTCTGCCATTTAAACAGTTTTTGTGAATTTGTCTTTCAGGTGCGGTTTCTGTAAGGACTACATGGTCATCTTGGAGGCGACAGATTGTTGTGCTCATGATTCTGTATTACACTATGGCACCACTGTAAAAAACCTGGGTTTTATCTTTGACCAGGAACTGTCTTTTAACTCACGTGTAAACCAGATTTCAAAGATGCCTTCTTTCACCTCTGTAACATTGCTAAAATCAGGCACATCCTGTCTCAACAAGATGCAGAAAACTAGTTCACACATTTGTTACTTCCAGGCTGGATTACTGTTATTGCTTCCCTAATAATATCTTAAAGACTCTTCAGTCAAACCAGAATGCAGCAGCGTGTGTACTGACAAGAACTAGGATCAGAGAATATATTTCCCACGTACTGGCTTCTCGTCACTGGCTCCCTGTTAAATTCAGAATAGAATTTAAAATCCTTGTCCTCAACTACAAAGTTATTCATGGTCAGGCACCAGCTTATCTTAAAGAGCTTCTAGTAAACTATCACCCAACCAGAACCTTACGCTCCCAGGATGCAGATTTACTGGTGATCCCCAGAATCTCCAAAAGTAGAATGGGAGGCAGAGCCTTCAGCTATCAAGTTCCACTCCTGTGGAACCATCTTCCAGTCTCGGTACTGTAGGCAAATACACTCACTGATTTTAAGAGTACGCTTAAAACTTTCCTTTTTGATAACACTTAGCGTTAGGGCTAGCCTATCTGGCCCTTAGTCATGCTTAGGTATAGGCTTAAGTTGAATGGGGAACACTCCATGATGCACTGAGCTCCTGTCTTCTCCTCCTCCTCTGACCATGACTCTATCTCTGCACCTCTAATTGTCTATATTTAAACAAAATATTATACTTACTTTACTTCTTCACTGGAGTGTTTGCGCTTTATCATCCTCCAAGTTTTCGAGGTCGCAGATGCTGCTGTGGTCTTTCCTGATGCCTGCTGCCCACATTAGGACAGGAGATCTTGTGACTTGGATCCTAGGCTGAATTGCCCAGCGCAAATCTGGATCCATGGATTACAATGACCCCTGGATCAAGAGACTACACCTGCTTCTGGATCAATAAACTTCACTTACCTCTGGATTTATAGATTTCCCATACTCTTGGAATGATACATTTCATAAGCAACATACAAATCTGGATACATGGACCACTATGACTCTTGAACCAACAGACTGCACCCGCTTCTGGGTCAAGAGATTTCTCATAAATCTGGATTTACAGACTCATGAACTCCTACATTCTTATTAATCTGTTACTGTCCTGTTGTTGTGTTCTGTACAAGTCACATCAATTGCTCGCCTGTCCATCCTAGGAAGAAGGATCCCTCCTCTTTGGTTCTTCCTAAGGTTTCTTATTTTCCTTGATTAGGGTATTTTTTTTTAAGTTTTTCCTCACCCTGTTCGAGGGTCTAAGAGCAGAGGGTGTCACATCTGTACAGTTTGTGAAAGCCCAGTGATACAATGTGTAATTTGTGATTTTGGGATATATAAATAAAATTTGATTTGATTTGACTTCAGCTGGCAAGCAAACGAGAATGCAAAAAAACATTACCCAAGCACTTGATTCTTAAGGCACAAATATCAACACCTAAATAGTTGAAGCCGTCTCCCGCTTTAACTCCATCCATGAGGGCGCCAAGACTTTGTGGGGCATGGCAAACCGCTTTAACATCAAATAGTAAAATCTGAATATCTGGAACGGACAATACAGATATTGACAACATCATTTTAACTCGTTGGAATTACATTTTAACTAGTCACAATGAGAGTTAGAGATATCTGTAATTCAGTTTCGACATATATCTATATGTCTACATCTACAAATATATCTACAAATTAGATATCTGTAATGACATCACTAATAGAGTCATCTGACTCACCACATATCCTAAATGACAATTGCAGATATCTGTAATTCAGTTTTTACTATAGGCAGACAAAGTTACAGATATCTCAAATGTCATTTTGATCCGTCAGGATTTCTGCACATTGTAACAGTCGGACTGGACCTTTAAGGGACATGCGTCACTTGGACATGATGTCATCATGTGCGCGCAGTTGAAGAGTTGAGCAGCGCACATGATTCCTGAACGAATGCATTTAGTGGACTCTCCATCTTTTTCCTTGTTTTGTTCTCAACAACCTAGTAACGGTTTTGATAAGTGTAGCGTGTGTTTCCATGTATGGAAGGCAGTGCCGTACAACCGGGCTTGTAGCGTCTAGGTGCATTTTATTAAAATTATTTTGTAAGATCCCCATTACATGTGTGGAAGTACATTTTTTGAGTGCCTTTTCTGGATAAACAAGCTATACGACCTCAAAAACTGTTACAACATGACATTGTTGATAAGAGGTTTTCCTTTGGATACCAGGAGAATGGTATAGTTTTTAGTGGGAGAAATGGCAGTTGCTGTTGTGGCTAAAATAAAATTCCAACGGCCTCTTTGGGATGATCTGCCAAGGTTAATGATAGTTTGAGCCGGCACGTATGGCAAGCCATTTTAACATTGATATGTGGCCTTCCCATCTATGGCAAGTCCTTCCTCGTACATTTCTGTAACTTTTGACATTATTACAGATATCTGTAATGTCATTTTGCCTTGTGGAAACTTCATTTAAAGATATCAGTATTTACAATCTGACTAGGCAGTAATAAAATTAGAGGTATCTACAGATTTAGATATATCTTGAGTTGAAGATATCTATAACATCATAATAGATATCCATCTATGCATTTTCTACCACTTATCCTGATAGGGGTCATTTCTACCTTTCTCAGCATTATTAGGCTAAGGCGAGATACACCCTGGACAAGTTGCCAGCTACAGGACTTACATATAGAGGCAAACAACCATCCACACTTACATTCTCACTTATTGGTAGTTTAACCTAACCCCTGTTTGCATGTTTTTTGACTGTGGGAGGAAGCCAGAGTATCCAGAGAGAACCCACGCAGACAGGGACAACATGCAAACTCCGCACAATTCCAGTTCGAGATATCTACAAAGACAATTTTAATTAGTCACAATTGCAGTTTGAAATATCTATGACTTGGTTTTGACTAGTCAAAACATAATTTTGGATATCTACAAACTACAATATAGATATTTTTAACTTGGGGGGAGTATAAGATAGATAGATATAAACGGAATTACAGAGAGTCATAATTTAATTTCAGATATCCACATTTCACATTGCAGATATGTAAAACTGAATTAGAAATATTTCATTCACTAACATAGTGGAGAATTTCGTGCTTAGACCAATGTTTTGAATTAACCAAACACTCTGTACACTATTACATCCCAACCAAAATTAATTCATCAAGGTTAATGCATCCAAAGCAGGATAGCTTGAATTAATCAGATTCATCACTTGAAAGAGAATACGGTGGGCCTGTGCAGATTCTAAGGTGCAGGAGTGTCTGTCATCACACCCTACCTTTTACGCAAATGTAGAGAGCGTTAGGGTTCAAATCATGCAGGACCTGAGATTTTGGTTGGGTCCTACATGATTTATGTTATCCCACTTCTAATGCAGTTCTCTGCATTGGGCTTTTTAATTTAGCAGGCCTTATTCATACACATGAAGATTTGTAATACACAAAAGGTAGTGGAAGACCCCCAAATGCATAACATTGCCTCTTCAATGTTGGTGAAAAAGAGGCAGTTCTGCTCCCCTCAAGTTTCCATATCTAAAAAGTAAGGAACAAATATGAAATATCCTTTTTCCCACTTCCATATATAACTCTACTGACAGACGCACACCCACTTGCTGGATATGTGTGAATTTTGCGGGTTGAAGTTTTTCAAAGCCATCATTTTCTGTCCAAGCGGGTCTCCCCAAATGACTCATCTTAATTTCTTCTCTGATAATCCCATTAAACTCACATAGCACTTGCAGTCCTTCAATTCTATTAGAAGTATTTTGCTGAGGTCAAACATAATAAGAAAACGTTTAGAAATAGTCAAATTTGGGACATCAGTATGCATGATTTAGCAAGAATAATGATAATGCGTTGTGTTTGTGCATTGTGTTAATATTTTTCAAGTACTACACAGACTATTGCTCAGTTAAACAAAGAATTTACATAGTCTACAGGGAATTGACCTTCATATCAGTAACTAGTTTAATTAGTCAGTCAAAGTCATAGTTTTACAATGGATGCTCCTGTTGGTGTTGGATGACTTAGCAGATAGCTGGCTTGCTCTGACGGTTGAAATAATATAATCCAAGTAAAGAGAGTAAGTCAAAGCTACAACACCTGCTGGCTTTAATGTGAAAATCTGTTGCTGGATTCTTTAATTACCTGGAGCATTGCATTATGGGTCTCAATATAATCTTCTTATGTTTCTTATGTCTTGGGGCTCGGGGAACAGTGACTAAGCAGCTCTCTTTGATGTAAAATGGTGCAACGGTTACAGTTCAAACGATTTATACCACCAAGCGCATTGTTATGAAATGCCTGAAGAGTAAATTATTTCACTCGCAGCCCCATGTACTGATGTACTGTACAGTATTTGAAACTTGAAATTGGTTTCCTATTCCACATTCAACTCAAATCTCAGGTAAATCTGTATTTTATTAGCATCTCACCCAGGCAGTGAGGCTTTTAGCATCAGCAAGCAGCTCATATTTTCCCTCAAAAGATGTTTGCTGACACAAATGTCACATTTTAAAGCAGTCAAAGATTAAAATGCATTGTTTGATCTTTTTTTTTTTAAATTATTGTTCGATTTGAGTTTCTTTCATTTGTTTCCTTTCAAACCAATCACAGTGCCACAACATTGGGTTTGAAAAGAGACTTCAAATAACTGAAGCAGAAAACAAAACAGACAGCTTGACTTGTTTGCTAATCTTTAATTTATACTGTATATATATAAATGGGGCTTTTAAAAGTTCAAACTCAAGTTCTAATCAAATCATTATACAACATTTAGCCAGGCTATATATGATCAGTTAATTGTTTAATATATTATTTCATTAGTTCATAGTCGTTCTTCGTTACTAAATAATTTAAAACTGAATTAATCGCTTCTAGCTAATCTATTTAACCTGTTTATTTGTTGATTTCAACTTTTTGTGCTGTTTCACCTAATTTATTCCAGCACTTTTAGCTAACTTCAGTCAGGCAGAAGGCAGATTTTGCAGCCGGAGGTGTCATTTCCTTTTGCTTTCAATTTACAGAAGTGCTGCTAATTTGCCTTTCTACTTTTGTGTTTTTAGAGGGACCTCTAAAACTCTGCACGCCTCAAGTTGATAAAAAAAAATTAAACTCAAAGCGCAAGCTTCTCTGAAGCGGATGTCAAACTTTAGCACTTCTTGGAAATAGTGTTTAGAGAGCAGAAACTTGTGCTGGCTGTTTCTGGATACAGTTTCCTGTTACTGGAGCTGTATTACTTCAAGCCAGAATAACCACGATTTAAACAAGAAAAAACACACCAGGAGGCAAATTAGTGCAGCGCTAGATATTTCTAGTGAGTTTTCTTATTATCTGTCATGCCAAGTTCACATCTGCTTGTAATCTAAGAAGACCCATTAACAGATTCTCTAATATCGGAAAACGAACTTGCTGTGTGCTGCCAGTATAGCAGGGACAGCACAAGGAGGTGACTGAGGAATAACAGCGCTCGTATACAGTGGAGGCGCCATCTTAACCTCATTGTATTCAGAGAGCCGAAACGACACAAAAGTCACTTCTTTGCTTCATTCTTGTTCCTGCTATTTTCCAGGTTTGTAAAGTACAAAAGCATTTCAATTGGCAGTATTTCATACTACTAATAAAACGTGTGGAGTTTTGAGCAAGAAGATGATTGGATAAACAGAAGAAAAATTTAAAGTGTACTCAATTTCTGGTGTTGCAGTAACGGTATCGATGCTAATAAGCTAAAAGTAGCTACATGATTAGCTTCGGGCCTTGCCTTTGGTTTGCATGGTATGACTAGGTTCATTTAGCGTCAGTATTAAGTTTCCACTGTTGCATACGGTATTGTTTTAATATGTCTTCATGGAAGATGCACTTTATTTTGGTTAAGTGACTTTATATACTTAGTGGTGGTGATTTCATTTGTTGTTCACTTCATAAATTCATGTTTACTGCTTTCAGCAGTGCCTATTAAAACTAACTAGCAGGGTTTTAATAGACGGTTTTACAGTAAAACGGTTGATACAGTAATTCATTTGAATGTATAAAGAAAGCTGTTTCTATATTCATGTCAAATGGGCATTTGTTATACAGTGTAATAATGCTAAAAACAGGTCATTTGGGAGAAATATGATTAATAAACATTGTATTCAGAGTACTGAAACGAAACACAAGTCATGTCTTTGCCTCGTTCTTGTTCCTGCTATTTTCCAGCCTTGTTCAGAGACAAAATTCCACTATAACTGTTTACATGGTTCCAGTTTTGGGACCTGTTACAGTTTCCTAGGGACAATTTTTAAAAAAGACCCGGCTCTGTTCTTTTTTGTGTCCACCAAATCATCTGTAAAGTAATGTGCACCTTGTGATTTCGTAGCCTGCAAACCACAGTGTTTCCTGGCAGTTTGCTGTTTTCTCTCACTCAATCATTGACTCAGGTTAGAAAAATGCATTTTTTTGTAAAGGCTTGTTTTGAAGGTCATTACCCTGCGCACTGGGGGTAAGTACTTGTTTACTGTGTACTTGGGCAAGATATCGAGCCCTGACTTGCCCTAGAAGACATAGCCGTGGTGTGTGAATGCATATATGAATGCTGACCACTCCTACAAGGTGGCATTTTACTGTAGATGTTAACCTTTGATCCCATGTATGAAGATGGGAATATGACAAATGTTGTAAAGCACTTTGAGGAGTCAAAAGAGTCAATTTCCCAAGGATTAGTACAGCCACTCAAAATCTTGCACTCTTGAAGAAAAGCAGCAGAGGCCTCAGTTGTAGAAGGAACCCCTGTAAGGAATCCCTCTTCATTTCACAGTATAGACATTTTCCAGGCATGTCTGATGTTTGTAGACCTCATTCTTAGAGACATCATTTATCTATGTTGATACAACATCTTTCTTAGCATGACTATGTCAGATTACACACACATATTAAAGGAAAGGGACGCTGGAACTTGATTTAACTGGATATATATACAAGGTCGATGTCAAAAAACGAGCCTAAAGGATTTTCAGCTCAGACAATTACTTCATGCGAAATAGGAGTACTAGGCTTTTGCATTGCAATTGAGGTCCTATTTTTATCCAAAACTATATCTGACTCTGGTTATAGGCAAAACTACTCATGAATGTAAATTTCATGCTTATGCATCTGAGTTGATACAGCACAGTCTCTCTTCTGATGAAACTACTCATTCAGTCATAGTTATGAACTCAATTTGGATTACAGACAAAAACTGTATTCACACACATACACACACAGTAAATGTTTTTTTTTTTTTTTTTTTTTTTTTTGCAGGCATCTTTGAAAGACGAAAGGCTGTTGCAATTGTTTCTCTCCCGAGTGGCTGAGACACCTTGCGGCAATACTGTCTTGGGATCAAACATTTCTGGAGCATTAAATTTATTTAAATTGTATTAGCCCCTCCTTGCAGTCTGGTCACAAAGATAACAATTAAACACAAGTGTATCATGTTGGAGCTCAAAGAAAATTAGTTTTCTTTTGACTCTTGGTCTGTTAAATGGCCAACAGTTTATTATGGGCAAACAGTGCTGCAGAGACACGAAATCCATCACCTAATGTGAATAAAATGATTCTTTAGGATTATGATTACTCATCAAATGTTGCTTAAAAAAAAAAAAAAAAAGATTTATTGTCAATTGTCATTTTTATACAAGCCTGAAAAAAAAATATGGTTAGTTATGAATCGAAAATGTGGTTTATTGTTGAAAATTTCCTTTACTTAAGTTAGTTTAAAACTGTCACTTTTAGCTCTGGAAATTGGTCAACATTGAGTAGATCATTGTATTATGGAGTCTGAGGAGTTGTAAACAAGTTCTGAGCAGCAGGAAACTAAATGAAAATTCCGGCCTCACGGTTATAAGTCTCTACAAACCAGTCTAGTCCGTCCAGAATTACATAATATATGTAGTGACCAACAATGCTTGGTCACGTGGGTCACAAACAATATCCTGAAGCTCAGTATCAGCAGAACCAAAGAGCTTGTGATGGAAAGCAATACTCTAAAGTCAGAAACATGAATTCTTCACACATGTCCCCAAAGCGCAGGAGATCTATACAAGCAGCACAGATTGTGTGAGTGTCAGTGTCATTGTGTCAGTTATGAATTCTTGAGTTATGACTGATTATTCTTATGTGTCACAAGGTACACACATGGAGCCTATTCTGATTAAAATTTGTTTTAAAAATATTTACTTGGAATTTTTGAGGTCAAAGGTCAAAACATTGTAACCTTTTCACCAAAGTTCTAGTTAAAGTTCAAGAATTTACATGCTAACAATGAAACAATAAATCAAACAGAATAATACAAATGAATTCATCACATTTCTACTCTTGGACTCACTGACTTCATCAGCATGTTGAGTTTTGGTCATATCACTATGTTAACTTGACACATGCTACCACATCCAAAATGTTAATACATCCGAACTGACCTTGCGGTACCTGTCAGGCTTTATTAGTTCAGTAACTGTATGTATCAGTGTGTCTCTCTAGAAGAGGCTGTAAATTGTCATTTCGACACAAGTTATTTTACTGTTTTGTTTTGATTTTTATGGGTGATAATCTAGTGCTTGTCATTGAGTTTAATGATCATTTGAGTCCGCATTGTGTTTTCTCACATTTTTATGGATTCTCTTGATATGATTTACGTTTATTTAAAAGCCTACTTATAGATGGGCAACCACTTTAGGTAATAATTGCTGTATATTGCATTGGCTCCTATAGTCAAACTCCTATACTCCCATAGTCATGTAAAATTATTGATTAATGCAGCTGCAAAACCATTTAAAACATCATTAAATACCTTTACTACAACGAGAAGGGGAATTTCATATATGGTAAAAGGTATTTATAAGCTTTTATATATCAAGTCTAGTCAAGTCTAATGCATGGCATTAGACTTGAGAGGGACTATATACCTAATTGATAGATTCAAAAATGAAAAACGTAAATCAAACAAAGAAATTCAAAGTAAGCCTCCTTCTATAGCCTCCTCTGTGATCTCACTAGAAAGATAAGCTTTAATTGCTTTAAGAAGACTTATCATATATCAATAAAGCCTCTCTAGAGGATGCCAGTGGTCAGGAAGAAACATTACTCGGTTCAGTAGTGCAGCCTCTGCCTAGATGGGCTATCTTTTATTATATCAGACATGACATCCAATAGTTGGATCTGACACAGTAATCTCCTGGTAAGCCACATAATAACTGCCGCTCACTGCTGACTGAATCAGGAAATAGTTAATACCTGTTGGAGGAGCAAAATAAACAAACACACAAAGTTTGAAGAGGAAACATTAACCAGAGGTGATGTCTAATGTCAAATGTCTAATGTAAAAAATGTCTAATAAGTCATTTATGAACTCCACGCTTTGTTGAATACATTTTTACTTAAAGTTGCAAAATACTTAAGTAATCTCTGTGAATCATGTGTGTCCATCTACATCCTGTCTCTTGTTTTGACTTGTTTTTCTGATTTTATCTGGAAGTTTCCTGCTGGGGCTTTGTGAATCCTATGTCCGCTCCGTCATTTGCTGCTAGTAACAGGCTTTAGCAATATGAATAATGAAGTAAATAACTGAATCTCTCCCCTTCCTCTTTTAAGTTCCCTCTGACCTCCCTCCCCAGTCCTATCAATGAGATGAGAGGTGGCTCGGCTCCTGCATGATCTATTTTGATGTTTCACTTCCTTAATGTATCTGCCAAAACTCATCAAGACGCATTAGCATGGAACAGCAGCGTTCATAATCGATGCAGGGTGTGTGATTAACTTCACTGGCATTTGAGTGTGAGCAAGGCTGCTAAGACACGCCCAGAGAAATTATTGAGCTCCTGAAAATGTCCAGTGAATATCCAGATATTGATAATATTGTTCTATTATCAATATAATCCTCTTTCTCACAAGTGGTGGGGGCTGCTTCACTGATTCTGACTACCTCATTGCTCATAACATCAGCAGTATTAATATCTCAGTTGTTCCTAGGATTGTGCTATTCTGGACAGAGATCTCAGATGTTGTTCCTGGAATTTGTTGGAACCCCTCTCCCAGTTAGGGGGTCATAGCCACGATTGCTCCAACTACCATGGGAACCACTGATGCCTTTAATCCCCACATCCTTAGAGGGAGAGTTATGGAAGTGTCCAGGAGAGTGGGCAGTGGAGTTTTTGACAAAACTGTTCAACATGTTTTTAGACAGTGAAAAGGTGCCTGAGGAATGGAGGAAAAGTGTACTGGTTCTGACTTTTAAGAACAAGTGTGATGTGCAGAGTTGTAGCAACTACAGCGGGATGAAGCTGATGAGCCACACAATGAAGATTTGTGAAAGAGTAGTACAAGCGAGGCTAAGAGACGAATTGATGATTCGTAAGCAGCAATATGGTGTCATGCCATGAAAGAGCACTACAAATGCATGTTTGCGTTGAGAATGCTGATGGAAAAGTATAGGGAAGGTCAGAAAGAGCTGCATTGTGTCTTTGTTGATCTAGAGAAAGCCTATGACAGTGTGCTGTGGGAGGAACTGTGGTTTTGTATGAGGGACAGAGAAGTATGTTAGACTGGTGCAATAAATGTACAAGAGCTGTAGGAGTGACAGATGGCTTCAATTTGGAGGTGGGACTGCATCAAGGATCGGCCCTGAGCCCCTTCTTGTTTGCTATGGTGATGGGTGGACTGACAGATGAGGTCAGGCAGGAATCTCTATGGACGATGATTTTTTTCAGATGACATTGTAATATTTGGTGAGAGCAGGGAGCAGGTGAAAGAAAACCTGGATTGGTGGAAGTATGCGCTGGAAAGAAGACAAATAAAAGTCAGTCATAGCAAGACAAAATACATGTGTGTGAATGAAAGAAAGGCAATTGGAAGGGTGAGGTTACAGGGAGTAGAAGTGGAAATCGCATGTGAATTTAAGTACTTAGGGTCAACAGTTCAGAGCAACAGGGAGCGTGGTAAAGACAGGAAGAAACAAGCGCAGGAGGGGTGGAGAAATGTGTGTAGAGTGTTATAAAGACTGAATGCATGTAGGTGCTTAAAGAAATGATATAATGATCTCTTCTCCCACCACATTTATGGTTGGTGTATGAATGTATACTAATGCTAAACTGTGTGGCTTTATTTATTTACTCACTATGAAATAGTTTACACATTTATTAAAAGTCATTTCAACTTTGTCAGACTCAGATAAAAATCAACAGAAACCCCAGTTGCCACTGTGGTGACTGGTATCACACTAGAATTATGATGTGATACCAGTGATGCTCTCAACGATGCTCTCAATAGAGCTTGGAAAGAACCGACTCCTGAATCACAAAACATGTAGTTTGGTTATACCAATCAACTTGTTTATATATATACCATGGAAGCGTATGATTTTTTCCTGTATTACAAACAATTATCTTTCCAGGTTGTCACACACTGATCGTTTGTTACGTTTTGTCTGATCTTATGCACAAGGTACACAAATTTACTTAAAAAAAGCTCTGTAACAATTGCCAGTCAGAGACCATAAGTAAATATATAGGATATTCTCAAGTAAAAGAAACTTGCAGTAGAGAATTTTTCTTATTAAATGTACTCAAGCTTTTACTGCCAGTTTTCTGCCCTTGTCAGTATTGCTGCACTCACATGGAATCCGGCTGGCAGTAGACAACATTTGGCAACGTGACACTTCCTGGACCGCACAGTAAAACAACAAACAGTTCAATGGAACGGCAGGACAGCAACATGGATGAGCGAGTGTTGGAGGACGGTCAGGTGTTGTAGATGATCTTGAAGAGGTGGGATTTCAGTTGACTTCTACATGAGCTGAGTGTGTCAGAGTTCCGGATGGTGAGTGGCAGGGAGTTCAAGAGGGTTGGGGTCGTGATGGCGAAGGCTCTGTCTCCCAAAGTGCGGTACTTGGTCTTAGTAATGGGGGTGAGAAGGTGGGCGTCAGCAGAGCGGAGGCGGCGTGTTGGGGAGTGGCGATGGAGAAGTTCCGTGAGGTATGAGGGGGCGAGATTGTTCAAAGCTTTGTAGGTGATGAGGAGGATCTTGAAGATGATGCGATGCTGTGTGGGGAGCCAGTGAAGGTGACGGAGGATGGGAGTGATGTGTTCTCTGGAGCGGGAGTGGGTGAGCAACCGGGCAGCTGAGATCTGAACATATTGCAGTTTTTGGAGGACAGTAGAAGGGAGGCCATGAAGGATGCTATTGCAGTAGTCTAGTCTGGAGGTGATGAGGGCATGGATGAGTGTTTCAGCGGCTGAGGAGGAAAAGGTGGGACAGAGGCGTGCAATGTTACAGAGGTGGAAGAAAGATGTTTTGGTGACGTGGTTGATGTGCGATTTGAAGGAGAGGGTAGGGTCCATGATGATGCCGAGGTTTCGTGCCAGGGGGGAGGGAGTGACCATTAGTGTAGAGTGAGAAGTTGTGGGAAGAGGAGAGGAGGGATTTTGGGCCAAAGATGATGATTTCCGTTTTATTGCAGTTCAGTTTGAGGAAGTTGTTGTTCATCCAGGTTTTTATGTCGGTGAGGCAGTCGGTGAGGGTGGAGAGAGTGGTGGGAGTGATGGCTTTGGAACAGATGTACAGCTGTATGTTGTCGGCGTAGCAATGGAAATGTAGACCATGGCGGTGGATGATGTTACCAAGTGGGAGCATGTACAGAATGAAAAGAGTGGGACCAAGTACCGAGCCTTGGGGGACTCCATGTGAGACTGGGGAGGTGTGGGATTTATGGTTATTGATGGAGATGTGGAATCTGTGGAATCTGTCAGACAGGTAGGCAGTGAACCAGGAGAGTGCAGAGTCGGTGATGCCAATGGACTGCAGGCGACGGAGGACGATGGAGTGATTGATGGTATCGAAAGCTGCACTGAGGTTGAGGAGGAGGAGAATGGTGAGAGAGCCAGGATCGGAGGAGAGTAGGAGGTCATTGGTGGCTTTGAGTAGGGCTGTTTCAGTGCTGTGGTGACTTCGGAAACCGGATTGGAATGTTTCATACAAGTTCATCCTGATCAGATGCACGAACCACCTCAACTGGCTCCTCTCAACGTGGAGTAGCAGCGGCTCTACTCTGAGCCTCTCCTGGATGTCCAAGCTTCTCACCCTATTTTAAGGCTGAGCCCAGCCATCCTCCGAAGGAAACTCATTTCAGCCGCTTGTATTCGCGATCTCATTCTTTCGGTCACTACCCAGAGCTCAAGACCATAGGTGAGAGTTGGGACATAGAGTGACTGGTAAATTGAAAGCTTTGCCTTCTGGTTCAGCTCTCTCTTCACCACAACAGACCACTTTAGTGTCCGCATCACTGCCGACGCTGCCCCAATCCGTCTGTCAATCTCCCACTTCATTTTCCCCTCACTTCTGAACAAGACCCCGAGATACTTGAACTCCTCCACTTGGGGAAGCTACTCTCCCCCGACCCGGCGTGGGCAATCGACCCTTTTCCGGCAGAGAACCATGGCCTCAGATTTAGAGGTGCTGATCCTCATCCCCGCCGCTTAACACTCGGCTGCAAACCGTCCCAGTGCGAGCTGGAGGTCACTGTTCGATGAGGCCAACAGAACCACATCATGTGCAAATAGCAGAGACGGAATCCAGAGGCCACCGGAACTTGACTCCCTCTGCCGCTTTGCTGCGCCTATAAATTCTGTCCATAAAAATTATGAACAGAACCGGTGACAAAGGACAGCCTTGGTGGAGACCAAACCTTGACTGGGAACGGGTCTGACTTACTGCAGGCAATGCGAACCAAGCTCTGGCTCCAACAATACAGGGATCGAATGGCCCGTAACAAAAGGCCATCTACCCCATACTCCCGGAGCATCCCCCACAGGACACCTTGAGGGACACGGTCATAAGCCTTCTCTAGATCCACAAAACACATGTAGACTGGTTGGTCAAACTCCCATACCCCCTCCAATACCCTCGAGGGTATAGAGCTGGTCCAGTGTTCCACGGCCAGGACGAAAACCACATCTCTCCTCTTGAATCCGAGGTTCAACTAACAGCCAGACTCTCCTCTCCAGCACCCTGAAGTAGACCTTCCCAGGAGACTGAGGAGTGTGATCCCCAGGTAGTTGGAACACACCCTCTGTTCCCCCTTCTTGAAAAGGGGAGCCACCACACCTGTCCAAAACCCAATGTTGCAGAGGCACGTCAACCAGGACAGCCCTACAACATCCAGAGCCTTGAGGAGCCCGGGAAGAATCTCATTCACCCTCGGGGCGCTGCCGCTGCAGAGTTGTTTGACAACCCCAGAGTCCTCTGGCTCTGCCTCCTCCTCGGAATGCGTGTGGGTGGGATTGAGGAGATCGTTGAAGTATTCCTTACACCGCCAAACTATACACTCAGTTGAGGTCAGCAACTCCCCTCCCACACTGAAGACCATGTGGACGGGGGTTCTGCTTTCCCCTCCTGAGTCGCCGAGCAGTTTGCAAGAATTTCTTCGGCGTCGACTGGAAGTCTTGTTCCATGGCCTCACCAAACTCCTCCCACACACGGGTCTTTGCTTCAGTGACCGCTCGAGCCGCAGATCGCTTGGCCAGCCGATAGCTGTCTGCTGCCTCCACAATGGCAGCGCGGAACATGGCCCACTCAGATTCCATGCTTCCCACTACCTCTGGGATGTGGTTGAAGCTCTGTCGGAGGTGGGAGTTGAAGACCATTTTCACAAGGTCCTCAGCCAGTTCCCAGCAGACCCTCACTATTCGCTTGGGTCTGCCTGGTCTGTTCGACTTCCTCCCCCGCCACCTGATCCAACTCCCCACCAGGTGGTGATCAGTTGACAGCTCTGCTCCTCTCTTTACCCGAGTGTCCAGCACATAAGGTCGCAGATCTGATGATACAACTACAAAGTCAATCATTGACCGTCGACCTAGGGTGTCCTGGTGCCGTGCACTTATGGACACTCTTATGGCTGAACATGGGGTTAGTTATGGACAAACTGTGACTAGCACAGAAATCCAATAACTGAACACCACTCGGGCTCAGAACGGGCAGTCCGTTCCTCCCAATCACACCCCTCCAGGTCTCGCTGTCATTGCCCACTTGACCGTTGAAGTCTCCCAGTAGGGGAACTTTCCAGCACCTGTTCCAAGGACTCCAAAAAGGGTGGGTACTCTGAACTGCTATTTGGCGCATAGGTGCAAACCACAGTCAGGACCTGTTCCTCAAACCCGAAGACGCAGGGAAGCAACCCTTTTGTCCACCGGGGTGGCTCCAACACATTGGCTGAGAAGCGGGGCGCTATTAATAAGCCCACACCTGCTCTCCGCCTCTCACATGGGACAACTCCAGCATAGAAAAGAGTCCAACCCCTCTCAAGAAGACTGGTTCCAGAACCCGAGCTGTGCTTTGAAGTTAGGCCAACTATATCTAGCCGGTATCTCTCAACTTTTCGCACAAGCTCAGGTTCCTTCCCCACCAGAGAGGTAACATCCCATGTTCCAATAGCCAGCTTCAGCAACCGGCAATCGGACCGCCAAGGCCGCTGCCTTTGACTGACATAGCACCAGACCTCTATGGCTCCTCCTGTGGTTGGTGGGCCCACGTGACGACGGGCCCATGTCCTTTTCAGGCTGAGCCCAACCGGACCCCATGGACAAAGGCCCGGCCACTAGGCGCTCGCCTACGGACCCCTTCCCCAGGTCTGGCTCCAGGGCGGGGTCCCGGTACCCCTCCAGGCAGGGTGCACAAGTCCTTGTTAGTCACCATCATAGAAGTCTTTTTGAACCGCGCTTTGTCTGGCCCGTCACCTAGAACCAATTTGCCTTAGGCAACCCTACCGGGTGCAAACAACCCCCGAAAACACAATCTACATTTTCTTTCGAGATTTTCTACAACGGTTGAAATTTAATTTCGTAATCTATAATTAACTGTCAGGTCACAGTTGAGCCACCCCAACAACTCCCCTTTGCGTTCTATCAATGGTACGCCCTTTTATAGTAAGCCAGACACTATTATGACAATGACGAGTTCTACTGTTGCTTTTTCACAAAAATCTTGATACATTTAAAAGCTATAACCAAAGTATCATGTAGTGCTGCACATTACCTAGCTACGAGTCTGTGAACAACAGCAGCATAGCACAGCTGATGGTGTTCGTTAAAATGGTGTTCTGTGATTTCACTGTTAGAGAGGGATTTCTGACATACTGCCATTAAAGACCACAACAAAGGCTGTTGACGTCTACGATGACATGAAGCGGTATTTCACAGAGAAAAATATTCAGTTGGAGAAGTTGGTGCCAGTAAGGACAGAAGGAGTCCTAGTGATGACCGGCCATCATTTGAATTTCACTGGCTACTGCAGATGCTATCCTGATTTTCCACATTTTTTGAATTACAGTAAGACTGCATCATCCGTCAGCAGACAATATGTGCCGAAGTTATGGGTTTTCACTGCATCTTGTGTCTTAAAGATTGTTAACAACATTCACTCCAAAAATACACAACACAGGGCATTGAAAGAGAAGCTGTCAGTTGAATATGGTGACCTGTTGCTACACACAGAGAGGTTTTTTTTTGTCATTTCTGAGTGAAATTAAAAAGTTCAAGGAGTCCAGAGGGGAGGACACCACTCTCCTGCAAGACACCAAGTTGATGCCGGACCTTGCCTTTCTAACAGATAACACAGGAAAACTGAACTATTTGAACTGTGAACTGCAAAGCAAAGGCAAGAATGTCTCTGACATGATCAATGCTTTGAACACATTCAGAGTCAAGATGAAGATTTTCTCTGGACATCTGCAAGGTAAGAAATTCTTCCACTTTCCCTCTGAACAGTCAGTGTTAAATGACCATGCCCCTGCATCTGGGACCTTGGACAGGGCTGCAAAAAAATTCTCCCAACTCATATCAAGGCTTAGGCAAGAGTTTGATGAAAGATTTCATGACTTTGATGAGCTGGAGCCATGTGTGTCATTCATTTCAAACCTTTTTATGCAAGTTGACATTTCTGAGCAACTCAGTGGAGCTTTTAACTTGAATATTGGTGAGATAAAGATGGAAATTCTCACAATACAAAATGACAATGAACTTAAAGACTGCCAGGGATCCCCACGCTTTTTGGGTCTTGTGGACTGGAAAAATACAAAAGTTCCCAGACTATTTGGTTCAACCTACCTTTATGAGTCAACCTTCTCTGATATGAATTATTACAAACAAATACAAAACTCCCTTAACTGATATTCACCTTGAAGAGTTGATGTGTCAAGTTTCACCTTTGACTCAATGCAATGTCAGGTTTCGCACTATATATTGGAACAATAATCAAAATGCAGAAACTGCATGAAGCAGATTTTGAAAATATTTAACGGACAGGTTCTTATGTTTTAAGATTCAAACAGATTTTTTCTATTTTTGTCACATATTACTTGCAATTGAGGTGTGATTCTCCAAAGATACTGGAATTTAGTTTTGAACAGCTTACACTTTCTATGTTGTGTGTTAAAAGGACAAATCTCTTCCTGTGCAGACACTACTAGAAAAAGTGAATCCTCAATTTTTTTGTTATGTGACAACTTTCGAGGTTGATAGATATTGGAATTTCAATAGTTTTTACTTGTATATATGTTGTTTGTATAATATTACACAGTACTACTGAGGCAAAAATGTTGGCAATCTTGATTGTTATTAATAATAAATTTTCATGTTTGGATGTCTGCCTGCTCACTGTAGATAAAAACACAAATTATCTTAAATAGTCATGTGTTTATAGGTAAATAAAGACATACTGTATATTTTATTTAAGAAAATGATTTTGAACGAGTAGCCCTCCATACAACTCCCCAACCTCTGGGAAGCAATCAGTCCAAAAAAGGTTGGCAACCCCTGCTCAAGAGGATGTTTTTATTGTGTATGATGAGGACCCAAAGGCAAACTCTCAAACAAAAATTGAGCCTTAATAAAGAAGCTGAATACAAATCATAATGATCATAAAAAGAGGAACCAAGAACCAAAAATTAGGCATATGAAAAACAAAAACTGCAAACACTGAAGAAAATTACAAGGAAAATATGGAAATCGCAAGTATGGGGGTAATCAGACGCAGGCAAAACTAATTGGGTTAAAGATAATTACAAAAACAGGAGGTGCACAGCTCAAAAAGTACACCAATCTGTAGAACAGCCAACACCAGTGTGCTCAGAAGTTAGATACAAGTATGAGAAGGGTGCTCTTTTGTTGGGGAAAAGGAAATTCACCCTGGAGTAGGCTGTATGTTTTTTTTTTTTTTTTTTTTTTTTTTACATGTTTTTTCTTTTTAAAGAGGCCTTCCAATGAAAATTTTGATTTTGTCCTTGTTAACGTATCCATGTTGTATTTTTTATGTAATAAAACACATTGAATTACTGAAATAAGCAGTCAAAATCATGGCTGAGGATTTCTTCTTTGAATCCACCAATGATTCGAAAAAATGAAATCTTACAGAAACTACCCTATTTTCTGTAGGGACTGCAGAAACAAAACTTGCCATTCTGATACATCAACTTTTGAGTTACTTTGTATCTTTGTATCTTCCTTTTCTTCCAAGGACTCCGTGTCTAGTTCAGACATGTACAGTGACTGAATTACTTCAATGTTATAACTTGCCACTCTGCAGCATATAGTAGACTAGTTTGAAAATAAGAAGATGAAAAGAATCCCATGATACTTGATCCTCAGAACAGAGATGAGGCACAAAGGGATTATTTACTGAAAAAGAAAAAATCTAATATGTAATTCTAAGAAACAGAAAATACGTTTGACATTTCTTTTTTTCAGGAGAGTGCATTGAAATTTTTCTTTTGGAAAATCCATGAACATCCATATGTCCATTAGTCATTTACAGTACAGCTGTACATGAGCTGGAGACAGAGATCCTTTGGATACTAAATATCAGATTGTGTTTCAGATTGTGTTCAGATACGTCAGCAGGTGAATGACATTTCCTGTCTTAATGTGAGGAGTACTGTGTGCAAAGTTTCTGTGTTACCACATTTGATAAACCATGACCAAAAGAGCTATGAAAGCACAATGGAGGATTTCAGGTTCCTTTGTAATTGCATTCAGAAATTTTCCCAGCAGCATTTGGTCTGACGTGTGTGTTTAAACAAATTAAAATTCCCTGGCCTGGCACATGTGATGCCATCTGTAATCATGTAAGGTGAGTGGTAAACTGTATCTCCCCAGTGGTGCTTTCAGTAAGCCCATCTTCCTGGGCATACTAAGCCTGTTTTAGATCCAAAGGTGGCTAGCTTGAACTCTGCTATGGGAAACACTGAGTAGTACTGAGAGTGAGAAAAATTCAAAAACAAAAAATGTGCTCCCATTCTGCAGATGGACAATGCAGAAAGACCCTTATATCTTTTAATCTCTTAAGCTTAGCTTCTGTCTTTGAGATGTAGGACTCATTTTAGAATTTGAACAGATGGATTTCAGCTTTGTTTGTAGTTGTTTGATGTAAAAGGAGGAGCAAATAGTGATGATGGCCCAGTCAACTGCACCCAACCTGCCATTGAATGTTGGAAATTTCAGTCCGCCGTTATCAGACTCTTGCAGAGTCGACCAGATTCCTCAAAATCACTACAGGCAATATATAAACCAGGTTGCTGGAGCTGTGGCAATGGCATACTGTCTCCTTATATCATATTCCATGTTAAAAGAAATAAGAATAAGCTACTGATCATCAAGTGCAAAGTCATATATTTTGTTGCTTCTTTGTTTGTTGATGCTGCTGACTTGGTGCCCTAGCAACAAGTATAATTACCTGCGATGCTCTTGTTTAGCCAGGTTGTATTAGGTATATTTTTTAAAGTATATATTATTAGTATGTAATACTAATATTAGGAGATAACTTTGATGTGTTTCATAACCTTGGGGGTTGGGTTTCCCTCTGTTCTTCTACATTTGTGCAAAAAAACCAAAAAATATCTAAAATATCTACTTCAGGCCTTTCTTTCTGTTCACATCCCTCTGCTTGTATTTGCATACAAATTTATATTTATAAGCAACTTCCATTCAGAATGAATGAGGCCTCTTTTAATTTGAGATATGTTTGTTATAATAAGGCGTATGACACATCAGAGAGGCACACCGAGGCCATCAGTATTAACTTCAAAGAGGCGCTGAAATGGGAAGATGACTCTACTGTGGCACTTGTTAAAACTTTTGTTGTTCCCTCTAATCAACTGCCTTGCTTTGTCTACATAATCTTATATATAATAAAAAATTGAGGGCTATGATACGGCATACCATTTGGAACATTTTTTTCAGCTTGTGAAAACACATTTAACTAGTGTGCCCTTTTGCAAAGAAATCCTTTTCAAGTTTTCTAACAAAACAATATCCCCAAGAAAAGCACACATAATACCTCTGATTCTCTCAGTGTCTGCGTCACTATATTACTCACACACACTGACACGGGTGAGATCACTGCCTGGGGTTGGTGGCTGCATGCAAGCTGGAGCAGAGTCGAAATAGTGATCATGGGGCCAGTGGTCCGGTAAGAGATCCAGAAGGCCTGCAGTTTGCTGGCTTACACTCGCTTCACTCCCCAAGAGGGAACCTGAATATTAATCCAAGCCATGTTGCTGCTGCAAACGCCTCTCCCAAGCCAAGCTGCTTTATGGCAAGCAGGCAAACAAAAAGGGGATGACACCTGATTATGGGGAAAAGAAGAGCTTACAAATTTCACACCAATATTTATGCTTATCAAAGGCATAGTGTGAAGATTTGTTTTCTGTTAAAAATCTTTAATATAACAAATTCTATTTGTACAGCACAATAATACCAACTACAATTTTACAAACTGTACAAAGCTGCCAACCTCTGCCCTTAGACCCATGAACTGGGTGAGGAAAAAACTCTAAAAATGATAATGAAAATATGTTTTCTTTTGTTATTCTTTTTTGGACAGATGAAACCAAGTTTAAGTTGATGCGTTATAGCATGGGCATGTATGGCTGCCAATAGAACTGGTGTTTGTGATGCTGGTGTGACTGCTGACTGAAGTAGCGAGATGAATTCTGAGGTGCATAGGGCTATACTCTCTGCTCACATTCAGCCAAAGGCTGCAAACCTGACAGGACTGTGTTTCACAGTTCACGTGGATAATGACTCAAAACATACTTTAAACGAAACCCAAGGAAAACTTGTCCAAAGGAAAAGAAATGCATGTTTTTCAGTGGCCCAGTAGGTCACAGAATCTCAACCTAATAGAGTAGCTTTTCAGTTACTGAAGGCAGAAAGATCCACAAACAAGTAAAAGCCTGGAAAAGCATCTCCAGGGAGGAAACGTGATTATTTGTTTGAAATCTGGTGATGTCCATGGGCATTGTCATAGTCATTGTCTTCAAAGTATTTGTATTTTCATCCAAGAATGTAAGTATGTAATTCAAATATGGTTATTTTTATAATTATGTTAATTTTTCCAAATACTTTGAGCAAATACTTTTCAGTAGTATATTGGTAATATATAATGTAACATAAATACTTCTGCAAACGACCGACATAAATAAAGATAAATGATGAGTTCCTGCTTTCATTGTATGAAAATGAAACTAAATGTCCAAACGCTGCTGCCTTGTGGTGGTGACGTTATTTGGAGTTGGTGCAGCAGTGATCAGGTGGTGGAACTGGAGTATTAAGTTTCCATCCACACACTTGCCTGATTCAATCATGATATTTTACTCCCTTTTTATTACTACCAAAAATGGCTGCTAAGAGTTTTTACTGAGGCCCATGGCTCCCTGATATCAGTGAAAGCGAGGATTTGTCACCCATACTGCAGGAACCCACCAGGGGGCGCCTGAGATGTTTTGACAACTTTTAGGGAGTTCCTCTGTTTTCTGTATTTATCATAGATGTTTAAGAATTAGATATTACATTTCACCTACTCAATTAAGTAAGAATTACTCACGATCTAAGAAGTTTATAACTTTTTTTAATCAGTTTGTTGGTTCAGTGACTATGTTACAGATATATTCCTCCATGGATCATAAAGTCATAATAGAAAGAGTAATAATCAGCCTTGTTTACAGTTTGAGGTGTGACAGTACAGCCTGGTTTCCTTCGTTGTTCTTTGTTTTCTGCTCCTAGGAACCTGTGGTTACTGCCCACATTAGGACAGTAGATCTTGTGCCTGGATTAGAATGACTTCTGGACCAACAGACTACACCAGCGTCTGTATCACTACACTTCACATACCCCTGGATTTATAGATTCCATATACTCTTGAACTTATAGATTTTATAATCAACACACAAATATAGATACATGGACCACTATGACTCTTGAGCCAACAGACTACACCTGCTTCTGGTTCAAGCGATTTCTCATGATTTTGTTGAAGAGGGATCCCTCCTCTGCGGTTCTTCCTGAGGTTTCTTATTTTCCCTGTTCCCTTGGATTTTTCTTCACCCAGTTGGAGGGTCTAAGGGCAGAGGGTGTCACATCTGTACAGTTTGCCCAATGAGATAATGTGTAAAATAAATTAAAAAAAAAGCTAAAAAGCTAGAAAATCCCAATCATTAGGGCATGTCTAGATGTAGGCTTTATGTCCAGTTGTGTATATAGGCCTATTCAGTTAAATTAATGAGTTCTTACGATGCGATCCTATGCTGCATTTTTTAACAGCCTTACCCTTTAACCTTTGAGCTCCCATAGCCATATTTAGGATCAAATAAAAAATAGATATAAAAATATAAGTCAAATCACTAATTTCATGCTATAATTCCAACAAGTTAATGACACAGAATAACAGCTGTTATAATATAATAAGTAGGAGGCCCTTTGATACATGTTTATCTCTTATATGGAACCTATCCTCTTCCAGAGCAGGTTAGCTGTGCAAATTCATTTACCCTGGCAATGTACCCTTGGTAAAAAAGAGTTAACCCTAAAATGATCATACTACCAGCAAATTCTGCTTCATAGTAAAGGCATCTGGTTGCAAATGACACATTAATAATCTTACACAATTCGACAGTGACAGTATACAGTCATTGGTGCTAACTTGCGACGTGCTATAGGACCTATGCTATCTTCCACTACAGTTTAATGAAGGTAAATCTGAAACCCTTATTCTTAACAGTATACATGAAGAAATAATGCAAATCTCCACAATGCATAGTGCAGTACACTGGGTCAACTAAAGAACAAATTACACTGCACAGCCCCAAATTAAAACACATGCCATGTCCCTTAACTCCATCAGTGTGTTTATGCCTTTAAACCTCGGTGTACTGGAAATGTCAGCTAAATAATATTAAATCTTTAATTTTTCAATAGGTTAAATTTGTTAAGATATCTGTGCCTAAGAACTAATTGAATAAATGAATGTATGAATCTGACAAACACATATTCTACGTATTTGTTTATTTTATTAAGTTTATCCAATGAGTCAATAAGTGTATTCTGCAACATGCATATGACCAGCTGATCAAATATGCTGGACTGTTTCAAGTGCTACATTTATAGACAAGTTATTAATTATCTGTGTCACAGGGAGACACTCATTTTATTGAGGATCTTAATATATCTCGCACCACAGCGTGTCTTTACATTATTAATTGTCTCTCTTTGATGTCTCTGAGTTGAGTTCATGTATCAGTGATGCCAAGAGGCAGGATGCTGATGCGCTGTAACTTATTTAGAGCACGATTGGCTTCAAATTTTAAGAATCAATTTCTGCATGAGCCCATTTTAAACCGCAGCAATAGATTCTACCGTGTCAGTGGGTAAGGCATGGTGATTCGCAGCACCTGAGGGAAGTGACAGTGGATGAAATGAGAATCTCAGTGCACCTTGTCTCTAATCAGCAGCACCAAATTGCATGATGGGATGATGTTTATAAATGCTCTCTGCATGACTGCCTGAGGAGGAAGGCTCCTTTAAATAACACTCATTCTGTCTCCCATGCTTTCATTCTTCACCAACTTGTGGTTTCGTCATTAAAACCATTATTTACTTTTTAGCTAAAGAATTAAACAGAAAAATCTAAATACTAGTGTCAGCAGAGTTTGAAAGTAGAAAACAGTAAAACTCCATGTCACTGCTTCTGAGACAGCTCTGCTCTTTGAAGACATGTCTGTGGATGTCCAGTCGTGCCTGGCACCATAATGTTGGCGGAAGACTTTTTAGACCCTGTTGGTTGTCAGGTGGGGCCTGCAGATGCTCAGGAGTTTGGGGTCTAGGTCCACACCTTTAACTTTTTTTCTTGTATCTCAAGCCATTAATGTTTTTTTTTTTACAGTGTGGCCTCATTGTTCTGTTATTGTTCTCTTATTTTTATCTCCTGCTTCCAAAGCATTAATCATGAGAGAGAGTTATATAACTATGTGCTGGTGTGTTCTCCTTTTCCTTTTCTTTTCTTTTTTTTACAAATATTATTAACAATTTTATTAGAATGAAACAAACAGCAAAAACAATACAGAAATACTGCCAGCCATTTTTAAATGTTTTAATTGTTTTTAATATTACATATTCTACACATAGGCTATATTTTCTTGACTGTAGTGTTTTGTGCCTACATCACATAAGTACCATTAAGTTAAGTGATGTAAACTGATATTAACCCAAACCTTGATGGTTTTTTTCCTTTCAAAACCTAACAAATTGTTTTAACGTCTAAAGTTAACCAAAACTGAAATGTCATTTGATCATTTCCTGTAAGTCTAAAATGTCTTAAATGCTGACAGCAGACATAAAAGCTTAATGCCACCGTCAGAATCATCATTTAATAGTGGGTCAGTTTTACTATAAGCCTAAATTAACATAATTATAATTAAACTGATTTCTCTATATCAGAAATCAGGTTCATATTTCCCAATATTTTTGCATTATACAGTTAGGTCCAGAAATATTTGGTCGATGACACAGTTTTCATCTACTGCCTCTATACACCACCAAAATGGATTTTAGATAAAATAGTCTAGATGTGATTGAGGACGTTTATCTTTAATTTAAAAGGTTTCACAAAAATATGCCACTTACCATTTGGGAATTACATCCATTTTATGGAGAATATCTCCATTTTCAG
Source organism: Mola mola (assembly GCA_001698575.1). NCBI lineage: Eukaryota > Metazoa > Chordata > Actinopteri > Tetraodontiformes > Molidae > Mola > Mola mola. Next base: position 4,121,589 of record KV751348.1, on the reverse strand, counting down.
GGCCTAAAAAGTATTTGGACGCTTGACTGACAAGCATTTTCCTGGCCAGGTGTGGTCCATTCCCTCATTACTTCAAGACAATTGCAGCAGATAAAAGGTCTGAAGTTGTGCTGGACTGGACTGGACAGTGATTCCATTTTTTAATTTCATTTATGAGATATATTATGATATCAAGGTTTGCTACATCTTCCCACTGAGTATCAGATTACTGACTACCTGCCTGCAAAGGCAACGTTGCAGGCTGTGTTCAAGTTTTGCAGTGGAAATGGCTACACAATCTATCACCAAATTTTAATTATACCATACCATTAACATTCTGTTAATTACTAAATGGTGGCACTACTACCGAAACATGACGCAGTTATCCTTTATTGACAATGTTAAAGTGTGTTTTGAGAAAAGACTTCCTACCATCACATGTACAAACACAGAAACAAAATTGCATCTGTAGAAGGACATGCTTATTTTATATTATTGTTATACATCATATTATATTAAGATAGTAACTCTTTTAACTCTCTCTGTTCTGAGATTGTCCTCAAGTTGACCACAGACTTCAGAGCATGAACTCACAGGAAGAATTTTTCATTGTGAAATTCCATTTATTACTCCACAGAAGATCTGACATCTGACCTTACTGTTTATTGGCCTCCTGAGTCTGAGAGCTGATTTTCATTTCAGAATTCAAAATAAAAATCCCAAGATAGACACCGACCGAAAAACCTGAAATGCAAACGGACAGCAAAGCATTTGGATCACTCCCTTATATAGGTTTAGAGTACTCTGTATTCTGCTCTGTACTTTTTTTTTTTTTTTTAACTGAACATTTTATTTTTTCCTCTATTTTCATAAGACCTTCTGTTCTTTTCTCTTCTTTTTATGAAAATAATCCAATCAATTGACAGTCTTGGCCATTCAAGATTATAATTAAACAATTTGATGGTTGCTCTGGGCAGGTCACAACAAAAACAATCTAATGAGCATTTTTATCACACAACACAATGAAGCAGAAGAAGCAGTTATTCAACTGTGACTGGGAACAATCGATATCAAACAGTGTGCCGTCACTCGAATCTATTTATTTCTGACTGTGATCAATTTCTAAAATGATTGATGAATTTTTTTTAATTTAACAAATAAAAGCAAGGAAAAAGGAATTTTTTGGGAATTTTTTGTTGTAAATAAACATGCAAAAAAACAGTGCCGTCTCTAGACAAGGGGACATGTGCTGATGGCGAAACAGAAGTTGTGTCTCCAGACAGGTAAACAGTTGCCTGCTCTATTTGTATATTGATGGTGTGTGTTAACTGTATACCGATTGACCTATTTCATATTAGAAGCATTTCCAAAGATACTAATTATTGTTTTTTCAATTCTTTGCTAGTTAGCTTATTTGATAGGCTCTGTCATGCTAAAGGAGCAAAAACCTTAAGATTTTTTATCTTTTTCATTTTTCTCACCTTACCCTTTCCTACATTGTACACAAGTTAAGGGCTGCTGTGGACTGCTGTTTGTGAAACAGGGCAGACTCCATGGAACAGAACCTGCTGCCTCTGTAACTATCAAAGAAACATTATAATGTAATGAAAAATGTGATTTTTTTTTGATGCGTTCTAACTTAAGTCTTAAGTTGACATTTTGAAGATTCAGTCAATGTTACAATTTAAAATACATAATGACGTTTTTTTTAATATTTCTGCTCACACAGACAAAAAAAAAAAAGTGCCAGTAAAAACATAACCTCCTCAGCAGAGTTGAAAGTAAACTAACCTTCTCAACATTTTTTAATATGCAGGTCACTCATTTGCACACAACCTAGAACAGTGTCAATGGGACGGAGTGTGAGATTCTATTCCCAAAATGTCTATAATTCTATTATAAACATAGCCGGAGGTCAGTTTGAATGAAGAGGAGCTGCCTTAAGAGCTTTACAATCATGTGAAAATTACAGCATCTAGTTATTACAGAAACTCAGTGAGGGCATAGTCTCTTGCGTTATAATACTTTTCACCAATGTGAGGGCAGATAGAGCGCTAGAAGAGTACAACAATAGTAAATACTGGTGTGGCTTGCCGCTGCTGGAAAAAGCTCTTATTGAGAAAAAAAACATGATTTAATGCCGAACTCAGAACGTTTCTACATCTAAATTCAGCCATTTCATCAAAATGCACTGTATGTTGTGTGCAAGTAATGACAACAAACTAACATTTAGTGACAAATATTGTATATATTGTAAATATTTGTAAATATTTACATCAATATAAGGGAATAACAATTCTTGGTACTGTTGTCTTGCTAAAACCATAGCAAGCAAGCAAGCTTTAACATAAGCATAAATAGGCAGATGCCATACGTGAAATAAGCTAGCAATGGTCTTTTATCAGAGTCACCACACTGTGATTAAATTTAGCAAATTGTTGTACTCCTTTTAGTTAGAAAGACATTTACTCACAATACTTGACATTATTCTTATTCTGAGATGAGTCTGGGCTTGACGTTAGAAAAGTTCACAATACATTGTTTAGGACTTTTTTTTTTAAATCTGCAGGTCACTAATTTGCACACATCCTAGAACAGTGTCAATGGGAAGGAGTGAAATATACTGCCCCCTACTTGTTTTGAGCATTTGCTTGGTAATTAGAAGTAGCACCTCACTTGTCAGTTGTCACTAATCAGTCATTAGATTCTTTAAATTTTGTTTTCAATGATATGATATCTTTTCATTCATCAGCTGAACCAATGTGCTCCCTTTGAGGGGACTTAAATGATGCAGAAACTTTTTTGTGGCTCTGCAGCACAAGCAGACATTTTTTTCCACATCCAGGTTATGTTTGATGTCCTACGTCGTCACACTAACTTAACTACATCTATCACTCTTTTTTTTTATATATAAACAAGGCCCACGGCAGATCTGGAAAGGGGAAAAAAGAAAAAAAACAGCAGAGGAAAGGGATATATGTTTCACCAATCCCAAAGCCCTTTGAGAAACAGGTAAGACAAGTAGGTAAAAGAAATATCAACTCACCACTTACAATATGTTTAAGAGTAAGACATGCTACACTTTTATATGATCACAGAAAATGTCAAATGTCAGCGTCTGGAAACATTTGCGACTTCTGATTTGAAGCAGGCTCCCCACCCATCTCCATCTATGTCAGCGTTCAAAGAGCGACGGAAAGATGGCAGAGATGGCTTAACCCAAACATTCCTTAAGCATGCACCATCTCAGGTGATGATCTATAGAAATAACGAAGTATAAAGCTGCATTTATTTTTAAATGTAAAATTGCAATGTCAAGCCAGGATGAGCTGCTCCGTGTGGCATTTCCCTTCCCCGTCTGACCTTTCAGTGCTTAATGCAGGGCCAGTGCCTCTTTGTTAACCTTCCGACACCTCTGACACAAGCTCCCTAAGCTGTTGCCTTGCACATGACATTGAGACTGGTGGTGCTGAAAAATTTTTGTGCAGTGTGTAATTAATGTCTTTGACATTGTATTAAATCCAGACCACTTACAGGTCCAACAGTTGTCAGAGGAACACATGCACATTGTGTTTTGCCTGCTACATCACCTGCCAAGTATTAAAGTAGCGCTTTTTAATCAGCAGCAACTTAGTTTTTAGACATTGTTGCATCTTAGCCAGAATGCTAAACACATGCACACACTGTTGACAGTTATACTTGATTATTTCTTTTAGGATTTTTCCTTTACAGCCTTGTGACGTTAAATGATATCTGGAAACATTAGAATAAAACTAAGTAATAAAAGTAATAAAGTAAATTTAATGGATTGGATAGGACACTCCCAGCATAGAGAACATACAGCAGCAAGCAAGATTTGATGCTGCTCTACTCTGATTAAGCACCAGCTCAGTTTCAAATGAAAAAGTAACAGCGGCAAGTAAATGTTTTGTACCATAGTATGCTGAGAGTCAAGCTCTCTGTCTCAAATGTCTCTACAATGCATTCATGGGATGGCAATTCGTTTTGTTATCGACCAAAACTCAACAGTAGCACCGGTTTTGAACACATAGTGGGAACACTGTTGAAGTGCAACATCATGTTATAAAAGATGGTTCAGAAAGACTCTAAGATTTTAATCATCCCCAAATTTGATTCATTTGGTCCAACAACCATATGGAAGAACCATGTTATTTTACCCCCATTCAAGTTAATGGAGCATAGCAATTAGTGGCTTGGCGAACAGGAGAGCACATGACGTATGAGCTCCACAATGTGGAGTCTTGCATTTTTGAAAATTAATCTCCCCTTCTTTCAACTGTACAAAAGCTCAAGTCCAAAAGTCAAATATTACAGATGCAACCTAGAGTTATCTTTTGAAGCCAGAGTCCACGCAGCAGTAATCAGGCATTGGAGCCTCGGTATCCATCAAGACACCGGCCTGACTCAATGGCAAGTCTAAATCATGATGATGTTTCACCTACTTTTTATAGCATCAAATAACTAATTAAAACTAAACTAATCAGAAAACAGTAACACTTGAACATATATCAATGTTTGTGTCCATGTCATATTGGTCAACACTGAGGGGAAGAGGTTTGTCTGTGGTTTGGACCATTGTCTCTATATAAAGATGGATCACATGCGCGATCCCCAAAAGTAAAGCATCTTTTCCCCCCCTGGTGGCTGGCTCCAGTACACCTCCGTTACTTCATGTAGGTCAAACCTTAACTTTAAAGTCATTTTTTTCCAAAGATGATTTATGGCATTTTAGTTAGTTCTTTTTACGCTGCTGTAAGTTCAAGTGTTCATGTTTCTGAGCAGTTTGGTTTTAATTAGCTATTTGATTCTATAAAAACCCAAAACATCATAATTGACAATTGAGCTCTGCTCACAAATGGGTGGGGGATCGGTATATATGCAGGAATTCAATACCATTGCAAGAAAAGTTGCCTTAAATTAGCTTTTTCAGCGCATTTCAGAACACCTCAATGAGTACGATGATAAATCTGAGAGCTGGGCTGATTGATACAGTGCCTATCTTGATGCCTTTGAGTTTTGCTTTTTATGGGATTTTTGAGCATTTGGATGTGTATTTTGGAGCACTACAGAACAAAACACTGTGTGTACACCTTTGTCTGGTGAGAGTGGTCAAACTTTGTAACCCCTTTAAGGGGGATAAGGGAGGATTTGGTAACATTTGAGTCCACTGCATGCATAGAAGATTGCCCATATCATACAGAAATGACAAGCGCAGGGACACATTCGCGTACAGTAGGAGACACTCCACAGCAATAAATGGACAACATTCTTGCCCAGATAATGAAATTGTTTCAAAGATCACAGGAAAGTAATGTTTCTCTCCCTCCCTCCACATTGAGCCTTTAGCTACTTAACGCAGAGCCGCAGCAATCTATTCGACCTGCTCCGGCTTAAAACTGAACTGACTCTTGTTTACAGTATGTCTGATTTTGAAGGAAAAAGTCCTGCTAGTATTCTTGCTTTTGTTCGGCATAAAGATTGAATCAACTTTACTCAGTGGCATGTTTGGCAGCGACCATCCCATAGTTTACTGCCTTGCTTGAGCATTTGCAGTCCTGAAGCGCATTATATCATATTTGAGAAATATGACTGGGCAGGCTTGACTGTCTGCACTGGCATCAATGGCAATAAAGAGGGACCACCTTTTGTTGAAACTAAAATGCACCAATATACAATACCGTCCTGTAACTCACCAGTCTAGGGGAAAGAGGTGCAACGCAAAAATAGCTAAACAGTGCAACAATTAACAATTATTTATTATTTATAATATTTACAACAGTGAAAGTTGACTTCAGGGTGTACCAAGATGAAAACAACAAAAGAAAATCCGTATTATCTTTCCCCAATATAAACTAAATCCTCAACAGAAAAGAAAGAAAGAAAAAAAGATGTTTTTTTTTCCGCTGACTTCACTTGGGGGAACAATTGACTCTGTTTATCTGAATTTCCGAGATAAAAAAAAATAAGTCGGAAATTCAGAAAAACAGAGCTCAGGTTTTTTTTGCTCAGAAATTCAGAAAAAAAAATAGCTTGATTTCACTGAGCAAAGATGTCTATGCACCTGTAAAGTTTAATCCAGTTTTTTTGGGGGCTTGGGTTGAAGAAATAGGGAAATACTGCTGTGTTTAAGTGATACATGTGGTATTGTTTGTCAACTTTGCACAGGCACCTCAGGACTTTATGGATGATCAGATCGAATGCCCATTTGGATTTGCAAGGCATTGCCGTGTTTTCTAGGATCAGCTGAACCGTTACACTATCCTTCATGGTTATAAAATAAAAGTCAGAAATTCAGAAAACAGATTTCTGTTTTCTGAATTTCACGGTTTCGAATAAAATTCCAAAATTCAGAATTTTTTTTCTGAATTTATGAGTTACCATCTCGGAAATTCAAAAAAACAGAGACAAAGATTACAATACGCTTACGTAGCTTTTACCTCTGACCCCCCCTAACTGTAACCAAAAAACAGGAGCAAACAGTGATCAAAAAACATGGCAGCTCACCCTTACACTTCACCCTAAATCTCAGTGACTATTCACAGCTATTCCAAAATTCACAATGTGTAACATAAGGTAATCTAAATTAAGCTAGTTATCAAATGAACTACAACATAACATCAAAAATGGAAAATGGAAAAACACAAAGGAGAAAGTTGGTCAACAAATTTCTGAGCAACAAACAAGACGCCATCACGTCATCCAATTAACATACCTGTGTCCTGCCTAAGAGCTTATGGCTATGAGGGAAGGCTCTTACTCACCAGCCTAACAAAACACACAAAACTATTCATCATCATTACACATCAATAAACATTATATAGGCCTACAGCTGCAGCCATAATAGTCCATGTCAGTAAACTCTTTGTAAAGAAAGAAAGGAGGATAGGCTATGTTAAATAATGAGAAGCTTTGATAGCTCTACTGGCTTCACTGCTCTATCTCATCTTTTAGATTTCATGGTGGTATATTATTGCCTCTGATGTGAATGATGTTCCAGCAGCCTGGCGGTGCCCTTGGTTTGTATTTCTGTGCAGCATTTTGGCTAGAGTGTTACTCCAAAAGTGACCCATTGTATTGTGTTGTTTGGACATTATGGTACTTTTACCAACTTGGTGATCATGAATAGATGTGACTGGTTGTGAATTTGTCCTGTTCTTGTTACTTTTGTAATGCTATTGAGTATTCTATAAGTGATGCCTGTAACATAGCATCTTGTATAAAATAATTGTAATGGTGATAGGCCCATGTCCTTAATCCTTGATTTGAGTGTATTTGTAACGCTAATGGATGTTGCTTCATTTTATTTCACTCAGTCTGATACTGAGTGTCAATGTGAACGCAAGGTGACTGTGTGGAATAAGAATAACCTATAGCTGTGGTGTAAAAAAAAAAAAAATTGGTTATTGAGAGGTGATTTAGCTGTGGTAGGAGATCACTGAAGACTCAGGTGTGAATATACAGCCCACCACTGGTCCAAACCCCCAATAATTTAAAGAAACACTTCCTGCTTTTAGTTTCATGCTAATTGTTGGACTCAGCAGTCAGATCCTGCTCTGCTTCTCCTCTGGTGCCATAGTGATCTTCTTAGGAATAAGTTCACTTATTCTCACTTCTTGCCATATTGTAAGCAGAAGCTGTTCCAAGCACTTTTTGTTAATAACATAAATCTCTTGGGTCAGAGTATATTTGCCCTTACATCTGATGTTTCTTGAAATAATCCAAAAAAAAAAAAAAAATGCATCACACATTGTATAAATTTTACATTTTCCTCTCGTTAATCTTTCCCAGAGAAAATAGTTGAATGTACAGTAAATATAACATCAGTGAATATTTAAACTTTAAATAATTTCAAACTAATTTAACTGAAACAAACAGAATGTTTAACATAATTTAATAAAGGTTTTTGTTACCTGACAAACATAATTGTTTGAAATCTACTAGTTATTTTTAATATTTAGTGCTCTTCTTTCATGCATAATTAATAAAAGAAAAAGAAATATTTAGCCACATAAAAATCATAGTTTTGACTATTTTCACATCTTTACTGGCCATTTTAGTTGGATTTTTTGTTTACAGATATGAATTTTAACTTGTGGATTATATGCAATTTACTTTTACCGGAGGTGTATTCAAATTTTAACACATAGAAACACATTTGCATCAGCTGTTTTCAAATGCAGACTAAAAGTTGAACACATAAAAAAACAAGCCAACTACACGTTTTCAAAAGCCATTTTTTTTTTGAACTATGACCCTCTTTCCAAAACATTGTTATGCTGTTTAAAATACGAATAAAAACAGATGATGATTCGCAAAACATGGAAACCTCATATGTATTTGAAAGTAGCACAGATACATTTCACGTGGTCGAACTGAGAAATTTAGTCATATCCTCCTGACTTCTCAGAACCTGTGTTACTCTACGTGGGTATTGTGATCATTTTGCCTCTTTTTGCTATCATTCGGCTACACTTGTCTTGCACAAATGACAACATTTTATATGTTGTGTTTTTGCTATTTTCAATTTAAAATGGGCTTTCAATGTAACATCACATTTTATTCTATTTACATTTTAGAGGACATTCCACCTTTTTTGGAATTGGGGTTCTAGGAAATTTACTTTTTCACATGTATACAACATGGTTAAAAGCTTCTTCTTGCTATGACAAAATCTGCCTCCTGTGTATGAAAAATTGACCAAACTGTATACCCATGTTCATTCCATCAACATAAAGACAGAAACATCACCACTTCATCCCGTTGTACAAAAACGTAACCAAAATGAACTTGCATCATTGTGATAAGAACTTAAAACTGTGAAACTTCTATAGCTTTTGCTCCTTTGACACCAAACATTTTCAGCCTGTCCTTCACAAACAATTCAGCCAGATTTTTGAAATGCCGAAATTGAGCCCCACATGGCATCAATATGCCTGACAGTAAACAACACTGCAAACACTTAATAGTCTCTTTAAACATTTATATATCACATGGAACGATCAGTCTGTTTAAAAATAAAGAGAACAGCATGCATCTCTATTGTATGAAAGAAGTAAACCAAAAAATCTCAGTTTTCAAGCAGTCCTGCTGATTGTCTTATACTAAGAAGGGATACTTTGAAGCAGCTGGTTTCTCACTCTACAGGTAACTCAGTAAGATCAGGACCCACCCTTAATGTCTAAAGTTTAAGCCCTGAGTGATGAAGCATGTAACGTACCGTTTGTCATATACCTAATTGTGCTTGGGACCCATTGCATTGGAATGTCATGATTTAAAACAAGATTAATGAAATTGACATGATTTGCACTCTTCTGCTGACAGACCATCCTGCATTTGTCTCAATCATTCCTTTATTCACCTTTAAATTCTAACCCTGCAAGTTCAAAGTTCCACTCTGCATAGATCAACATGATCATGATATGTTGTGGGTGATGAAGCTCAGTGACGAGTTCAGGCTCAGTTAATCTCAAATGAAAATCAGTGCAGAGTTTAGGTCTAGGCTGATGGATTCTACACATTTGTTTGCATCATCTTCCTCACCTTCCTTCTTAAAAGGACCAGTAACAACCCACTGCTCTATTGCTGCGTTTATTAATTTTATTATTAGTTTAGCTGCTGCTTACAATTTCTACAACAAGGCTTCAAGCTAAATTCACTTAAATGCATTCAAGCACCCAGCACCCTAAGCAACATGAATTTGTGTTTCAGTGACATGTGGGTCCTTCGTTTACTCAATCAACATTCTGTAGAGAAACTTTTGTTATTAAGTGCACTTAAAAGAAAGAATAAATGAAAAAAATGACTAAAGACACAACTCAGGCATAAACAAAGTGAGATCGAAAGACTCAACTGTAGTTGATATCTAAAATAAATACAGTATGTTGTGATATAAATTCCTCAAAAATTTAGCTGATCTTTGGACAGAACCCACGTCTTAGCTGGGCCTTCTTAATAAGTCTGTCGAGTCCCATCTGCTCCTCTAGCAAACCACCTCATAAGAGATGACTGATGCCACCACAGTGTCTCAGTAGGTCGTCAGGAGCTCCCCTGCAGTTCAAAGGATCTTGCAAGTCTTGCATGGTGCATCTGTGGTAATAGTCCAGTCCAGTTTATTGTTCAGGTAAAGACCCACTCATAAGAGTCCATTCTTTTGGTGCCCATTCGCTGGATATTCACCAGTGTTGATGGGGTTTGACTAAAGAGGAACATGTCTGTACACTTGGGTTGAGCTAGATTTGGTGTTTTAAAAATAGTACTACTCCCAAGGCTCCAAGACAAAATTAGTTGGCTATCATGATTTGAACACACTGTAACATCATAGCAAAAAGTATTTTAGGTTTTGCAACCAGTAATTAGGAAGGATTAGGACAAGCAGCATTGTTATTCTGTTTCTTTATTGTTCTGCTTCTTCCCTACATTTTTTGGGCACATTTCTCCTTATGCATTTCATACCTCTTAAAACCACAAATCAAAATGTTCAGCTCTTAAGGACATCATGGCAATGTGTTTTGTTTTTGTTTTCTAATTGTTTTCTAATCTTTTATTCCTTTATTCCTGAGTGTTTTCTGAGATCTATATTAAATTCTTCCTTTTATCCCCTGATTTGTCTTCTGTGCTGTTGCTGTGTACTTTGCATCAAGTCTTATGTTATTAAACAAATCATAAGATTATACTGTATGTCTTGAGCTTGTTCTTCATTTCACATTTCTGCAAAAGTCAGCAAATACTTATAGCAGGTTTACTTCAGCAATCTGCATCCACATGCAAATTTCTGCAAGAAAATGCAAATACATTTTTTTGTAGAGTTGTGTCAGTTATTGCCAGTGACAAGCTAACAAACAACATATGTTACACAGTAACAACATGCTAGCTACACAGCATTCTGATACATCTGTGTATCGCTGATTCTGGTGAACAACAGACAAGACTGCATCGCACTGCCGTTTCATTGCTGGTACAGATGGTTTAAAAATGTGTCCTAATGGGGCAGCCAAAAAAAAAAAAAGTGCAGATCTTGTGTCAGTTAACACTAAATCAATTTTGCGCAGACATGAATAGTTTATTGTATTTGAGGGTTCAGGTGGGACTGTAACACACTTTGCGGGAGCGGACAGTAATGGTCAGAAATGCACCTGGAGCAGGCAGGAGAGGGATGACGAAAGGTCCCATCCAGGGTTCTACTCAGACTCCTCAGATGAGCCTGACTGAGGCTTAAATGTGTAACAATAAGGCTGAACCTCTCCTATGTTGACTCTAACACCAACCATCTTGACAAACCCAAAGTTTTCGCTACAAACAGCGATGGACAAGGTCTATGATTCAGAGATCTAGAATTTCCCAATGAGGGAAGACAAGGATGTGCTTCCACTCACTTTTCAGGATTTTCAAAGCATTTTAATGTGAGAAAGCCATGTTAATCATAAAAAAGTAGAATGTGTCAGGAGGGTAACTTTTTATCCAATGAAATATCTCAAGGCTTAAGTAGATTACACAGTACCTTTAGAGTGGTTGTGGGACAGTTAATATTTATTCATGATAATAAAAGCACATTATATTTAATGTTGACCCTGGCAACCAAAGTAGGCTGTGAAAATGAAATAAAATCAAGCTCAGAGCTTAGCCTTTCATGCTTAGCTTTGTAAAAACGTGATTTGAGTAAATTAAAGATGTGAGAGTGTGGTGATCTGTCTTGAAGCCAAATGAGTCTTCGTGGCTATGTACCATTCATATCCTGGCACATGATGATTCATTTTGTAGGACAAGTATGAGTACTTGTCAGATTTTATTGGAAAGAGCCATTGTTATACATTTTCCATATCCATACACATTGAACAATTAGGAAAAAAAAGAAAAAAAAAATCTTTGTTATTGAGTGACCTGGTGACAGATGGGCATAATTCTATAGCAGTCATCATTTTATTCTTTTACATTCTTGAGCTGCTAGTTCACTATGTCTAAGCTTTTTCCCAGTTACACACTTTGTACACTTCACATACCAACATGCCACAGTGTCTTTACAGGGTTTGTGAAGTGTTAAAACCCAGCTCAGTTCTTACTGTACACTGTTGCTAACAATCTCTTGTGAAGCTTTGTTTCACATTCTGTTGCACTTCATTCCCCTTAAAGCACAAAGGTAATTAGAGCGTGGCAGAGAACTGATAGCTGGCCACTTAACTCTAAACTGCTTCTGTGGGCCGCTCAACCCTTGACAATGTGAATGTATGCTGTCAAGTGCTCTGACCTTGGGAAACATTCACTTGACTCCCAGAAGAAATTTGTTTGAATGTGACCGAGTGCAGAACAAAATGTGGCAGGTGGAGAGTCGGAACACATTCCTAATCAGAAGGCATTAATTAGTTTCTTGAGTAGGCAGGAAGTATCCTGGTTTCTCTGGAATATTTTGCATTGTTATGATGTGTCAGTCTTCTCTTTAAGAGCAACATGAAACCAATAATAACAGTGATGGTGACTTCATGTAACACTCAATATATATCCGTCCATTAACTAACACATATTATTAACACAGCTTGTCCTTTCCAGGGTCGCAGGAGGACACCCTGGACATGTGATACATTAATTATTGCACATATATAGAGAAAAAAAACCAACTAATGGCAGGTCTAATCATTCACAGCCACCAGCAACAAAATAACCTAACATGTATGTCTTTGGATTGTGGGAGGAAGCCAGAGCACTGAGTTGCCTCCCTTTAGATGCTTTGCCAGGCCATTAAGATGACATAAGACAAAATGTACCTTTATTGATCCCCCTTGGGAGAAATCCAGGTTGACACAGCAGTACAGAGGTGAAAGTAGCAGCGCAGGGTAAAAAAAAAGTGCCTAAATAAGTCAACATGCAGTAAAGGTTGGAGATAAATAAAAAACTAGAATACTAGAAATAAGTATTATGTACAATATGACCTGAGTGTACAAAGTGCAATGTTCCTGAGATTTATAAATAAATAAATAGTGTGAATATGAAATTAACATACTGAGTAGTGAGGAATTCTATATATATAAACAGTTGGACATGTGCAGTATCAGGTTTATTATCCTAGAGCGGTGTATGAATTGAGTCCTTAATCTGTGGAGTGGGTGGTGTTGGGAGGTGCTGGGTGGTGCTGGGAGGGGTGGGAGCTGTACTGTTGTGCAGTCTGATGGCAGATGGAATGAAGGGCCCCCCCAAGCACTTTGAGGCCCGTGGCTGGATGAATGTGTGGCTAAAGGTGCTCCTGAGTTTCCGCAGCTCGGCGTCTAGAGGATGAGAGGGATTGTCCATGATAGCCTTCAGCTTTACTCTCATCCTCCTCTCAGTCACTACCTCCACACTGTCCAGTTCCATCCCCACAACAGAGCTGGCTTCCTCACAATCTTGTTCAGTTTGTTTGTACCACCGCTACCGATGCCACCTCCCCAGCACACAACAGCAAAGAAGATGACACTGGCCACTACAAAGTGGTAGAACATCCGTAGCAGCCTGGTATCTACGTTTAAAGACCTGAGCCTCAGGAAGAACAGTCTGGTCTGACCTTTCCTGTAGAAGGCCTCAGTGTTGTTTGACCAGTCCAGTCTGTTATTTGAATTGAGTCCTTAATCTGTGGAGTGGGTGGTGTTGGGAGGTGCTGGGTGGTGCTGGGAGGGGTGGGAGCTGTACTGTTGTGCAGTCTGATGGCAGATGGAATGAAGGGCCCCCCCAAGCACTTTGAGGCCCGTGGCTGGATGAATGTGTGGCTAAAGGTGCTCCTGAGTTTCCGCAGCTCGGCGTCTAGAGGATGAGAGGGATTGTCCATGATAGCCTTCAGCTTTACTCTCATCCTCCTCTCAGTCACTACCTCCACACTGTCCAGTTCCATCCCCACAACAGAGCTGGCTTCCTCACAATCTTGTTCAGTTTGTTTGTACCACCGCTACCGATGCCACCTCCCCAGCACACAACAGCAAAGAAGATGACACTGGCCACTACAAAGTGGTAGAACATCCGTAGCAGCCTGGTATCTACGTTTAAAGACCTGAGCCTCAGGAAGAACAGTCTGGTCTGACCTTTCCTGTAGAGGGCCTCAGTGTTGTTTGACCAGTCCAGTCTGTTATTTAGGTGCACCCCGAGAAATTTGTAGGTGTCCACTATCTCCACCCCCTCCTTGTTCATGAAAACTGGAAATCAAGATTACTGCAGCTTTTTTCAGGTACTTCAGGCAAACTTTCTGCCTTAAGCTTTGCTTCAGGAGGTGAAAAGCTACTATTTTAGGCTGAGATCAACTGGCTGACCCTGTGCATTGAGAAGATCTTGGTTTGACTTTTGCAGTATGTTGTGGGTCATTATCCATTGGGAATGTGAGGCACCACCCTATCAGTTTTGTAGCATTTGGCCTAATGCAAATTCTAATTTGACCGTCCAGTTCTTGATTGTCATCAGTGGTGTGCACCTTCTTGTAAACAATCTGTGTTAACAATTATGAAGGTGTTTCTGGATTGTTGGGTTTGACAATGATACAGTACATCTATCTTACTGAGAGTGTTCTTGACTTAACTAGATGTTATGAGTTTTTTTTTCACCCTGAAAATCATTTGGATTTCGTTTTTTAAGCCTAATGATGATGTCATTAACTTGCATCAATGCCTCTTTGGACCTATAATTAGGTTTTACTGAACAGCTACAAAAGCAGATTCAATTCCGGATCTTTAATCTGCTTGATTTGTCATGGAATGACACAGGAATACGCCTTGACATGAAGCTGCTTGTCCAAAAACATCTGTGCCTCTGAAACTATAGGATTATGTTCAAAATGTCCATAATCCCTAAAAGGTTAATGCAGTACATGTGTTAAACCCATTGAGTTAAAACTGAAAGTCTACAATCACATCTTGATTGTATTGTGTCAAAATGTATTGTGTCTCATAAAATATCATTTATAGTTAGGTCCAGAAGTATTTGGACAATGACATAGTTTTTCCACAAAATCCACCAAAAATGGATTTGAAATAAAACAATCAATATGTGATCAAAGTGCAGACTTTCAGCTTTAATTAAGCAAGTCTCACAAAAATATAGAAATTACAACAATTTTAAGCAAAGTATCTCTATTTTCAGGGGCAGAAAAGTATTTGGACAATTGACTGACAAGGAGTGACGGAATGAACAATTTGGTACATTCTTAAAAAGAACGAACGCACTGATGAGGTCAACGGCATCAAAAAGCCTGGAAGACCACAGAAGACAAATGAAGTGGATGATCACAGGATCCTTGTCTTTTGTGAAGAAAGATGAAGAAAGAAAAACCCCTTTCACAACATCAAGACAAGTCAAGAATACTCTGGAGAAGGTAGGTGTATCATTGTCAAAGTCTACAAAACCATACACACCTTCATGAACGTAAATACAAATGGTTTACAACAAAGTGAAAACCACTGGTAATTTAACAACAGGAAAGACAGATTAGACTTTGTCAGATAAAATCTAAAAAAGCCTCCCAAATTCCAGAATCAGATTCTTTGGACAGATGAAACCAAAATAAACTTGTGTTAGAATAATAGGAAAAGAAAAGTATGGAGAAGGAAAGGTACAGCTCAAGATCCAAAACATACCACATCATGTGTCCACAGTGGAGGAACTTTTTTGGTATGGGCTCACTGTTTATTGATGATGTGACCACCGACAGAAGCAGAGATGGATTCTGAGGTGTATGGGAGTATACTCTCCCCTCACATTCATCCAAATACTGTAAAGCTGATAGGACAGTGCTTTACAGTGCAGATGGACAATGACCCTAAACATACTGTGCAAGCAACTCAAGACTTTTTGAAGGCAAAAAAGGGAGTATTCTTAAATGGCCAAGTCAGTCACCTGATCTCAACCCAACAGAGCATCTTTACAATTACTAAAGACATAACAAAGGTATAATGACCCACAAACAAGCAACAACTGAAGGTGGCTGCAATGAAGGCCTGGCAAAGGAGGGAGGACACATGGACTCCAGACCTCATGCAGTCATTGACTGTAAAGGGTTTTTATCCAAATATTAAAAACTACAGTTTTAATAACAATTACTTCAGTTTGTCCAAATACTTTTGAGCCCCAGAACTTTGAAGAATTCTGTATGAAATGGTCATAATTCCTAATTGGTAAATGCCATAGCTTTTTGTGAAACGTCTTAAATTAAGGTCGAAATTCTGCACTTCATAATAACAATTATCATTATTATTATTATTGTTGTTGTTGTTGTTGTTGTTAATATTATTATTATTTTTATTATTATTATAAAATAGAATAGATGGAATGGGTAACATAAGGTTAAATATAGTTAAAAGAGGAGCACTCCCACTCAAGGTGTGTGTATCTAAAAAGTCCTAACAGGTTAGATAATGCTAAAATGAAGGGGATGGGGTAGCTTTTTTTTTTCCTTTTTGTTTTGTTATTTTTCTAATGGGTGCTTTCATGATATCTAAGACATCATCATTACTTACTCCAATAAACCACAAGGTAGATGGTTGTAATGATCATGAAGGGAAATAGAGAACCAGGGAGTTAGCAACATAACTTGGTCTCAGACTTTTAAGTATGTTTCCAAATTTGTATGAGGCCAGTGTTTACACAAATCTAATGTGCTTTTTTTCTCAGTTCTGGTTAACAGTGAGCTGCAAAGTTTTGAATGAGCTGATGTCTTTGTGGGATTTTTTGTTTTTAAGAGAAAACAGAAACTACAGTAACCCAGTCATCCCTGAATTAACAGCATGAATTTGTTTTTCAGCAACTTGTACAGTATACTCATATAAGTACAATTAAGATGACTTTGTAGTTAAGTGTAGATAAGTGTCTTTCAATTGGGTGTAATAAAGAAAAGCAAGACCTGAGGAAGCTCCTCCACATTGGTTTGTCTTGTCTTTTGCATAATGGCTTTAACTTCAGTCAGGTCAGGCTTCATGTCCTCTGCAATATTAATATGGCCAAAGTGAAATGTATTTTATTTCCAACTTGCCAAATGTGCACATAACTTCAAGCCACCGTCCCTTATGGGCCTTTAAACAACATTTAGACTGTTGTAATGTTCCTTCTTGACGGCTCCAAAGATAAGTGTTTCATCCATCACCTCAACATCTCCCTCGTGACCTTTTAACACTGTCGACTTCTGTTTCTGGAAGATTGATGTAATCCCAAATTGCTGCTGTCTTTACAATAATCTCCCCATGGGGATGATAAACACTGTCATTGTGAATGTTGTTTTGGCCACTTGCATCTGGGGAACTATGCTGTCCAAGTGACACGTCACAATTGAAGAAAGTTTTGGAGCTGTATCTTCCAAACATCCACATGATGTAAATACTTGATCATTTACTTCCCTGTTTTAAAGTTTGAGATCAACAGATCTTTGTCTTTGTTTTTCTTTTAAACAGGAACCATCACAGAAGCCAATAAGTGGGCTCAGTGACATCCATTGTTATTCCCAGAGTGAGTCTGTTTACAGTTCTGCCTCAGCTTAGGGCGGGAGGAAAAGTGGTAAGCAGCATGGCACTGTCAGATTGGAAAACTGCTGGATTTCACAACAATTTGATGGAGTCACAGTAGAGCATGCCAAAGCCTCCAAACACGTCACCTAGCTTAACTGTGTCAATGTCATTGGCTCTTGTGACTAAAGCCATTCTACTCACAAACACTCACTCTCAGTAGAATGCAAAACTTGTTTATGACAATTATTTAGTAGTTCTGTCCTCTGTGTGACTAGAAATTTGACTACACATCACACGTCACAACCAGGACTGATGGTTTTTTATATTTGCTTTGTTTTCATGAGTGTTTCGGCAGTCTGTTGAATGCAATCTGTGTCAAAAATGTGGAAGGAATGTCTGCCAGTGAGAGTAAAATGGTTCTAATATTCTTGTTATTGGTCCAAGCAACCACTTCTGTCATCATGTCAAGAACATCAACAATCAATGGAACCTGAGAGTCTCACCTACGTCTTTATTATCATCTCATATCATGAAGGTGCTATGTTGGTCTGAAAGCTCCTCATCTCTACAGATACAATCTGAGATTTAACCAAGCATCATAATGGTCATTAAAGCAGTGTGAATTTTAATTAATTAATTGATTAAACACAGTGTTATACAACAGTGGATGTAAGTACTTTATTGTTAACAGATTAGAAAGCATTGATAGCTTGCTGTGGCCAAGGTTAGCTTCATATGAAAAATAAATTATTTTACCAGCAGTCTAATGCCCAGTCTAATGCACTGAAACGGTCAGATATCCACATCAACTATTAACAATCTGCACTTGTTTAGCAACCCTTTTGTTTATTTTGCTCATATATAAAGCTAGAATGACATATTCTGTTAATGTTATAGTCCATCTAAGCAAGACACAACTGTTTGCTATTGCTGCTGGTTTTTGTTGTTTTGGGTCTGATGCTGCTATGTACATAGTGGTGTATTTGTGAGTGTGTTTGTGTGTGTGTGTATCTGTCCGGCATATCATCACTCACTTGATGTAGAAACTCTCAGATAAGTTAAGATACTATTATGTTGGATATCTGAAAGTCACTATTTGTACATCTTTACATCTTGGCAGAAATCAAACAAAAATGTTTTGAAAATGCAAGCAGTTGTCCAGAGGCTTGGAAAGGGACATACTGACACAATGCACCTTTATCTTTCATTGATAGTGTTTTGTTTTGTGTGTGTGTCAGCTTGACACAGACTAGTCCAAACAGAAAATGTTTATTTTTGGAAATAAAAAACTAAAAAAACAACCTCCTCTCAGTGTTGTGAAAAGTAGTAAGGAGTCACAGTTCCATGGAGGTAAGAAATGGGGCTAAAATATTGCTTTGGTAAAAGTAAGCATCAGCCTTACATACTGTATATTGGTACTTTAATAGAAGTCGTGTCTGAATTAGTTTCTCTTAAAGATACATTATAGACCAAGATATCAGCTGTACAGATATCTGCCTTCTCTCCAGTATAATCCAACTAGGAAGAACATTGCTTATGGTGCACACAAACTCAAAAATACAATTGAAACATAGAAACATACCAAAAGAGTACACAAAACATCCGCATGTTACGCTATACCTGCCTACTCCAATGTTTTTACACGCTATTGCACTATGGACACCCACACACACACACACACACACACACACAATGCACGAACTCTCCAACAAACGGCTACTCAGCACCCTCAACAAACCTTAGACAGCTGAGGACGGTGTCTATTTTTTATATAATGTGTCTCACTTGTATTGTGTTAATGAAAATTCTTAAAACATACTTGAAAACTGAGCAGCAATGTCCCTTTTCCCATGATCATGACTGGGATAAAATAACCCATAGACTGTTGTGAGCAGATTCATTCAGGAACTCTTTTCAGTGTGTATGACAGCACAGTCAGTGTAGTTTTCATTTTGGATTTTTAAGAGTCAAATTTTAAGCAATAAATGTGCTTAAGTATGAAATGTACAAGTAAAAATATATTATACATATATGATATACTGTATGCTACAGCTCAACTAATTGGTCAATTATAACATGTGATATTCTACATTTTCTTTAATAATAGAATCAGTGGGTTTTTTTTTAACTTCTGAGATACTATATTACTTTAATAAAGCCTCTCAGAAGTCAGTTTCTAAAATGTCCAAAGTGTATCAAAGTTTAGAACATGAGAAAACTTAACATATCTATATTGCCTACGTGAATATATCATACCAAGAAGTACTAGGGGTCAACTCTTTAGAGCAACAGGGAGGGGAAGAAACGGGTGCAGGCAGGGTGTAGTGGGTGAAGAAAAGTGTCAGGAGTGATCCGTGACAAAAGAGTAGCAGCAAAAGTGAAAGAAAAGGTTTACAAGAAGGTAGTGAGAGCAGCAATGTTGTTTGGTTTGTAGATGGTGGTGCTGACCAAAAGACAGGAGACAGAACTGGAGGTGGCAGAGTTAAAGATGTTGAGATCCTCGTTGAGAGTGACGAGGATGGATGGGATCAGAAACGATCACATCAGAGGGACAGCACAGGTCGGATGGTTTGGAGACAAAAGTAGAGAGGCCAGATGAGATGGTTGAGATGGTTTGGACATGTGCAGAGGAGGGAAAGTGAATATATTGGTAGAAGGAAGCTCAAGAGGGAGCTACCAGGCAGGAGGTAAAGAGAAGATTCATGGATGTGGTGAGAGAGGACATTGCAGATAGTTGGAAGTGAGAGAAGAAGATGTAGAGCACGGGGAAAGATGGAGGAGGATAATTCGCTGTGGTGACTCCTAGAAAAAGATAGTTAAGCTGAAAGGAATAAGAAGACCAAGAAGCCATGTGATTGTATGTACAGTGCAGTGACAGATAAGGCAGGTGATTTTCTGTGTCACTAACTTTCTGAGCCTGTCTGTGGCACTCAGCACTCAAATATATACAGCAGGACATGTATATTTAGGGTTGACAGTGTTCATCGTAATTAAGGGACAGCGGTGTGACTCACTGATGTGTTTTTTTGTTTTTAATCATTTTGGATAGCACTGGGAAGGTAGAAATGTCAGACTTCAGACACATGCTGGATTCAATATTTGTTTGCTAGCATCAGTCTGTAATTAATCTGTTCAGTTTGTAACCCTGTTGTAGTATTTTCTTGAAACAAGACAGACAATCACCTAAAGTATTCAACATCATGATTTATTTATTTGTTTATTTATCTATTTATTTAAAAAAACCCCCACCAAAAAAAAAAAAAAAAAAAAAAATCAGATGCAGGGGGTCGGGGGGTGTTTTTCATTTAGTGTTACAGTGTGGTAATATATTGGAACTGCACATTCTGAACTACAGTAATCATAACCTGCAAAGTGACGTGATACATCTCATCTCTGCCTAGAAGCCCTAATGAGTAGCGTGGTTTCACTAGAAAAATGCTTGCACTGTGTATAATTTCCAACCGTGCACATGAATAATAAGCTCTGTGCTTTTCCCTTGAGGCGTAGACAGGGGCCAGCTCGCTGAGCCATGCTAAAACCCGCTTTGCTTCAATTCACCCAGACAGTTTTGGCCATAGACAAGGAGATGGACAAATCACTGTGCTTTGATTTAATTAGCGCCAGGGAAATGCTCGTTTAGTGGACTGCCAAGATTCATTAAAGGCCTGTTCCAAATTCTCCTACATTCTTGTGAACACTGTTTTTGTTTAGCATCTTCATTTGTCCCCTGTCTTTTTTCTTGGCCATCCTGTCATTGTCTTCCTCAGGTTCTTTCCTCTCTGCCTGTCTTTGCAGCTGGTGTGCTGTGTGACACTTGGCCAGAGGATGTGCTCTCAGCTCACCAAAATAAATGAAGTGTTGATAGTGCAGAAAATTGCTCTTGTTGGTCCCTTAAGTGAGGATGTGAAATAAGGTAGCCATGGTGATGTAACTCCATAGTGCCACAGAGCCTCCACTTAGCAGCTCAGCACACCGGGCAGGTATTGAACATTACCCTCTGGGCACCCAACTTGTCTCACCCTCTGTCTTCTGATAAAAAGAAAAACAAGATAGCAGTCGTGGCATAATGGAGGTAAGGAGAAGGCCATATCCAGCAGCACTGTAAAAGAATGAATAACAGCTGTGATAGGTATCTATTTGTTCATTACTTTCTCCATTTGTGGTTGGCTATCCCTCAAAGATCACTTCCTGTTGCCCAGTGGGATTGTGCTGCCAACACGCATGTTCTCACACACATGATGTGGGCTTCATTGACAATTAGCAGACTTTTTGGGGAAGAGCTCGTCTAATTAGGAGAGACGACATCCATCCTACTTTGGAAGGAGCAGCCCTCATTCATAGGAATGTGGCCAGATTTATTAGCCAGCCAAACCATTTAGAGTTCAGGCCAGGAAGCAGAGTTGCAGTCTTACACGCTCCTCTGCACCTCCTTTACAGTCATCCACCGACAACCCCATAGAGACTGTGTCAGTCCCAAGTTCACATAAAGTCAGTAAATCAAATAAAAAAGGTTCACACAGGAACTTAATAAAAAGCAACACCAATAATTAGGCAATTTACAAAGTAAAGAGACTTTAATTTGGACTCTTGAATATCAGATCCCTATCATCTAAAGGTGTATTAATAAATTAGCAAATAATAATATTGATTTATTCTGCCTTACTGAAACTTGGCTGTGCCAAGATGAATATGTAAGTCTTAATGAATCCAGAGACAATGGCAGAGGAGGTGGAGTTGCTGCCATTTTCAATTTTGCCCTGTTAATAAACCCTAAGCCTAAACAAAATTTTAGCACATTCGAAAATCTCATTCTTAGCATTTCTGATCCAACCACGAAAACTCAAACTATGTTTGTTATAGTGTATTGAGCACCTGGACCCTACACTGATTTTTTTATCCGAATTTTCAGAGTTTCTCTCAGCCCTAGTCCTTAAAAGAGATAAAGTTATTATTGTAGGTGACTTTAATATCCATGATTAGATTCATTTGGTTTCTGCCAGTGTGCACAAGAATCAACTCACACTTTTAATCTTGTAATGTTGGAGTCGATATACGGGAGGGCGGGTACAAGGAATGGCGTCGGTCACCGTAAACACTTTGTCCGTAAAACTGTATGTTTTATTAAACACGTCTTTCAGTTTATATATTTTGGGGGATGTACAATACAAGTTTTGAAACACTTGAGAGGCGTTTTCAGTGGCCACCTGCATCGGTGTCTTTTTTATACTCTTATGATAGCTGTGATTGTGATTGTATTTCACCAAATTCATAACATTGCGAGGTAACATCTTGTGTTGTTGGCTGTAAAAAATCTTTAATGTACAGTTAAATCTTTCAATCACTGAGCCCTTTGGATCATTGGCTGTGGCACAATGTGTGATATGTTTATTCATGAGATTCTTAAAATTCTTGCTAAAAAATTCTTAAGTCGTCCGTTTGTAGATTTTTGGGGCTCTGACTGTCTTTGAAAATGTATTCAAAAGCCCACACCACTTCTGCTGTGTTTTTTCTCTTCAAAAGATGGATATAAGCCTTTTTTGAAAACAAATCTATGATGGTTAATAAATAATTCAACTCATTACTGTAGCCAGGCTGAATGAGAGCCATCATTCTATTGAACCATGCCTATAGAGCCCTTACCAGTCATGATTTTATTAATCTCTTTATTAATAAAATTACACTCATCAGAGAAAATATCTTACACCTCCAGATTCCAGTTCAAGAACAGGAACTATAGAGGCAACTTGTATACTAGACCCCATACCTATTAGGCGGTTCAAAGATGTTTTACCCTTAGTTAGCACTCCCCTACTGAATATAATCAATCTATCACTTGTAACAGGTTATGTGCCCCAATCTTTTAAAGTAGCTGTAATTAAACCGCCTCTAAAAAAAACCTATCCTGGATCCAGAAGTTCTAGCCAACTATAGACCAATATCCAACCTCCCCCTTCCTTTCAAAGATTCTAGAGAAAGCAGAAGCTAAACAGCTATGTAACTTTCTTCAGGATGATAGTTTATTTGAAGATTTCCAGTCCTCTATATAAAGCATCACAGCACTGGTGAAAGTTATAAATGATCTCCTTACTGCATCTAATGAAGGACTTATCGCTGTACTAGTCCTATTAGATCTTAGTGCAGCTTTTGACACTATTGATCACATCCTACTACAGAGGCTGGAACACCAAATTGGCATTAAAGGATCTGCTTTAAACTGGTTTAAGTCCTACTTATCTGATAGATACCAGTTTGTTTATGTTAATGATGAATCATCTAGATATGATAAAGTTAGTCATGGAGTCACACAAGGTTCTGTGCTTGGGCCAATACTATTCCCTCTATAATTGCCTCCTTTAGGTAATATTATTAAAAAGTGATCCTTAAATTTTCAGTGCTATCTAAATGACATACAATTATACATAGCATTGAAGCCAGAGAACCCATTAGCCAAACTCAAGAGATGTCTTAACGAAACAAAAAACTGGATGACTCATAACATTTTATTGTTAAACACTGACAAAACTGAAGTAACTGTGCTGGGCCCTAAACACATTAGAGGCTCATTATTCAACAACATAGTTACATAGATGGCATCGCATCTAGCAACACTGAAATAAACCTGTGTTTTATCTTTGACCAGGAGCTGTCTTTTAACTCACAAGTTAAACAGATTTCAAGGACGGCCTTCTTTCACCTTTATAACATTGCTAAAATCCGGCACATCCTGTCTCAACAACATGCAGAAAATGTCTCCAGGCTGGATTGCTGGAATTCTCTATTTTCAGGATGACCTAAGTCTCCTCAACTAATCCAGAATGCAGAAGCACGTATACTGACAAGAGCATCAGCATCAAAGGCCATATTTTCCCTGTATTCACTCTGCACTTGCTCCCTGTTAAATCCAGAATAGAATTTAAAATCCTTGTCCACACCTACAAAGACACATGGTCAGGCACATCTTAAAGAACTCAGAGTACCCTATCACCCATCCAGAACCTTACGCTCCCAGGATGCAGGATTACTGGCCATCCCCAGAATTTCCAAAAGTAGAATGGGAGGCAGAGCCTTCAGCTATTAAGCTCATCTCCTATTGAACTATCTTCCAGTATCGGTACGGTAGGCAGACACACTCTTTGACTTTAAGAGTAAGCTTAAAACCTTCCTTTTTGATGAAACATAGTTGGGGCTGGCCTATCTAGCCCCTAGTCATGCTGCTTTAGGCATAGGTTGCTGGGGAGGCACTCCAAGATACACTGAGCTCTCTTCTCCTCCTGCTCTAACTCTGACTATAGTTCCTCTAAATGTCCATATCCTTTACTTTAAAACAAACATTATACTAACTTCACTTCTTCCCCTTAGTCTTTGTGCTTTATCATCCTGCAGGTTTTCTAGGTCGTGGTGGGAGCTGTTGCTGTGGTCCTGTCTGACGCCTACTGCCCATATTAGAATAGGAGATTTTGTGACTTGAATCCTAGGCTGGATTGCGCTGCACAAATCTAGATTCATGGATTACAATGACTTCTGGACCAACAGACTATACCTGCGTCTGGCTCACTAGATTTCCCATACCCCTGGATTTATAGATTCCACATACTCTTGGACTCAATGACTTTGTCAGCAACACTCAGCTCTGGATACATGGACTACAGCAACTCCTGAACCAACAGAATACACCTGCTTGTTGGTGAAGAAATTTTTCATAACTCTGGATTTATAGACTCATGAATTCATTCATCCTTATCAATCTGTTATTGTCATGTTGTTGTGTTCTGTACAAGTGACATCCCTTGCATGTCCATCCGTCCTAGGAATAAGATCTCATTAACAGTGAGAAATTTAAAAAGAAGTACTCTAGTATTGCACATTCCTCCACTTTCTCTGCTGACACTGCTTTAAATGGGATCAAATAAATTAATTACGCTTGACAAACCCACATACACACAGACTGTGCATATGCTCACCGACCTGAATTCATATTCATCAAATAAACATTTCAGCTGCTCCATCACACTTCATAAATGGAGTGACAGGTTGGAAATCCATTGCTATTTCATTATGCTGACTCTATCGAGCATGTCAAATGGTGAACACATCTGACTGTAAAGTGATCACTGAAAAACTGCATACCTACCCTCACTACAACCACCCAACAGAGGTGATATTAATATTCTGAGTGTAAATTTGGTTTTGATGATTCCCTTTTTTCATAATGAGCCAATCTGCTGGCACACTGTGGTAAAGCCTTGCTCAAGATAATGTTAATGTGGGCTAATGCGGACCACCATACCTTTTAGCTCTGACATGCCACTCTAAGAGCGCCAAGGTGGAGGCTTAATATGGCTCATGTGAACTCTGTAAGGTATGACTGTATTGTATTTGGAGTTTCACAATTACGGCTGACAAAGATTCCTAAACAGCAAAACTGTAGTTTACCAGGCAGTATATCGTGATATTTATGTCATGTGATATAGACTAAGACAAAAAAAAAAAAAAATCAACATTTGCTATGTGCATCTTTAAGATAAAGACCAAAAATGCAGCATTTGAATGCCGACAATGTGTGTGGGAGCTGACTCTATTTGCCTTGAAGCACAACGCATTGTCATGATGAAATGTCCTTTAAGTTCTCTCACAAAGTTGTTCATATTCTTTCCGAGACAGGATGAAAATCAATGGCTGAGCTAAGTATTTAATTCCTATTAGCCTAAAGCGAGACTCTCTGTGCCAGCTGTGCATCCTGGGCAGTGAGTATCTCCAAACAGAGACATCAAATAATGTGCTGGAATAGAATTTCACTGTTCACTGATGAGCCACAATTCACTGTTTAAAGACTACGACATCCTTATCAATCCAGCATACTCTCCTGCTTCTTGGTTTGGCTTTCCAAAAATCATTTCTTCTTGGAGCAAAACTAACCGGTTCTACAGTTGAAAGGGCCAAGTTTCATGAGGAAAACATCTTTTCCTTTTTCAGCTAAAGCACATTTTACTGCAAACACAATATTCACCTCCAAGAATTTTGCATTTTCAGATACAATTTTAGTATTTCCCTGAATTTGTCACCAAATTTATTCGTCGTGAAATTACACAGCTGGAACTGGTTAACCGTAAGTGTGAAACAACTCAAATGCAACAGTGAAAGCAAGCAGTCACAGCCTGATTTCGAGTGCATGAGTATCGGATTGCGCTCTCATGTTCATTTGTGAGTTGTTTATTCATTCAGTCACAGGATGGTGTAGGAATAATGCACACTTCTTCACGTGTCAGGATTCACATTTTAAAAATTTTACTAAATGGAAACTACAGCTACTTTCATGTGGTTTGTTGCTGTAGTCACATGATCTACAGTTGCACTTTAGTTGAAGTTTAGGCCACTAAATGACTTGGTTAGGTTTTAACAAAATATCCTGATTTGGGTAAAATTATGTTTATTTATGTTACACATGTAAAGTGTAAATTAGTTCCCATAGAGGCAAGAAATGACATTGGTCAATATCAATCTTTGGTTTCACAAGGGATGTGAAACTCTTCTGAAGCAAGGTGAAGCAGTTCATTGTTCTATTATCCTCTGCAAATTGCAAAACTTCCTCTACTTTTTTTTTAAACACCATCCTGTGACACCCTCTGCCCTTGGACCCTCGAACCAAGTGAGGAAAAACTTGCAAAACCCTAAACAGGGAAAAATAAGAAACGGCAGGAAGCACAAAAGAGGAAGGGACAGACAGACATGCAATATATGTCACCTGTACAGAACACAATAACATGACAATAACAGATTAGTAAGAATGTAGAAGTTCACGAGTCAATAAATACAGATGAACGAGAAATCTAATGATCGAGAAGCAAGTATAATATATTGTGTTGTGTGTGATGTGTCAAACTGATTTGCATTGTCAAAAAGGGGTCTAACATAAAGGATAAGCAATAGAAAATGGATGGATGGGTCTTAAATACAGGTCTCACATATTCTGACTGCGGGCATGTGTGACACTTCATGGTCACAAGCAGGGTTTTACTTGCTCAGTGGACACAATTTGCATTCAAAAAGTATGAATGAGGAACCTAATTCTATCCCAAGGCCCAAATCCTCTACTTGCAAGAATGCAGAAAGTCTCTTCTTAAAATATATATTTACACTCAGATTATTTTTTTTTTTTTACAATTTGTGGCCTTTTCCTCAATCAAGGATTATTATGTTTTCACTTATCTGTTGATTTGTTTGCAAAACTGTCTGGATGACACTTAGTGGATGGAAAATTGGAAACAAAAAACAACAAAAAAACCAAACATACAGTACATACATACATACGAGTTGTGGTGCAGATAAAAGAGCGAATCCAGAATTTTGATTTAAAGACCTTAGCAGAGGTATGCACCCTATATGCGTGCCAGTCTAGTTCAGAAAAACTGGTATGCCAGCTGAAAAGCAAGGTAAAATTGAGGTGGAAATTGATACAATTAAGTGAAAGTTTTTATTCTGAACTGGGTAGTTTTAAAGTTATGTTTTTTTCTTACAAATGTGGGATTTATTGCCTCATAAATTTACCGTGTTAACCTATAGTTGTTTTCTCAAACTGTTGTGCCGGTCTCTGACAGTGTTGTGTTACACATTTCAGTTATGATAACAAGCAAATGAAAGAAGAGTCAGGACCAGAGACAGAACAAGAACACATGTCTGCAGCATTGCTGGTAAGTGCCCGCCCCCTTTGTTGGGGGCAATAATGTTAGATTTTGCTGTCTGTCATTGATGAAAGTTTATTAAATCCCTCATATCTTGATGTAATAATCATGCATTCTTTCTGGGAAAAATCTGAGCTATGTAACATCCAGTCAACTAACATCTTGTTCACTGTCCAAGTACCATTTAACTTCATTGTGGGACATCAGAGTTTGTCCTTGATAATCCCTAATTAAATCTGAGTAGTATCTCAGATTCAATTTGGTAGGGTGATGTACAGCCGTCTGTACATCATGGAATTAAATAAATCAATCAAAGAAAGAAAAGATTTTGAAATGACAAGTAATAATATAAATAATGATATTAGACAGCGTGGTCTTTTCAGGCTTCAAGTAGTAGCAACAACTAATTCCAAGTTTATGAACCTGAAACAACAGTTAGGAGGTAGGCGAGTAACTCCTGGCAGTATTTTTCATTTTGGTGCAGTGTTTTTGCAGTCATCTGCAGGGTTCCAGTGCACACTGTGTGTTTTTCAAACTAAATAGGATTTGTTGTGTTGGATACAGCACAACTCCAACCCATAGCCAGAGAGGAGGAAGATGTTGAGGTGTGAAATTGGGAATCACTGTGAGCGCTACGTGCTGATCTCTCTTATCAGCTGACCCATTTTTAATGGGTTTCTGGTGTCCCTTGCTTGTGGGAAGCCACTCTGTCTGTCAAAAATGTGGTCAGAGATTTAAAGCCTTCAACAGCCTCCCTCCTGCACATATACATTTACCCGCATGAAGCATTGTTTATTTTGCCTTTTTGCAAATGGTTATTCTTCTCCTCTGTTTTATTATTCTCTGGGATTTAATTAATCATGTAAATAAAAGGGGCAAGACTATATAAGTTTTAATTCATTGTAGACCAGGCCCACTATGGACACAAATCAGGTAGTGCCAGGCATTTCATTGTCATGCTCCAGTTTTAAATATTGTTTGTTTTTAGTCTCCTATTTTATATGCAAGTATTCTGTATAACCTTACTCTGTCAATCTAGCACTTTCATATATGATTTGAAAACCTTTATTTTCTATTGAGCACATTGCCCTGCTTACTGAAATTGTCAGGTTGTTGTCACACTGAAAAGGTCAGCCTGAATATCAGCCATATGACTTGCATTGTCTTGTGGGGGAAGCAATATTCAGTTAGAGTAGGGACGCCCGACCAAAATAATGACCTTATTCAAATGTATTTGCATTCTGTTTTTTATTAAGCAGGGCTCAAAAACTGACATATACAAAGATGGCAGATACATTTCCACTTACTCCCACAGAAATAAAGGCAAAATATCCTGGATACAGGTGTCATTTTGCGCTAGAGTCTGAACAGTAGTGATAACCTCAGTCATTATATTTTCTACCATTATATAGCCTCAAACTAATAACTTGAATTGATCATTAAAAAATCACTTGAATGTACATCAATGTGAAAAGAAAACTGAAATGACAGGTGTCATTTTCAGGAAAAATCAACTTGACTGTATTAAGTTTTCATCGCCTCTATTGCAACTAGTCAACAGGGGGAGACAGAAATGTTCTGGATTCACATTTGGGAAGTTCTCATGTTATCCATCTTTCATTTTGTTTATAGTCAGTTGGCTCAAATCTGTCTGAAGCAGTTACCATTGGATAACTTTTAAACATATAATGTTTATCTAACTTACTACAATCCCACAAACTGTCATCATTGAAGAGGATTTCTATAACCTTGTAAGGACATTTACCCTTTTGGCATGTGTCAGTCTCTAAAGTTCAGTGAACTACTGATTTACAGTTTCCTTTTGATTATCCATTCTGTTGGTGCACAACTCTGGATAATGAATCAAGGCCTTGGATTCATCTCACAAGCAACAAGCTGCGACAGAGCTGACACAAGCCAAAGTTAAGCCTTTGACTGCTGGATCTATGACTTTATATATACACTTTATCAGTGATCACAAAGTTAAGGCTGGGCTCCACATGTGACCGTGTTAGTGGAAACAGTGCAGAAACATTTTGCTTTTTACAGTTGAACTCTGTTTCGTGTGAAAGCAACAGTCCCTGTAGCTTTACAATAGCTGAGTGTGGTTCTATGAATACCTTCAATGGACATTAAAAGATTGCGCAGTACAGAAGCTTATAGGTTGCTGTGAAGCAACGGAGGTTAAGGTTAGATCCCAGTGGAGTTCTCTATATTCTCTATACCATAAAAAGCAGCATAGTATCAATTTGCAGGAAAGTCCTGTAATGCTATGTTGTGTCAAAGCAATATTAACATTTTTCGTATAGTATATACATTTGCCACATTAGAGCAAGAAATTCAAACTGTCAATTTAGTCCATTTTATTATAAGACCTAGGAGATTTATGATGATGATGATGATGATGATGATGATGATGATGATGATGATGATGATGATGATGAGAAACCAAGAAACTGGTTTACACAAGTTTTAAACAGTGTGTTCTCCAAGTTATTCTGGCCTGAGCTGAAGTTGACTTTACACCGCTGACAGTTACCAGGGCAATTATTTAGCAGTCTTTAATGCCGAGAATCCAATGAAACATGGTTCACTAGTGAATATTACAAGATACTGTAAAGGCTAATAAATAGGGAAAAAATCTAAACTTATATTACTTATAAGTATTAAATTACTCACACATGCACCAACATATGTACAAACACATATACAATACAGTTTCATGTTACTTAAAGTTTTTACCTGACATTAACTTAATAATTAGCTGCCTTCTAACAATATGTCATATACAGCAGCCTTGTCAGCTCACCAGCGGTGACGCTGGTACCCCCATAGAATCATTTCTGGAAACATGTTCATATTCAGCAATCAGCTACAACATTAAAACCTCCTGCCTGATATTGTATTGGTCCTTCTTATGTTACCAGAACAACTCTGACCTGTCAGGACATGGCCATGGACAGGGGACCTCTGAGGGTGTCCTGTGGTACCTGGCACTGTGCACTGGCAGTGGATCCATTGGGTCTTGTGGAGTGGGGGTTGTGGCCCCTGTTCTGTACATCCCATGAATGCTCAATTGTATTGGGATTGGAGGAGTTTGGAGGCCAAGTAATAATCTTAAACATTCTGTCATGTTCCTTAATGGTATTTGTGGTCTGTCAGGGCACATTATGATGCAGTTCTACTTGCAGTATTGATATTGCTATGAGGGATTGTATCTGGTTTGTAGTAATGTTTAGATTGGTGTTACCAGGCAGAGTAACATCAACACGAGTGCCTGGAACCAACGTTTCCAAACAAAAGATTGCATTGTAACAAGATGTTCATTATTCCCTTCACTCAGTGGTTTTAGCACTAATTTAACATTCATTGCAACATTCATTTCAACTGAACTCCCATGACATTATCGTTTTGATTCAAACCATCTTTTCTGAAACCTCATTTGGTTTCAAGGAAGTATTCAGCAGTTTTTCAAATAGTGACAGTGGTTATTCAATAGAAGTCATCAGTCATCAGTGTTGAACACATTTCATATTCTTTTCATATTGAATTTTTAAGCAACACCATTTCTTTTTAATAAACCACAGTCATGTCAGTCTGCTTCTCATTTATTGCAACTGCATCAGTTTGCATCAGTCAAGCTATATTTTAGAAAGAAATAATAAGTTTTGCCAGTCAACATATATTATTCGAGCAATATGTTCCACAGGCTGATCTTGTCTTACCTCTTTTGCTCAAGGTGGTTCCTAACTAAACCCTGTTTGTGCTGTATTATATAAAGGGTCATCACCTAGTAGGTAAGTTTAAATTGATTTAAGGTGTATAACTTATAATGTGGAGTAATATAACCTGCTTAAGGAAGTTTTTGAAAAGTATTTTTAATGAAAGATGAAAGCCCAATTTCAAAAATTATTTTAAGACTAAGTTGGGATATAATTCTAAAAACATAAAAATACTGTAAAAATTACGAAAAATTTTACTGATTATAGATTTTATGGATATTATGTGACTATTTTACAAATTGCTGTGATACTACGTTGATAGTTTTTGGTTTTAAACTTTAACAAAACCGTGGCTGCTTCGCAGCACTGACGGTCAAAAACTTGTATGACAAGTTTTCAATTTTCATATCATGCACATGTATTAATATAGCTAAGAAACCACAGAGCCGTGAATGTGTAGAAATGATGACAACAAGTGTTTAGAAAATTGACAAATTGTTCTCTTGTTCGTTCTTAATGTAATTGATATAATTTTCTTGTCTGTATGTTAAGGAAAGAAATGTAGGATTAGCTAAGTCTTTCACTCCACTTTGCATCTACCTTGCACTGGTAGATGTGTTTTTGACCTTCAGACAGAGGTTATATAGTTTAAATTTTCTTCCAGCATTTATGTAAAACTAAGCTACTTGGTTCAATCTTTTACACAGACATGGAAGGGATATTAAGGGATATCCCTTCATCTGAGTCTTGGTGATATGGAGCTGTTGTATCAGCTGGCAAGTCAGAAGGTCTTGCTGTGCAACAACATTTGGCAGCACATCGATCCATTGGTCGCATTTGTCATAGAAACAGGCTTTAATCAGTGGGGTTATGTTATTACCAATGCTGATTTAAATTTATCTGACATTAACAAACTTATGTCAAACACAGAGGGATCAAGAGATGCAACATCAGGGGATGACTGAGAGTATTGGAGAAAAGCATCCCATTTCTTGATTATCAACAGTCTCCTGGCTTCTATCCTTTCAATCCCAGGCCTCAGCAATTAGCTCAGTTATTCATCACATTGCTCAGGAGGAGAGAAAAATGTTCTTCCATACTCTACGGGTCTTTAAGTCACAGCTGGACACGTGTTCCTTGAATGACACCATGTGGCCACACAGAACTAAGAGGACTCAGAGCTACTGTTGTTGTTAGGATCATGAACAAAACCTGGAACACAAACTGAAGCAGAATGATAGCAAGCTCCTCTAATCCTCTGTGCTAATCCACCTCTACCAAAGGCAAGTTGGCCGCGTTTACCAGAGGTGCATTGCTCGCCAGAGAACCTGATTCAGCAGCCACATTAGTCAACAGCTCAAATCTACAGAATACAATTCAGGGAACATCCTATTATCATAATGTTATAACAAAAGAATGACTGAACTGGTTCCAGGATTGTGGAGACATGCACTGTATTCAATGACAGATTTGTGAGACATTTTTAGTAGCATTAAACTGTGTGGAATAATATCTCAAATATTTTCTATATGCTGCTGAAAAACAAAACCATTATACTCACAGTCTTCATCAACACGACGGGATGGTGTTTGAATAGCATATGAGACTTTTAACGTTATTTCACAAACAGTATAGAACGCTTGCCATGTCTCATTTAACAGTCTGCATGTGAGGAATTTCAGATATGCGGGAAACAATATGAGGTGATTTTCATGATTTGACATTTGTCGTCTTAGTCAAATGATGTATCGTTTTAGTCTAGGCATACATTATTTGGTTATGTTTCAGCAAAATCGTGGTGATGTCAATCGAAATTATTTATGCAATTTATATAACTCGTACGTGCATAGTTACTTATGTATCACGAGCCAATACCAACTTTGCGTTTCACATGGGAAACTAACCCTGGTTTCCTGGTCCAATTCTTGCGTCACCAATCCACCATCCGACTTCCTCCTTGCCTGGACTTGCTCCTTAAACTATATCAATTGAGACTGTTTTCTCAATCACATTGGTGCCTGAAAATTCATGAGAAAAGCTTTTATGTGGGCAGTGTTAAATGACAAGTGAAAATAAAGAATGTGCCTTGATAACATGTGAAATGATTTAATATACTGTTGTGCTATTCAAACACTGTTTGAAAAGACCTGGCTGACTTCAGAACAATAAAGGCTTATGCAGTAACATACAGGTTGAAAAAAATGCATTTTATGTATGTATGGCGTAAGAAGTAAACTCATGTACACGTCATACAACCATTAGCAGTTTTTTCATTGTCTCTGCTTTCTCACTCTTAAATTAGCAGCGCTTACATACCCTGTGTGCAGCTGGTTTTAATTCAGTGACATAATGTATGCTCTAAATGTATTGCATGCTTAATCACAGATTTACTTATGCTTATACACTTATGCTTATACACGACTGTCACGCTGCCTGGTGAGAAATGATTTAATTGTTCAGAGGCAAGCCTCAAGAATACAAGTTGGTACAAAATTTAGTGACAAAATGTCTTTAAATAAAGTCAATTGCAATTCAAGTGATGGGTATTCTTTATGAGTTTCTGACCTGCAATTTGATCGATGGCATTTGCTGAATGTTTAATGATGACTCAATTATGGAGATCTAATCTGTCGGTGACTGTTCAACAAAGTAAATCCTTACTAAAGAAGACTAGAACATGAAATATTATCACAGATAATCCTTTCCTAAAAAAAAAAAAAAATCCCTAGGTACAACGAGAAATAAACTAAACGCGAACCATCTGCCAGTCTGATATTTTTGTGAACACATGCTTGAGAGGTGAGGTCATATTAAAATAGAGGTAAGATGTTTGCTGATATTTATGATTTCAGATTGAAGTCTTTGAAGTTGTTATGGGCCAGATTTTGTCTGCAGGATGATCTAACAAGACAAATTTCACTACCCCACATTCTAGTCTGAAACAGTCTGTGGTTATAGTCTCAGACAGAAACAAGGTCGCCAATTTCCAACTCATTCCCTTTTGTGCTCCACTAAGGAGCACAATGATTGGGGTAAAAAATGTCTGCAACACATGGTCTCTTCAACTTGATAATGGGAATTCGATTTACTTGAATCTGCCTTCTGAACCCAAGCTGCCTGAGGCTAGAATCACACTCTCACCTTTCAAGCTAGGCCCTAAATGACTTCTAACAATCTCTTTCTGTGTTTTATTGTGCTTTTCGTTGGCTCTACAACTCCATTAGTTCATATAACATGCATCAGGAGTATAGGGGAGGGCTCTTCGCCATGCCAGCAAAGATTACTATTCAACGTTAATATCAAATCAAATCAAATCAAATTTTATTTGTATAGCCCGAAATCACAATTTACACATTATCTCACTGGGCTTTGACAAACTGTACAGATGTGACATCCTCTGCCCTTAGACCCTCGAACCGGGTGAGGAAAAACTTAAAAAACCCTAAACAGGGAAAATAAGAAACCTCAGGAAGAGCCACAGAGGAGGGATCCTTCTTCCTAGGACGGACAGACGTGCAATAAATGTCACTTGTACAGAACACAAAAACATGATAACAACAGTTCATTTAGAATGCATAAAACATCCATGGGTCCCAGAGTTTGTGGATTCTATGAGTCCGGATGTATGGAAAGTCTAGTGATCCAGACGCAGGTGGACTCTGTTGGTCCAGGAGTCATTGTACTCCATGTAGGAAGATCTGGTTGTTGCTGAGTCCAAGAGTATGTAGACGGAAAACTCATAAACTTGAAAAGAAATGGCGTTCCACTAAACTGGAAGAGTCACGCATGGCCTGGCAGGATAGCCCTAAAGTATACAGGAAGGCCCTTCGCCAAGCAAGAAAAGACTACTATTCAGCGATAATAGAAGAAAACAAGAATAAGCCCAGGATTCTCTTCAGCACTGTAGCCCGGCTGACTGAGAGCCATCATTCTATTGAACCATGCATTCCTAGACCCCTCACCAGTAATGATTTTATGAACTTCTTTAATAATAAAAGTATGCTTATCCAAGATACCTCACAGATTCCATTTCAACAAGAGGAACTATAGAGGCTGTTACTAGTTCTGATATGTGTTTGGAAAGCTTCCATCCAATTAATCTTTATGAACTAACTACAACATTATTTTCATCTAAATTGTCAACCTGTATACTAGACCCCATACCTACTAGGCTGCAAGATGTTTTACCCTTAGTTATTACTCCCCTGCTGAATATAATCAATCTATGCCTTCTAACAGGTTATATGCCCAAGTCTTTTAAAGTAGCTGTAATTAAACAGCCCATAAAAAACTTACCTTGGACCCAGAAGTTCTAGCCAATTATAGACCAATATCCAACCTACCCTTTCTTTCAAAGACTCTAGAGAAAACAGTAGGTAAACAACTATGTGCCTTTCTTCAGGATAATAGTCTATTTGAATACTTCCAGTCAGGTTTTAGAAAGCATCAAAGCACAGAAACAACACTGGTAAAAGTTACAAATGACCTCCTCACTGCATCTGATGAGAGACTTATCTCTGTACTAGTCTTATTGGATCTTAGTGCAGCTTTTGACACTATCGATCATCACATCTTACTACAGAGGATGGAACACCAAATTGGCATTAAAGGATCTGCTCTAAGATGGTTTAAGTCCTACCTATCTGATATAATTTTTTTCATGTTAATGTTGAATCATTCAGATATGAAAAGGTTAGTCATGGAGTCCCACAAGGTTCTGTGCTTGGACCATTACTATTCACTCTATAAATGCTTCCTTTAGGTAATACTATTAGAGACCAATCCATGCATTTTCATTGCTATGCAGATGACACACAATTACACTTATCAATGAAGCCAGATGAAACCCATCAATTAGTTAATCTCCAGACATGTTTTAAGGACATTAAAAACTGGATGTCTCATAACTTTCTATGGATAAACTCTGACAAAACTGAAATAATTTTACTGGGCCCTAAAGACATTAGAGATTTATAATCCAACAACATAGTTAAT
Organism: Mola mola; assembly: GCA_001698575.1. Classification (NCBI taxonomy): domain Eukaryota; kingdom Metazoa; phylum Chordata; class Actinopteri; order Tetraodontiformes; family Molidae; genus Mola; species Mola mola. The sequence goes on along the minus strand of KV751348.1, from coordinate 4,084,752 downwards.
CTGGATGGCATTGCCTTGGCCTCCAGGACCACTGTCAGAAACCTGGGTGTTATCTTTGACCAGGAGCTGTCTTTTACAGTAACTCACATTTAAAACAGATTTCAAGGACGGCCTTTTTTGACCTCCGTAACATTGTTAAAATCTGGCACATCCTGTCTACACAAGATGCGGAAAAACTAGTTCACGCATTTACTACCAGGCTGCATTACCGTAATTCTATATTTTCAGTCTGCCATAACAAGATTTTAAAGACTCTTCAGTTAATCCAGAATGCAGCAGCGCGTGTACTGACTAGATCTAAGATCAGAGACCATATTTTCCCCATTCTGGCTTTTCTTTTCTGTACTGTACTGTACACTCCATGATGCACTGAGCTCTGTTTTCTGCTCCCTCTGATTCTGACTCCATCTCTAAAATGTCCACATCCTTATTCTAACTTTACATCTTCCCGGAGTCTTTGTGCTTTAACATCCTGCAGGTCTTTTTAAGTCTTGGTGGGAGCTGCTGCTGTGGTCCTGCCTAAATCCTACAGCGCAAATTAGGACAGGAGATTCTGTGATTTTGATCCTAGGGTGGATTGCGCAGCCTAGCCCATGGGTTATAATGACATCTGGACCAACATACTATATCAACACTATATTTGGATTTATAGACTTATATGAACTCAAACATTCTTTGTAAACTGTTATTGTCATGTTGTTGTGTTCTATACAAGTGACAGCAATTGCATGTCTGTCCGTCCTACGAAGAAGGATCCCTCCTCTGTGGTTCTTCCTGAGGTTTCTTAATTTCCCTGTTTAGGGTTTTTTAAGTTTTTCCTCACCCGGTTCGAGGGTTTAAGGGCAGAGGATGTCACATCTGTACAGTTTGTCAAAGCCCAGCGAGATAATATGTAAATTGTGATTTTGGGTAAAACAAATAAAATTTCATTTGATTTGATTTGATCAAGAAAACATTTATTAATGCGTGAGTGCAGAGATTAATGTAATTCCTATTTATCCATGAGATGTGTTTATAAGTGTATAGTCCTTCTGTGCTGGCTGCAACTGACCCAGACGCTCAGTCTTAACCTAAAAAAAATTATTAAGGATATTAAGAGACTTGTAATGTAAAAAGCATAAGGAAAAGAGAAATTGTCAACAATAACCTGATTCATTTAAATTTTTTGGGCCTGGCAATTATTAGGTGTACAGGCTTTCACATGCAAATTAATCAGGCCATAGTAATGTAGGTCGCGTGCTGTCTGGGGTAATCAGTGTAGTAGCTAGTCATTCATGAGAAAATACACACTACTTTGAGTAAAATTTTATATGAACTCTTTATGAGAATACATTGTTGAGGTGGTTCAATGTTTGGGCAACTCTTTCTTCAGAAAAAAGGGGAAGAGTTATTTTCTCCGAGTTCATCATTAAGTAGCACAATGACAGAATGTGTGTGAGTTTTGGGTATAGGTTTTATACAGCTATCGGATGAGGGATGCTGGGGTAATAATTTATCAAATGTAATTGTATGGTCTAAACATGACAATTTGGGAGACACCGGATAAAACTATAAGATCTGCAGCTGTTTGTCAAATTAAAAACTCAGATGACATGAAAAGCCTCGTGCCTGCATATCTTTTTTTTACAAAGTCTGTTTTACATAATTTGTTAGTGTTATTGTTATGTTAAATAAAGGAACAAAACCAACTGGGTGAGGTTCGGGAAATGACTGATGATGCTTGGTATTAAATAGTTAATGAGCTCCTTTCTCCTAGATGAATGTCATCTAGAGAACCCTGTGGAACATGGACATCTGTGGAACCCTCCACTCAACCCTAACCCCTACCCCCCCCCCCCGTAGCATAAATTTGCTTGGGAAAGTTTCGCAATGCAATCTGTTCAAGAGGTCTGATGCAGAAAGCAGACATTTTTTTTGTGCTATAAATATTAACTACAAAAATTACCACCTGGTGTTTAGATGCCTCTGCAAGGCCTACAAAGCGGACAGTGAAATTACAGTGATGGGTCAAAAAGAAAGGCTGGGGTAGTTTTTGTGGTAGCATGATAGAAATCTTATAATTTTCAAATTTTTAGGTGTATATTTTGCAATAAAGTTTGGATTACAGACCTAGATCTATGACCTACAAAATTTAACCAATTCAGCCTCAGATCCAAATATAGTTTGTGCCAAATGTGCCAAAAATGAACAAAGATCTTCTGATCAAAGCTAATTGTGAGTGCATTTGATCTGAATTCATTTCACCTTCTCAAATGTGACACACATGAAGCAGCAGTGACCTTGACCTTTAGCCTATGACCTTGAAAATCGAATCTGGTCATCCTTGAATTTGAGAGGACATTTTTGTAAAGTTTGAAGAAAATCCCTCAGAGTGTTCTTGAGATATTGCATTCACAATTGCTAGATGCCCATGTGTACATACACTGGATGGACAGACAACAGGAAAACATAATGCATAGAAATACTGTCAACCCACTTTAAAAACATGCCCAATCTGGTTTCTTTGATCAAAAGACATTTAAATATTCCTCTGAAACACCTTATTTTGTGACTCTCTAACAACAACAATCACTTAAAGAAATAATGGTAGTCCATCAGGCTAAACATATTTTGAGAACTAAAAAAAAAAAAATCCCAGCCCTATCCCAAACACTGACAGGGGCCATATATTCTAAATAATACACTTCCCTGTTTGACAGTATATATCTATAACACCAACACCAGCAGAAAGCCCCCCCCCCCAAAGAAAAATGACAGCATCAACTACAAGTGACAAAGCCCTCTAGCAACCATAGAGATGGCTCCAGCAGCACTGGAGACACCCCGGTTTTCTTTTTGTTTTCTACCCTGACAGTCTGCATTGGTTTCATTTTAACCAAGGTCAAACCTAACCAGGTAACCATGTTAACCCAAACCATGATCATATGAAATGTTTTACATAATGTCACTTCCAGGTAAAAATGTGGGAAAAATCTCAACAGTTTAATACCACAACATCCAACGGAGAGTATGTCTTGAGATCACCACTGAACACAGCGGTTAGGAATTGAACCGCCGATTCACATCCATCCAGACAAATCAAACATGAAATGCAAATGAGCTCAGGACAGATTCTAATTGTGGACTGCCCCCTCTAACATTCCTGTTTCTTAGTTGTTTTGTTTTTATTTTTTTCCTCCCTCACCTAATTTTCAGGATGAAAAAGGATGTGCAGAAACATCAAACATGAAATGCAAATAAACACAGGACCAAATCTAATTGTGAAGTGTACCTCTTAACATTAACATATCTGTTTTTCATTTGTTTGTTTGTTTTTCTCTATTTTCCCTCATTTTTGTGCTGAAAATATATGTGCATAGTTTTCAGGGGGGGGAAACACATCTACATTTTCCACAGCCCATTTTTACACTGGTGGGAAACGCTTTTATTCCTGACTGTATTATGTTTCTTTCCCTGATCTGCTGTTGCAAATTCAGAAATGGAATTTCAA
>KV751348.1:4068544-4081199 GCA_001698575.1 Mola mola | reverse complement strand
GAAAGTAAATAAAGAATAGAAAATATTAAACAATAAACTAGAAAAAAAAACTTGGAGTGTGTACTCTATGCATTACTTGTGGAATTACAAGCAAAAATGTTGTAATAGGAAGAATACCTCAGATGATGATCTGGATAAACACCAAAAATCTATTAATTCCATGTGGCCGTTTCCTACCGCTTCTGAAAATTTCATCCGAATCCACCCATAATTTTATAGTAATATTGTTTACAAACGAACAAACTAATGCCATTAAAAACATAACCCTCCTCTGTGAAGGTAATTCTGATGTGACTATTACCAGTTAAGCACCATTAAATAATGTACACATTTATGATCATTTCAATCCAGTGATATACTGTATATTGTTCTGAGACAAGGCATTCTGTGAAGTGAATATATTTGGTACTTAAAGTCAAAGTTCTAATACTGCTACATTATATTAGCACAAAACAATTATTTTACTCATGTAAAAGATCTGAATAATTTCCCCACCATTGGGCAGCACTTCCTACTTTCCTCACCTTACCTTAAACAATTGTGTTCTTAAAGGAACTTGCTTGCTGACAGTATTCTGAAAAACACATCCATTTCAGTTAGATTCCGTTAATCCATTGCTGAAAAACAGAACTGAAAATAGCTGATAATGATGGTGAATTAACCACATGGTATGGTTTCATCATAAAGCAATAAACTCCTGCAACGACTCTGATTGTGACACATGTTAAGATGGCACCTGGCCACGGGCCTGTGTTGCAACTCTCCATACTTTAATGATTCATGAAAAGCCTTTCTCAACCAAGTGAAGCTATTTTAGCCACTGGGCCAGGCATTTGGTTCTTTAAGCTCTAATCAGCAAATGAACCATCTTACATCACACCTGCTCCAGACAGACCAGGAGAACAGCATGATATACATTGAAAGCATAGCCAGATTCATCTTTGCTACAAAGTGGCTACAGATTGCCAGAGCACAGTTCACTAATAGCTGCTTTGTGCTACATCAATATGCTTTTCTCCTCGTGAGATCGAAGAGAATGGGTACAGAATGTACAGAACGTACTTTTGAAACAACGCCTAGTTTACAATACTGTCATGTGGATGTCAGACAAAATTATTGCATCAGTCCATCACATTACAGCTGAATTTAAAACACCTTGTGCATAAAATGTAGACTTGACCCTGTATGCTTTTGCTACAATGTACCTTAGAAGATCCAAGAGAGTGTCTTCAGAAAACAGCTATGTAAGTTTAAGGAGCTAAGCCCAATAAATAATGTAATAATAAATAATGTGGACAAAGTGTACTTTTTCTACAATGGGACAGAACCTGCATATATATTTATTTAAATATTGCAGTGACTAATACTGTGGATACAGACAATTATGGGTGTCATTTCTCAGTTTAATTACAAACAACAGAGTATTTCAAATCTCAGTTTAAGAGGCTCCTCACATGAATCATTTCAACTGATCTCTTCTGACGGCCATGTTGATGAGCTGCAATGATGATGGATATGTAGATGTGTTTTATGCTCCGCTCTTAATGTGAGGTCTAAAATTACCGGGTGGAAGTAGATGGAGGTTAGGTAATGATGATGAGCATTTTCGGAATAGAGACCGCTGTTATGGTCTGAAAATGGGTCTGCAAATAACATTTTGAAATAGAAGTGGCTCGAGCAAGCTGCTGCTGCATCAAGCAAAGCCTTTAGGTGCGACTGGAAAATCCACTTTCATTTCTCTTTTTATACAATAGTATTTATGCAAAGACAGAAACCGCAAGCAGGGTCCACTTTGCAGTTTAAATTAGCAGGCTGGAGATAGAGATAGGTCTCTAATGCAGGGAGCACTTTTGAAAAATCACATTTTCTGTACCATGCACCATGAAACAGGGAAGCGGGCTGACGAAAAGAACAGAACATTAAAAGGAAGTGTATGCCACTGCTTGTGGATTGAGGGGGGGGCGGTGGAACAATCAGAAATTTTGCTAGAAATACATTAAGTAGTTATTCTCTAGAGTCTGTTCTTTGATTCGGTGGAGGCATTTCTTCATCAAAGGTCAGATGGAGGAGATATGTTGTTGTCATGTTAAGGCCACTATGTTGGAAAGTATAGAAGGAGGCTTCCTCTATAATAACTCACCTAACACATGGAACATACACTTTGTGTTAATTATTTAAGACTAAACTGAGATGGAGGGAGGGAGGGAGGGAAGAAGGGGAAGAGTTATGGCACTGGAGGGCGTAATGTGTAATGTGTTCCACAAAGTTGCAGTAAAATTTGCGATAAAAACAATTATTCACAAAAATATGGCAGACTGGGGACCAGGAAACTGAAAACTCCACTAATAAACTTAAATATTTCATAAGAGTGCATTTCTGAGACAGAGACAGGTGTTGAACAAAGTCAATATACTCTTGATTCTCCAAATTCCAATTGTTCAGATAAAGTGTAGCTTGTGAAACATGGCTCCAATAATATTCATCACAATTAAATATACATGCCTTTTATTTTCCTCATGAGAAAAATCTCCATGGTGTAGAAATTACAACTTCTGGATGCAATACAACACCTTAATCTCATCTAGGTTGTAGGGATCTATGAAGGAGCTAATTTAGTCCCACCCTGTCTCCGTTCACCACTCTGCCCCTTGCCTGCAGTCAGAGCAAGCTGGAGCTTACCTTCTCTGTCAACTTCCAACTTGTAAACTATACCACCATACGTTGTACAGTGGCAAGTTCTAACAGTGGAGTAATTCAGCCATACTGTATGTGATTGAAACAGAAATGGATTCCTGAGAGAAGAGGAAGAGCTATTTGCACAAGGTCACCTACAAGTTGATGCATCACACTAGTGAGTTTAGTTTCTACTATATTAAGACCCAATCTCAAAGGAAGGAAGCCATCCTCTGCCATGGCGTTGACTGCTTATTTCAGCCACGATGTCTGTTGTTGTAAAATGGACATGTTAAGGTCAAAAATGTGATTTTCATTGGAGGTAATCTTTTAGACGTAATGGCCTTCTCCTTGAAAGATTGCATCGTTCACTGATTTTTCAATCAGATTAATTTACCATTTTGAATAGGGAACTATTTATCTTGAAGAATATATTTTGATTGATGTATCTTCTATCTTACCCACTAATCTCCAACAATAAAATAATAACCATATGCAAACTGATCAAAGACACAGAGAACAACTAAAGCTTGTTATCCCATGCCAGCTTCTCAGCAAATTCCTTTACGTTCTAGGTTACTAACATGCAAATTTATTCTGAGACAAAAGTAACACATTGTTAATTGCATTTGACATAAAATAATCAGGAAATACCTAAAGTGTCAGGTCGGTGCAGACTGTGCAAAATGTTTGCTGAGTGAGGCAACAATGATGTTACCATGAAAATATTGAGGGGAGGATGTTTGTGTTTTCACTGAGGATTAAATCCAGATGTGACGGATGAAGGAAAGCCTCTACGTTCAACACGGCGAATTGTACACAAATACTAACTAAAGCAGGGTTATCTACTAAAATTTTGATATCAATATATTAATATTATTGATCATGTGGGACAATTTAATCTATCATTGTGGGATAACACCACTGACTCTAGCTTGAAATCAGCGAAGGCAAGGCACATACTGTATCTGCAGTGTCATCAAGAAAGCCGAAGTTGAAGTTGGTCAGGGGGAGAGACACTGCAATGTGACAGCACCTGGGGTGATTTCCCTGTGATGCTGATTCATTTTTTGGCAAACTGCAGATTTTGGAATCTGACTGTCTGCCACCTCCTCTCACATCAGGTTCTTTAATCCCATATAGAATATCTAAGCATGATTTGGGCTGCAATGAAATAAACTTAATTTACCTAAAAAATGCTTTAGACAAGGGAAAGCAAAGCCATGTCCTCTTTTTTTGAGAATCTGAGTACTTAAGCCACAGATTTACATTCAAATATAATTCAACATGTCACTGATCCTTATAGTAGGTTCTTTATTTTGCTTTCTTCGATCTGGGGCTGTCTATTTCTATTAATATCAAGGATTCCAGCTGGTGTTTTGACATTAATCAAATTTTACAAGAGCCTATTCTTTTAAGAACATTTTCTTGTGTTCTTTGGCCATTTGTTATGTGTTCCTCTCCAATTCCTGTCAATGTTGTGTGCCCCGCCCTGATTAGTCTCATTGTGCCTTGTTACTTTGTTTTCTCAACGCTAGGCATGATTGTAGTGCCACGGCACATTCACTCATTGCAAGTTCATTGTAGCACAGTGTTTCTCATGTTGGAACCTTTTCCGTGTGCATGTTTTGAAATTTTGTTAATGAATATAAACATTGCAATCTGGCCTGTCTGTCTGTTTGCACGCTAGGTCTGTCTGGAGTTTAGACTGTAAACAAAGATGGACAGCATGAGAGCTCCCCAAAGGTGAAGGCAAAGCACCTGGATCCCGGTGTTTCCTGGTGGCTGGCTCAAGTAAAGGTCCTAAGCCCATCCCTACTCCATTATTTCGAGAAAGACTACAAACTTAAATTACTCTTCAAAACAAAATTTTCACAAAGATAATTATCATGCTGGTGTATGATCAAGTCTTCATTTTTGTGATCAGTTTGGTTTTAATTAGTTATTGATGCTACATAAATATAAATGGGGGTTAAATGCTATGATTGACAGCTGAGATCTGCTCATGATTTCGGGGTCGCTACATTGAGCAGACTCTGGCTCCAGATAACATCAGTGTGCAAGATGGCAGAGCTTGTATCCCGGGCATTTGGGCTTCATTTCTGTACAATGGGAGGAAGTGATGATACAGTTACCACCTTCATTTTTGCCAGTCTTGACTTTTAACTTAAAATCTACAGTGGTGCGACTTCAAAATGGTAGGTCTCCACACTGTCTCATTCCTCATTGAACACCATCAGGATCCAGATCCAGATCCAGGTTCTATTTTTTTTAAAGGATTCTTTAAAACCTGAGGCAAACCCGATGCCTGTTTCGCCAGACCTTGGATTAGTTTGCCTTGTCATATTCTTCTCCTTGTTTTGACCATTCCTAAGCCTTTCGGTTTGTATGATTAAACCACTGCACTCTATTACACTCTGCATCTGGGTCCTCCAATTCCTCATGGTCACACAAGTGTAACATAAACAGTAAATGAATGCAGGCAGAAGCTCTTCGGGCTGTTTCCGACATTTACACTGACTTGGAAATGATGAACAGGAAGTGATTTATGGAAGCGAGGGCTATTATGTTTTGTGTGGAACTGAAGCTGAAGGCAAAAGAGAGAGGACAGATTGAGGGCACAGATACACAAGTGTTAAATTAGAGAACTGTCTGATATGTTTTGATTTTTTTTTATATATAATAGTATAATTACCACATTGAAATCTTTACAAAGACATCCATTGAATCTTCCTAATTAAGAATTTCAAAATAAATACTTTAATTCAACAAGTTGACCTGTTGTACACAAGATGTCTCCTTTTTACTGTAAAGTTCATTTTTCAGTTTCAAGTTTCCTCATAACTGTTGTGTATGCTGAGTACTTGACAAGCTTCTAAACTATTTGTGATATCACAAATCCTGTTGTAGGCCCTGGCTCCTCAAATCAACAGTGAATGTGAACACAACCTGATAGCGTCAGACTCCGTGCACACGTCATTCCACAGAGCAACACTCGTACGTTCAGCCAGAGGAATGAAAGGAAGAATCGTGGCTTGGATTTGAGGCACCGCAGACCAGACACTATCAATACACACCAAAATTGCTTTTATAACAGCATCTGTCCAACCACAGTCTAACTGATGGCAAGAGACATAACTGGAAGGAAAACTTGCCTCCCATTTCTGTCACCAGCTCATAAGCTCTACCTCTGTCATGGGCAGAACTGTTATACAGTGTTTAATTTTATATTCGTCACACACAGACTCCATCGCAGTTATTTTTTCTCAGCATCTGTGTATATAGTATAGTACGAGTATTTAAATTGTATTTCATGATGTTTTTGCGTGTTTACTGTTTATATTCTCCACTGCTGACTAGAAGAGCTTTGCTTTACTAATTGCGTTGTTACTGTAATGTCTGCGTTGGCACAAATGGCAAATAAAACCTCTTGAATTTTGAATCTTGAACATCACCAGTCATGGTCACCAGTTTTTTTTTGTTGTTGTTGTTGGGTTTTTTTTTTAAGGCCACTTTTTGTTGCTTCCTTTTAATTTAATTTTAAAAGAAAACATAAGGGGTCAAAAATAGTCAGTTGATTTGATCAGCACTGATGGTACTTTTACCACTGGCTGGCAGCAGAAATGTGAAACTGGGTCTAACTGTATTGTTAGTTTGAGTGAAGATGATTACAAACAGTATGAGTGCAATAGTGACCTCCTGGGCAGACTTGACTTCTTTTTCACCCTTCTATCTACTGCACACCTTGATATGTAACTCATGCTGTAGCAGACAGCGGACAGAGATTTATCACCCCCACAAGTTCTCATTTTTCAACAGCCATTTGGCGTGGACAATAAAGACCTTCTTTCTCTACTGCATCGCTCATCTTATCTTGTGTGCTCTCCTTTATCGAATCAAATCAAACCAAACCAAATCAAATTTTATTTGTATTGCCCGGAATCACAATTTACACATTATCTCACTGGGGTTTGACAAACTGTAGAGTGAACACGGTTTTGTGAAATTTGTGAACACAGTCACACAGCATACAAATATTCAGACCTTTCCTGAATGTCAGATCCTTTTCATGGAAAGATAATGAAGCACTGTAAGGCAACCTTGTGTGTCAACCAACTTTATTTTGGATTTCCAGCACATATGAGATACAGCTTAAGTCTCATCCCTTTCAGGGGTTGTGAACTTGATACAAACTTGACAAAACTTTTTAGTTTTTGTTTTATTTTTGACACCAAAACAGCAAATGAAAAATGGGAATACAAGCACCATTAGGTTTGCAGTTGTGTCAGTGCACGGTGGTTAAATTTAATGCTAAACTGAATTTAAAATATATTACACCCATATTACACCAAAATACCTCTGACTTAACAGTTTAAACACAAATGCTTGGGTCAGTAATGACTTAACTATTAGCCCAAAATACTTCAAATGTTGCATAATGCTTTCAAACAGATATTTATTTCAACCCTATAATTATGATATTCACAACTCATTTAGAGTGTTTTTGCCATAAATGTAATTTTTTTTGGTCATTTTGCTGTGGGTTGGGGTTTTCACTACTGTTAAGGTCAAAACCCAAGAGCAGGGGCATCAATAAACTTCACAACATTTCAGGGTGACTCGGCTAAATGATGCCATGAGTTAAAAAAGATATGTGGTACTTTTCAAACGAAGCACCGTTTAATTTAACAAAAAATATCCATTACTCTGTACTAAAATAGAGGTACGATGCATAAAATTGCCGTCAGTCGTAGTTTGTAAATGTCATGTTTTTATATATAATGTATATATAAAAGCTGAAATTCTCCACTTTTATCAAATCTTGTTTTATTTCCAACCCATTGTGGTGGTGTATAGAGGAGGTATAGCCTATGTGTAGCTTTTTCGAGGCTACCAATCCTAGTGCCCAATCTCAGCCTGGTTTTTCCTGGTTTCAACCTGATTTCCCTTTTGAAAATGGATTTATATTTGGTGAACACTTGGATCCTAAAAATTCAACAAATAAGGCCTAGGTTAAAGATACTGTTCTCCTTTAAGGTTAGCCTTACTGTACCTCAGGTTAGATAACATGGTCTTATTCACCTCAGTAAATTGCTGATTTAATGTACCACCCAGCAAACACACTGAGGGACACATATTAAGCATACCCCGATGTGTTATGCTCATTGTGGATCACAGTTGTTTGTCATTTGAGTCCACAGATAGGCTAAATCTCCTCAGCTTTTCACTCTTTTTAGTTTAACTGAGAAGGCTAATGGACATGGTGAAAAATAAATCAATAAATCAAGTTTGAACAGTCTTTTTTTCAGGTTGGACTTGAGGTGGCTTGATGTTGTTCCATTAGCACTGTTTGATTGTCACTGCATTAAAGCTTGAGTTTGTTTAAACGTGTATAACAGTGACATTATATAGATGCCCCCAATATAGATGACGTTAGTGTGAATGCTGACAATCAGCATCCAAACTGTTGTCATCCTGTTCTTTGTTATTTTTCGTCTGCACACTTCTCCTACATTCTTTCACATGCTGTAACCACTCAACTATCAAAATGTTCCACTCTTTAAGGACTTCCTTCTACTTCTGTTTCAACTTTTTGTACTTTTTGAAATATACAGCTTTTTTGTTATTTTTATATTTTCTTATTTCTTTTAACTCTTGATTTTATTTTATTTGTATATGTTGCTGTAACCTGTGAATTTCTTTGATGATGGGTTAAGTATTTTATATAACTTAGTGTAAAGACATTAAAGACATCATTTTGCCATCTAACTTTACCTTTCTGTGTCCTCGTCTCTTCCCCCCCTGTTCATCTCTCTCTCTCTCTCTCTCTCGCTCATCAGTCTGCACTCCTTTCAGTTTAAGACCATAATTTTGATCTTCCATCTTTGACTTTGTTTTAAAGTTTAGCCTCCAGATTTTTTGAAAAATGGATTTCACCTTTTAACTTCTGGACTAAGTTTGCTGCCACTGTTAACTGCCAACCAATGACTTGGCCGCCTCTTCAGTTCACATTTCTGTAATTCAGCAAATGCTTTCAGCAGTTTTATTTCAGCAGTCAGCATCCACACACATGTTCCACAGGAAATCCTTTTTTTTAAGTTTCTGAAATATAATGCTTTAATCTTTTTTTAAAAATATTAACAGGATTGATTTTCACTGACTGACTTTTTAAGTGCAGCACTTTGATTTGTGAAGTAATAGTACTTACTTCAATATAATATTGTAGTATAGTGTACCGCTTTGCAGAGGTAAACACGCTTGACTCTAAGTGTGCATTAATTCAGAGCTATGGCCTGTCATTGTCATTCTCTGCACTGGGACTCCCTGATGACATTGAGCCGGTGCCCTTTAATATCCTGGCTCCCACCTCTGGGACAGCTGCAAATAACCAGAAGCATGCTGGCTGCCCATGAGTGAGATAACCATCATTTGATATTCTCAAGCCGAAAAAGACCCTCCCAACCTCTTCTTGTCCCCCATCTCTGGCATGAAAGAGCAGGCTTGCCTCCCCAGATCTTTCCGCTCCTGTCGTTCTCCTCCTTTCCATGTATTATTCACGCTGCGACCACAGAGCTCTGCCGAGTGCTTGTTGACGTCAGCAAACTTCTCCAGCAGCTGGAGAGGAGGCGAGCCGAGCAGGAGAAGGAGAGGGAGCGATTACTGGATGTGGAGCTCTGAGCACCGTGAGCTGTGTGTGTTGTCCACCTTCCTCCGGGACCCTGCGGATTTCTGGTAAGCACGAGTGCCGCTGGTTTGTCCGCCGTCGGTTGTGTGCGGAGTTTTCTCTGTCGACCTTCTGGCTGCTGACAACAAGCTTTTGTTCGGCGGTGCCGCTGCCGTGTGAGCGAGACGTCGTGTACCGAAGTTGACAATTGCTGCTGCGGAGGTTATTTAGATGTTGTTCGTGGTGTTTCTTTCTATTTTGCTCTCATTAAACACTCCGCACCGAACGGAAACTTTGTTGCGCAAGTCCGTGCAAGGTGGACTCTGGGCTGTCGACTCTCTCTGTCTGTCGGCAATCTTTGGCTGTTTCTCTCTGTTTCTCTCTCTTTCTCCCTGGCCGTAAAATAGAGTGACAACAGGGTGAGTTTTTATCTCATTTTGACTCAGTCACCTTCGTTGAGAGGAAAGAAAACAAAAGTGGCTCTTTTTTTTAGTGACATGGCAGTTTATCACCGATGGCAATAGTCTACGATAAGATGCTCTACTTCTACCCCGTGAAGGGATATAACAAAGAACTTGCTGTCTCTTGCTTTTTCTCTGACAGTACAAGTATGTGTCACTCAACCATCAGAACGAACAAGCATCTAAAGTGTTTTTAATGACATTTACCTGCCGTCAGATGCTGTTCTTACTGCTCTTTTCCATTGTTTGATGTGAGATATCAATCCGGTTACCTCGAGGATCTCACCGTGTATGAGTTCCGATTTCTTTCTCATACTTCTTTTGTCGCGGTACAACGATTTCCAAGGCTATGAAATCGTGGATATTTTAGCGGACTTTAGGTGAGCCATTTGTTTCACAAAAATGTACATCCTCCCTCCCCACTTTGCCTTTTAACAGGTTGATGGTTGTAACGCCCACGGAGCGAGCTCTGGATGTTTCCCAGCCTCAGCACGGACTCATTGAATAGCTGCTCGCAGTGAAAATCAGCGCGGATTAGCCGTGAGGATTCCACATATTGTAATTCGGGGCAGCAGTTTTTCATACTCCTCGTGATCTGCCAGGGCTAGAACAAGGTTATTGTGGACATCAGATTTCATACAGGTCATGTAATTTAGGTGATAAAGCCTTGTTTACGTGAAGCACTTTGGCCCTTGTGTGCATGAGGGGGTCTTCCGCTAGGTGGCAGTGTTGCAATCTCTCTTTAGTTTTTTTTGACTCCCACAATACAAAAATGTCTGAGACAGATAGAAGTCATCAGGTACCACTGTAGGTTTGTGTATCACCACTGATTTCTTGAATCAGTTCAATTCACAAGATCTTGATTCAAGCAATTTCAGATTCTATTAAATTCTATTCAATATAAATTCAATTAGGGATACTTCAGTTATAATAGAATATTTTACTTAAGTAGTACAAGGAACCTCTAACTCGTTTCATTTTTAAAAATGATATTGACAAAAATAATTCAACGCTGAGCAGTTGCACTGATGAACGATTTCTTTAACTTGACCACCAAGTAGCAAAGGATCACTTTTTGCTGAAGGATTATCTGGGCGATGGCTAATTAAATGGTTTTGGAGTTTTGTGGTATTTGCATATGTCATTTCTTTTTCCCAGGTTATCGCTGTCTTTGGTCTTTTTAAATCCAAAATGCAGCCAGACATCTTGCTTGACTTGCTGGGGATTTTGGTAGAGGAGCAAGTTGCTGGCAAGATCTCATTGTGGAAGAATGCTAGTCGCACAAAATTGCATAAGGTTTGGGCTTCAGGCATCTACAGGAAAGGGTCATGGACTGAAAAATGCATATATTACTCAAATGAAAATTTTAAACAAGATCTTTTGAACCTATCCTTATATTGCTACGCAAAGCACAAAGAACACAGGCCTATAAAACTGTATATTACCTTACTTACTCTACAACAGTGTATTAAACTTTGCAGTCATAACCAGTGTGATGTGATAAATATATCAATGTTAGATATTACCAGATGCCTGCCAATACAACACAGCCATATGTTCCAACAACTCAGTTTTTTTCTTGAATCCAAATTCCATTTTTCCAGGTACATTTGAAATATAATAACCTCTTTGGTTCATTTAAGAGGCAGAAGTGGATCCAGATCCTAGCATGGGACGATGTTAAAAGTTCCTGTGAAATTCATGTCATTTAGCTATTCTTTTTAAGTAATAATAAACACAAACAAGATTGATTTAGTTTCATGGCACGGTTTGTAAAAGGGCATTTTATTGATTGTTTACCCTTTGAACCTTCAGCTTTAATTTATTACCTTTTGGGATTGTGACTTGTATGTTTCACTTAGAGTCATATATTACCTCCAGCCTTCATTTGGCTTGTTAGCGGCATTATACTGTTCAAATTCTGGGAGTTGGATGATTTGGATGTTTAGTTTTGTGTACAAAGGTTTTCAGCACAAGGCTTATCTGTATGAGAGTGGTAAGAGTCAGCGTTCAAAGCTACATTTTGATAGTCTTTCCGTGTTGCAGTGTTATTACATTGTGTTGATATGGTATAAAAACACATAGAGAGAAGCACAAAGGGGTAATTTTCTTTTCGCGAAGCCCCGTTTTGTTTGCTTTATCCAATATACACACGCTGTATGCATTGGGTGAATAGAAAGTATGCAGTAGTCATGGAATTATCTTTTTTAGCCTATATTTTTCTGGTTGCAGCATGCAACATGGAAATGCTGCATCCGGCATGCTGGTATTATACCTATGTAATTATTAATGTATAATCAATAAGATTACTCTTTTATTTCAGAAGTAGCTAGTACTGCAAAGAACAAGAGAGCAAGTTGTGATGAAATTATGACTAGCAAGAAATGGGGTGTTAAATGTATCTGTATCCTCAACAGAATTGTTATATCTGCAGCCACTTATTTTAAATAAAATATAGAAGGGATTCTGTCAGGAAGCCAGAGGTGTTGAACACAATCAGTCCACTGCTGAGCACAATCACACATATCCTGCCTTGTCTTGTTATTAACGTAGGCAAGGTTAAAATAAAAGCTTTACTCATTAAACACTCTGCTACGTGATGTAGCACCTCTCGAAGTTGTTACTGACAATTCAATAAGATAAACAAGAAAGTCATATTAAATAAATTTAAGAATTATATTTTAAGTAGAAATTTTGTGGTTGACTAACATACCTATTTTCACAATCAGTTAACTGAATCAATCAATTTCCAAGGAAAAAAGGGGAAAATGTGCCAGAAATTTTTAGCCTGTACACTTAAGAGAATTGCTTCTCTTTGCCATTTAAGATTGTTAAGTAAATATCCTCAAAACAAGAG
>KV751348.1:4042185-4064490 GCA_001698575.1 Mola mola | reverse complement strand
AAACACAGGTGTGGTTTTAGAGGGTGTTGCACTGGCTGGTTGTCCCCATTCTAGTTTTTTTTTAAACGTCTAGCCTGAACTTTCTTCACTAATTGCCTCTGTGGTGATTACCAGCTTATGTTGCCACATTTAGTACAACCTCACAATGCTACCACATAACATGCACTTACTTTTAATTTGCTCAAATTTATACTGTTTAAGAACAAGTATCTAGACCAAAACTAAACTTTTGAAGAAAATAAAATGCATTTAAAATTAATTTTTGTAATGGTAAAAAATCTAAATGTCCTGTATTTATATAGCGCCTTTCTAGTCATTGTTGACCTCTCAAAGCGCTTTTACACTATAGATTGCGCATTCACCCATTCACACACACATTCATACAGTGGTGGCAGTGGCTTCCTCGTAGGGTGCCATATGCTCATCAGGAGCATTAACCATACACATACATATTCATACACTGATGTGTGCAGCATGAGGAGCAATTGGGGGTTCAGTGTCTTGCAGGGTCTGGGATCAAAGCAGGAACTTTCTGATCACTGGACAGTCCCTCTACCATCAGAGCCACAGTTAGGCTGTTGATTATTCACAGTGATGAAGTTATTACACAATCAGTGTTGATGGCACCCTATCACACCAGGCTACCACCCACCCCTAGTCTTCATTAGCGAAATTAACACTGCTAGGATTGTTGTGGGGGAGTCCATTTAAGCCTTAAGGTGTTGGTGCCAAACTCTTAATTAGAGGTATTCATTATTGCCTTCAAAACCTGAATAAAGCCCTATTTCGTGCTGTCTCTTATGTTTCAAGTTGGGAATAGTGTGGAATTTTTTTGGCTGCAAAAGGATTTCTGCTTTTATGGTCAAAAACGTCAGCTTTGGTCTAATCAGACAATAATACAGTATTCCACATGTTTTGTTGCTTTATAACAAACCAGTTGATATATTTCTGTTTTTTTTTCATTTCATTTTCGTCCACTTACCTGGGTCCAGATCATTAGGGCAGTGGTATGAGCAGGGAAGACACTCCAGACACTCCTTTCCCTGGCCACCTCCACTAACTCCTCTGGGGGGATATCAATGCATTCCCAAACCTGCCAAGAGATATAATCTTTCCAGTGTGTCCTCAATGTCCTCCCAGATGAGAATGCTCAAAACACTTTCCAAGGAAGATGACTGGGAGGCATCCTAACCGGATGCCCGAACCAACACAGCTGGCTCCTCTCCGTGCGGAGGAGCAGGAGTTCTACTATGAGCTCATCTGAGCTTTTTATCATATCTCTAAAGCCCCTTTAACATGGAGAATCTGCCTTATTGTCGCATTGAAGGTTCGCCAAATCTCCTCCCTTCTCCGCCCAGTTTGTGCAGAACCAAGCAGCACTTCAATACGGTGCATCACGTTGGCTGTTTACATAGCAAACCAGCATTGGGGAGTCAAAAGGGGCATAATCAAGCGACCTCATCAAAACAAAGAAAACAGCAATGTCAAGTGGAGCCGGAGTGTCCATATAGACAAACTAGACATTTGTCTGACCCGAGCTGTTGCAAAGCCACAGGTCAAATATATCAGGTGGAGAGAGAGTTGGTTTGGAGTTTTATGGTGTAGACTGACAGTAAAGCTGTATTTATTGCTTTTGCCACAATGCAGCATACATGCTGTGTCTGAACTGGTCAGTTGAAGTTCTGGATATTAGCTTCTCACATTTGGGTTGGCAATGAGCACGCTGCCAACCTGGATCGTTTCATTCTTTTGGTTCCTTTTGAAGTGCTTTCCATGGTAGATTGCATATTTAGTCACCAAACATTTTTTAAAACTTTATTGGTTGTTGATACTTGGAATACGTGTAGTAAAGCGTCAATGTGCACGCTCATAACTTCATTGAGTTTGGAATGAGGTTATCAGACTTGTTGTATATCAGGCCTTTTTAGTTGTGTTATTTGTGTCAGGATCTGTAAAATATCCACGTATTGCTCACATCACTATTGCTTTCACATTGTGCGCACTAGCATTGCATTGTCTTTGCATTATATGTGTGGCATATTAGTATTAGTGTGTTTTTAGGGATTTTTGCTTTATTGACAGATCAATGTTTGTGTGTTGCTGATGGTTTTTGCTTTTCATACAGATGGGTTTGTCTTTACTATTATGGTTCAGTGCAAACAGGGGGGCAGCCTAATGTTGAGTGAGCTTGTTGTTGTGCTTGTGCATCATCCGGCCAGCTGGCTTACCCATTTACACAGAAATCGGCTCACATCTGATGCAGCTTTGATCCTACCTCGGTAGCTTTTACACCGATGGCAAGATTAGGAAAATATAGCAGGCACAGCTTAAGACTCAGCCCAGCCAACCTGCAAACCAAATTTTCTTGTTTATATACTGTATACTTGATGAACACTGTATTCTGCGGATAATATTCTAAAATCTTTTTTTTCCAACTTTGTATACCCCTTAATTTAATGCACATAAAACATACAATATTAGTACATTTCAAAAACTCACAAAATCATGATTTTTCATCAGTTATTTAAGAGAGATTATATCTCTTGGCTGGCTTGGGAACATCTTGGTGTCCCCCCGGAGGAGTTGGTGGAAGTGGCCGGGGAGATTTTCACCCTGCTCAGGCTGTTGCCCCCACGACCCGGACCCGGATAAGTGGCAGAAAACGAAACGAAACGAAAAAAAGGACCTTTCCAATGTAATCAATTTTTTTTAGATGCACTAGTATAAAGAGGTAGTTGCGATAGAATATAGAATAAAAAAAAAAAAAAAAAAAAAAAAAAAAAAAAAAATGATACATTTTGATTCAGACGTTTCGTTTCGTTTTCTGCCACTTATCCGGGTCTGGGTCGCGGTTCAGACGTATTTGGACAATAACTGCGTTTTTATCATTTTGTCTCTATACACACCACAATGGATTTTAGATTAAAACAATAAAAATTTGGCCAATGCCATAAACCAAAAGAATGTGGATCACGTGGAGTACTCATTAGAGACAGACAACAAAAAGACTTGCATCACATTGTCCGCAAGCTCTGTGAGAACACGCTGCTGTGATAATAAAAAGTGGTGAAGATTAGCTTGCTAGTGCTAAGAATGAAAATGATGACTGGAGATCTGCTTCCATTAAGTTTGGTGGATGCAGACACTGATGGTCGGCTGGAGTACAAGCCACGAGAGTGGAAAGATGTAGGAGGAGGTGGGACTGAATTGAAGGCTGATTAGTAACGTGTTGACATATAGGCTGTTAATACAGACCGTAAAACCTTAAAGCAGCTGCCGAGGAGTTGGGCGTGTTGGTGTAGATGTGTGCCTGTGTAGGTTTCCATTGTTGGCTATTTATTGACAGAAATGTCAGTGTTATATTCTAATGATCTCTGAGAGCCACATGCCAAGTATATAGCAGGCTACAGCAGGTCATTTAGTAAACATATGTGGAACATTGGTTCCACATCCCGCTCCAGTTTTTATATTTTACGATACATTAAAAAGGGAGAAAAAAGCATTTTGCAAGAACTCAAATATTGAAATTCCTGAAAATGCCCATCCTTAGTCATTCACGTACTATTCCAAAACTTCACTGAAACTGTGCTGATTGTTTTGATTTGTGCTGGCAGTTTGAACATGACTGCAATGTCCATGTTTCAGAATTTTTAGCTTATTTACAGCAACATTCACATTTAATACGCTGCAGTCCACCTCAAGTTTGTTGAGTTTGTTGATACTGAGCTTCAACTCACTGTTGTTGCACTATATCACAAAGCTCTCTGTCAGTTACCTCCAGAGGTTACAATAGACGTTCGCCTTGTCTGTCATTTTTATAGATAGGGTCATCAAATGTCTGTCAAAGTCTATTATTACCTGTCATTTTAATTTTTATTCATGGGAAATTGTTACAGATGATTCATTTATAAGAGCATAGAGAGAATAGATGAAAGCAAGCCATGCAGTCACTTTTCATGTCAACACAACATGAAGCAGATGAATTACTTTTTTTCCTGCAGTGACAGGACACAGTAAAACACTGCAGCCATTGCCACATAAACAATGTTATTTTACAGAATAAGTTTATAAAAAATGAAAGCGTGAACACTGTAGCTTCCCAATCCTGTAAGCACTCACTTAAGCAGGAGGTATTCCTGAAGGCATGTGCTCCTAGTGACCCTGATATGTGGCTGCCCCGCATGGTCCGAGTCCTCTAGTCTGGAGCTATAGGCCTTATAGCCTATATATATAGTATATACAATATATACTGTATATAAATACAATATTTTGTCATATCATGATATAAATAAAATTAGTACGTCTGTTTCCTGGTGACATGTCATTTGCAATAAATTAAACTATTTCTTATGTGATATCCCTGCGTCTTTGTTTTTTTTTGTTGTAAGGCATGGAACTGGATCGTCTCTTGTTGTTGTGTAGGAATATCATTTGTTCTTTTGATATATATGATGTATAAAAGTCAAAGTACCTTTATTTGTAAATTCTGCCATATGTTCGGCACATACAGAGGATTGAAATTGCGTTTCTCTCAGATCCACGGTGCACCAAGTAAAGGGCAGAACGGATTAAAGTGTCTGTAGTGCATAGGAAGTGGCTGTTCACAGTGGGCAGTCCATCTCTGCATGAAGTGGCTGGTGCACCAGCTGAGTCCGGTGTTTGTGTATGAGAGTGGGTGGGGAGCTGGACGGTCAGAGTCCAGAGTATGAGTGTGCATACGGCAGAAGAAGGGGGGGGGGTCAGAGTAGGGAGGGAGTTGAGCTTCCTGAAAGCCTGGTGGATGAAGCTGTCCTTGAGTCTGCTGGTCCTGTCCCGGAGACTCCACAGTCTCCTTCCTGATGGCAGCAGACTGAAGAAGTTGTGAGACGGGTGGGTGGGATCACCCGCGATGCAGAGAGCTTTGCGGGTGAGACGGGTGCTGTAAATGTTGTCAAAGGAGGGGAGAGAGGCACCAACGATCTTTTCAACTGCACTCACTATGCGCTGGAGGATCTTGCGGCATGACGAGGTGCAGGCGGCGTATCACACCGGGATGCAGGTGGTCGGAATGCTCTCGATGGTGCCTCTGTAAAATATGCACATGATGGGAGCTGGGGCTCCAGCTCTTCTCAGTTTGCGGAGGAAGTAGAGACGCTGTTGAGCTTTCTTGGCCAGAGATGTGGTGTTGTTGGTCCAGGAGAGGTCCTCTGTGACATGCACACCCATGAACTTGGTGCTGCTCACATGCTCCACAGTAGCAGCATTGATGGTCAGAGGGGCATATTGGGTGTGCACTCTCCTGAAGTCCACCACAATCTCCTCCGTCTTCTCCACGTTCAGAGACAGATTGTTGTCACTGCACCACGTGGCCAGGCGGCTCACCTAACTCCTGTAGGATTGAATCTGAGTTGGATCCTCCCTGTCGAAATGAGTCTTAACTAATAGCTTGTTTTGCTTTATATGCATTTTATAAATTATTTTAACAAAGAGAGAAAAGAATACATTACTGTGTTACACTTGAAACATGAGTTTTGTGCATGTCACAGGAGATTTTCTCACTTATGGTTTCCTTCTGGTGTTGGTCTGATAAGAGTTAAGTAATGAGCTGGCTTCCTGTGAGTTTTGCTCATTCCCAAGTCAATGGGTTCTGCTTTTGTCAGACTTTGATATACCTCCACACAAATCCAATTCCAAATCCAACGATCTGATCTTGTGAGCATTGGGCAGTGTCTGTTGATCTTTGTGTTGTTCTACGGTAACGCTGTTGCTTGAATTTTCATTAACATTCTGCTGTCATTTTCTCTGTTATCTCTGCCCTGCTCTTGACATATTGCTGTGTATGGCTGCAGTAGCTAAAACATCAGCACATGTGCTGCTAGTGACTGTGCTCTAATGCTCCGTGATGTGTGTGTCAACCTAATCTGACGTGACTAATCCAGTGACATGATTGGTTTGGAGCGGCCCTATTCTCATCGTCATTGACTTTTTGTGTTGTCTGTCAGGGAGGGAACAAGTTGTATCGAATTTTTTTTTCTTTTTAATAATCACAAACATACATACAATATATACAAACATATCTATGTACATCTCTATACATACACAGACAGTGGTACAATAATCTTCAAAAGCGTGTTTTGATCATCGTGAAAACCCCATGTAATATTGACAGGGGATAAAGGTAAAATAATTGCTTTTTCAGCTAGACAGTATGCCATCTGCTGCCAGAGTGATGTAGCATCAGAAATAAATCCAAAATAAATGCATAAAGTCCTCCTCCTCATCATCACCACAAAATACATATTATATCTACTATCATCAATTATTTTTCATATATTTAGAATTTTTCTTGTTGGAAGTCTTTTATAAAATAATTCCGACTGAAAAGCCCCTAAATAAGTAGAGCAATATGATACATAAATACATAAATTATAAACATAAATTTTTAACCAAGGAAGAAGAGTGTCAAACACATCCTTCCTATTATGCTTGAAAATTATGTGAATGTGCTGCTAATTATCAAAGGACATAAAATGATACATGGTGGAATTAATTTTCCATTTTTATCAGCCATTCGTAATTTGTAATGCAAGGGCTCAAAATGTATGAATTAAATTGTGTATTTATAATCATGTTTCTCCTCAATAAGAGTATAGGAGACAATATCTGCATATAACTTACATCCCGATATTTTAAAATTAACAAGTTGTCAGTAAGGAAACTATTAATTTCCAATATGTCATTCACAAAACAAATTAAGATTAAGGCCAGTGTATCGGCTTATTATCTATACAAATATTTTTATGTAACCATAACAACCGTTGTCTGGCCTCTATCCATCATTCGGTGACAGATTAAAACTGATACCACAAAGATAATAAATTCGTAAGTAACTTAGAAAGACTGGAACAAAGAGTAAGCACATTTGTCATTGATAGGGATAATTGAACGAATGGATAAATTGCATGTATGTGGACAACACCACAGTCATCGGTCTGACCTAGGACAGTTACGAGTTGGCATACAGACGGGAAGTAGAACAGCTGGTCCACTGTTGTAGACAGAACGAGCTGGAGCTGAAGCCGCTCAAAACTGTGGAGATGATAGTGGACTTCAGGAAAACCCCCCCGCCACCACCCCCACTCAACATCCTCAACAACACAGTGTCTACTGTGGACACCTTCAGGTTTCTGGGATCCACAATTTTTCACGACCTGAAGTGGATCTCCTATACGGTTTCCAGAAAAAAGGCCCAGCAGAGGTTATACTTCCTATGACAGCTCAGGAAGTTTAACCTGCCTCAGGAGCAGCTTATCACTTTCTACACCGCCATCATCCAGTCTGTCCCCTACACTTCCATCACTGTCTGGTTTGGACAAGCCACCAAACAGGACAGGAACAGACTGCAACAGACAATCAGGTCTGTGGAGAGAATCATTGGGGCTGACCTGCCCTCCATCCAGGACCTATACCAGTCCATGGTCAGGAAACGGTCATGTAACATCTCTGAAGACTCCTCACACCCTCACACAAACTGTTTGAACTCCTCCCCTCTTGTAGGCGTTACAGAACACAAGACCATGCAACATAGAGACAGTTTCTTTCCCCAGGCTGTTGCTCTGATGAACTCCAACCAGTCACAGAGCATCAGGAACACTTCTTGCAATAACTCTCTACCTCATATGCAGATTTGCACATGTCTACATTGTATCTACTGTTTGAAAAAAACATACTCCTTATAATTGCACTAATTATCTACATTGCACTGGACACAGACTCCTATCTTTTGTCTATTTATTGTGCAAAGTTGAACCGGAGTAAAATTCCTCTGTTGTATGCACAAACTTAGTCAATAATTCTTATTCAAAAGTTTTTTTTCCGTCAGTGATCCAATTTTAAGAATGCAACATTAACCATAGTGTGTCTTCAATCCTGATAGAGAGGTAAAACAATGTAACTCAAGGATAAGAGTTTCCAATGAGAGGGTATTTGGTTTTAAGTCAAGGGATGCATCATCCGCATAAAATGAGACTTTAGACTCCTAACCATTTATCAATAGACCTTTATAGTTGGTATTACTTCTTATAGCCAATATTTCTATTACGTACACACAAATAAGCTTAGAGAGGGCAGCCTTGTCTGACTCATCTGGAAATTTTTAACAGGATCAGAAATGTACCCATTATTTATAATTCTGACAGGATTTGATGAACACAAGGATCCATTTAATAAAATATTCACCAAAATTATATTGTAAACTTTGGTGCAAGAACTCCCACTTGATTGTATCAGGGTTTTTCATAATCGGTTATAAACCAAACACAGCAAATGGTTCTTATGATAATCAGTGTTTCCGGAACAAACATAGGAACATTTCTTTTTATGACAATTATCCACTAAGTGTGCAGCTTTTGTCACTACAGTGTATCTTATTTACCAAGATCAGTTTTGTACAGCCAGTGGGAGTATTTCCCCTCTGACAACCAAGCTGAGTCAAAAATGGCCATCCTGTTGTGAATGGACTTTTACTGCTTGTCAAGGGCAGGGCGTGAAGCACTCTTTTCTGTACCCAGACCCAGAGCAGGAGAGCTACTCCGTCTGGTACTCACAGGAGCGCGAGTGTTGGCATCTTCATATTCACCACCTTGGGAGTGTTTAGAAAAAAAAAAAGATATTTTTGTCTGCTTTTCAGGTGGTTGACGTGACATTTTAGGATGTGCGCTCACTGGTGTGTGTGCGCGCATCGGGATGTAACTCTTCCGTGCGCGATAGAGAGACCAGAGGAGAATTGTAAACATGCGACCATGTAGAGACAGAAGTGACATGCAGTCGTGTAAATAAGATAACATAAGGCTATTTAGTTTCTTTATTAAAAGGACAAGATATAGACCTGTTCTATAGGTATAAGGTATAACCTCTGTTGTGATCTGGCGCTATACAGAAAAAAATAAATAAATACTTGACCTCCAAAGGGGGGGCCAGGCGCCTCCCTAATATAATGGTAGGGGAAACACTGGTAATACTCAATTATTTAAAGATGATGGCAGATATTATTACCTATAAAATGACCTTTCAAAAACCAGTTTGATCAATTGTATTAGTTGTTCAATAACGCTTTAACTTAACGTAATCCATTTAGTTGCAACCATCGCAGCACAACAATGTCAGTGGTCTCCAATTTTGTAATTGTACAGGATCCTTTGCCTGGGTGTCTACATCATGTTTTAGTAAGAGTGTAATTAATCACCGTATTATGGAAGTTAGCTTGACCAATTTCTAAAGAAAAATTAAAAAAAACTATAGAACGACATGTCATACTTCTGTTGAGGAAAAGTTATTTCGCAATATTTGTCAGGTTCAGACAGACAGAAAGACAAGGACCCACAGAGTAGAACGGAAAAAGACTAGTTCTTTTAGATCGGTATTTAATTACAGAGCAGGTTCGGTACACGGGATATCAGTCAGAGAAGGCAATGGTACAGAATCACAAGGCTGAGATTTAATACAAAAACAGGCGATGGTCAATAGAGATCATGGAAAGGTACCAAAAAAACCCTAGACTATAGGCAAAGCTCGAGGAAAAACGAACTGGGTCATACACAAGATCATAAACACAAAGAAGAATGCAAGAAATGCTACTCACAAGGATGCAGATAATCTGCCAAAGACACACTGGGAGAGTGGGGTATAAACAAAGAGGAAGCGGGGACCCATCGAGACACGGGTGTGGACAATTAACAATCACACAGGAGGGAAACGTGACAGGAACACAATACAATCACAGTTACCAAAATAAAATACAAACAGGGAACAGAACGCGAATACAAACGTTCTGACTTGACAAGACCAGACAATATTATCTTGATTGTTTTGTTGCCCAGCCCTACTGTTAACACTCAACGCCGTTTTTATAAAATTGAATGAGGTACCTCGATGATCTACAGTTGGTTTACATGTGGTTGTGTGGAACCACTTTACATTGCAGTTGATTGTTCTTATTGTTCTAATTCTTCACAATAATGGACAATCTTCAGATTTTTCTGATTATTAAAAAAAATGTATAGAAAATATTCAATTGACATACTTATAAATAAATAAATCTTGACTAAATTGCATCCAAAATCATTGTTATGAGAACCGTGAGGTGGTTCTTATTTATCTTATCTAGGAGATATTCAAGTTGTCTGGTTTTTTTTTGTTTTCTTTTTTCTGTGAGTTTCCAGTAGCTGTGGCTTCAGCTGATTAAATTTTGGGCGGGTAGGTCAAGAAAGATTCCAGAAATTAACTTTGTAAAAATCAGACAATCTTGACTTGGTCAAATCTCATTAAATTTGCTGTAAACTTGCACCTCATATGTATAGTGTCAACATTTAATCCCAAAAGAAATTTGACCTTGAAAGGTCAAATACCAAGGTCAATTTTGTAAAAATTATTACAACTCAAAATTCCTTGGCAGAATTCTTCCAAGTTATAAGTGAGGTATCTTTTTTATCTAGTCATTAAAAAGCTCAGTGGCCAAAAAGGCTACATTGAATAACTGTGTAACTGAAACTGTGGTTACTGTGCTTGCTGCCTTTTTCATTGTTGGTTGACCACCACCTTATCTGGTATATTAGCCACCATCATGTTATCAATCTAGATCTTTAAGTCATACCGAATCTAAGTTTGGTCGTTCTTAATCACCTTTTCAGGTATTGTCGACTTTGTTCCTGGGAGCTCCAGCCCATACCCAGTACAGATGTTCCAGAATACTATGCCACGCACAGGTTAAGGCAAGTATGCCGTACCTGCCTACATCGTGCACCCCTCTGCTATGTGCTGTACTGTCTCTGGGGGCTTTGCACAGTGTGCACCTTAGGTCTTGTCAGGTGTGGTAGACCCTGGCCTTTGTCGATCTTGTGTTCAAGGCCTGTTCTTTCGCTGTGCTGTCCTTGAGACCAGCTTTCACCAGCAACTGGTATGTTTTCTCAAACTGATCTGGCTGAGGGGGTACAGCCCTATGCATAACAGCAAGGGGGATACTGCATCCCCTTGGTATATGCTGCACTAGATGCTAACTTGGGCAAGTGGCCTTGAATTGGCTCTTAGAGTTGTCTTCCACAACTCCATAGAGCTTTTGATGAAGGCTCTTAGTGTCCTGTTGATCTTGTATAGGTTCAAGCACTCCAGTATAAATGTATGTGGGTTTGAGTCATAGGCTTTTTTGTTGTTTTTACAGGGAGTGCACAGGTTGGTCTTCCTGGTATTGCAGTTTCAAGTGACTGCTTTGTTAATCAGTAGCTGGTGTTTGGTTCCTCTGGTGTTACAACCAACCCCTTTGTGGGCCATGCTCGTGTATTGAGCCAGGCGCCCTACTCATTTTGGTCGCAATAATGCCTGACAGGAGCGTCCATGTTGTGCAGAGGAAGATGATTGGCAAGTAGTTGGATGGAATTGTTTCCTTCATAGGGTACTTCACGATCAGGGCTGCCCGACCATTAGTCAGCCACTCATGGTGGGTCCAAGCTGGGTCATCCGACCGGCAAGGCATTCATAGAGTGCAGTTAGCTTCCTTAGCCTGTAGCTGTGGATCATTTCAGGGCCTGGTGCTGTCCAGCTCTTTATTCTTGAAACTCTTTGTTGGATACCTGCCATTGTGATGTTCACTGAGTTTTGTTCAGGGAAATGGCTGTGGTCCTCTTGCAAGTCCACCAACCACTGCACACTGGTGTTATGTGATGCTTCCTTCTCCTGTATGCTCATCCAGTACTGTTCAGTCTCACCCCTGGATGGGTCTGTTCTCATCTTATTACCCTCGCACTGAGAGTGCACTTTGGATGGTTCAGTGGTGGACATCTTGTTTATCCTCCGGGCCTCTACTTCTCTAGTGTACCTCTGCAGGTAGTTACCCAGGGCTGTGAGCTTCTATTTCTCTCCAGTGTCTCAACTATGGAGAACTTGCTGTACTTCGTAAGTAGGTCATTCTTGGTCTTGCCCTTCTCCAGCTCTGACAGTTGGCTAACCTCTCTCCATGTTGCCCTGATCTTAGTCTCCAACCGTCTTCTCCATACATCTTCACATTAAATGTGCGACATCTACTAAACATTGTCCATCAAGTTCAACTGCATTTGACCACCAAGAATCCTGAACAAGAGTCCTTAATCATTCAGAACTCGTTTGATCTGGGACAGTGTATTGGTCTCTATTAAGATGTGGGACTCCGAGTTGAGTCCTATTTTATCCATTTCATTTTCCCTGCAACTGGACCATAGCCAGGAGCAGACTACAGTCCAAACTGGACTAGCCTGGCCTCCATTCTGGAAGTCTTTTCGCTCCTCTAGATCGGTCCAAGTGGTCCACCTGAATGGTTGAAATCTGTAGAATATAAAGCAACAAATTCTCATATTATTATATATTTTTTCACCTTTCTCTTGAAAAAGAACTCAAGTGATTCATTGGCAGGGCCCAAGCTCTAACAGTGCGAAGACCCTATTGAAACTACATAAATTATTATTCTCCTCCTCCACCCTGTTCCATTGCCCTTTTGTGGCCTAGACATATTCTCATGATTTTTTTCTTGTAAATCCGGTCTGGTGAAAAATGTGATCTTTTATTGGGTGCATACATGGGTATTCTAAAATGGCTCAGCAGCCCCTTACAATAAAGTAGAATAAATTATTAATTAATTCAAAGTGAATTAATTAATATGGATATGCATTATTCTGAGGCATAAAAATGAATTAATAAATAAGTAAATAAATAAAATAAACCTTTTTGACCAATTCCATATGTAGTGAACATTCACCTTTGTGTGATGAAATTACAAATTGACTTACCTGTGTTTGATAAACTAAAGCATATCCACTAGTATTGTTATTGCCATGGGAAAGAATACGGGTACACAGTTCAGTAAATCCTATGCATTCAAATAAAATATCATGTCAAAATATCAAATTGTACAAAAGAAGACTTTCAACAATCTACTTTCCTGAATCTTTGATAATTATTGTATAGTTGTGTTGATAGCAGCAGTTCTCATCACAGGCATATAGTAACAAAAAGACAATTCAGTGATGCTTCACTGAGTGATAAATCCAGTTATGTTCAAGACTTAACTATTACTTTATAATCAATCGTGACAATAGGTCCATGAAAGAGACAGTTGTAGCACATTTAATAAAAAGACATCTACATACATGTACATAGATGAATGATGGAGTCAACTTCTTGGAACAAGAATAGACGCATTTTATGGGATGAAGTAATCCTCCTCTTAGATTGACTTGATCCAATTTGAATGCAACACAAAAGCCTTAAAACTGTGATGATGCTTTAATATGAAGATTGAGATTTTCTTTGTTCACCATGCAATAGAACGTTTTAGAACTGGCATATATAATCCCCTGAACATCAGCTTTAAATTTCATGTTTGCTAAAGTTCCCCCCTCAATACAGTCATGCATGCAGTATAGGTGGGGTGCTTACGGCCCTATCCACAGACAACATTAAGTGAGTTTCATCCAATGATCTTGTTTTCATTAATGAAATTCTCATTAGATTGCTGTTCCAAATACAAGAATATTAATCGGTTGCCTTGTCTAACTAGTTGAGGTCACTTGGTTACTACAAGTGTGGGGGTTGTGAGGGCCCGTACAACACCGCTTGCATTTTTAATTGCAGGTGTATTTGGTGACCACCAGTTAAACTCTTGTTTCAGCTTTGAACAGAGAAATGTTTAGATATTTAACCTGACATTTGAGAATAATTTGCAGCCTTTGTCTTGCAGTACCAAGTACAACATGAGTCACCCTCTGCTGAGCCCTTCAAACATTACTTGGCAGATGATAAAAAGTGAATGAATAAAGAAAAGGTGCTCTCATATTCACTACCTGTTTGCCACTAACATTTGCAGAAAACTTCTCTAGCAAAGGTCAGATTGTAGCTAAGTCACAACTGAGACAAGGGTGGAAGATGAGCAGGCCATCAGCCATCAGCCTCATTATATTATTGCTTTCAAATTGTGACTTTCGACTCTGGTTTGAGACAGATCACAAACCACTGATTTGATCCCTGTGCCTGCGTGGGTTCTCTCCGGGTACTCCGGCTTCCTCCTACAGTCTCAAAACATGCAAAACTGGGGGTTAGGTTAATTGGTCACTCTCAATTGTCCGTATGTGTGAATATGAGTGTGGATGGTTGTTTGTCTCTATATGTGAGCCCTGTGATGAACTGGCAACTTGTCCAGGGTGACCCCACCTTCTCCCGATGATGCTGAGATAGGCTCCCCCCCGCAACCCCTAACAGGATAAGCGGTAGAAAACAGATGGATGTATGGATGGATGGATGGTCTATCTTTAGCGCTGTGTGTGGCGCTGCATGCTGTGTGCGGTTTTTGTCTCTCCGTCTAGACTTTCTGCCCCTTTTGTCTAATCCTGTATGTGGCATTTGTAAAGATAAAATATCTTGAAAAACTGTAATGAGTCATATGTTCTCAGATATCTAGCTATTTATTCGCTTAATTCTTAGAGTATTTCATTCCACTGGGCATTTTTTTTAAAGATGTATGGCTCTGTTAATGTTTAGTACAATGAACAGTTGACCATGTTTTGGGGACATTAAAGGGTCACATCTAAATGTCCACTGCAAAATGAATGGCAAATATTGCTTGGCGTAGTAGTCTTTGATTAATGAATGTCTCTCTGTAATGTAATTTCCTGATGAAAGTGCATTTGCATTTGTAAGAGATAAGCTAATTGGATGAAAAACATTCTTTCTCACAATTAGCACTCAGAGCAATCAATATTTGATAGAGACGGTGGCTGCAGAAAGGCAGATGCGTGGGCTGAATGCTAAATCAGCCTGCAGTTTTGCACCATTCCTTCCACCCTCTTCCTTATCCCGTCAGCAAGGTCACACACATGCTCGCAAGACATGACCTTTTAAATTGTTGCAGAAATCAAAGTTGTTAAACTCACCAGAGGGTGATGCATATTGTACGCTCAGGAGTGGATTTGTATTCTTACAACTGTGTACACCATCAGGACCCTGTGGCAGTTTACTTTACTCATGGCTTACTGTTACCGTAGTGCAGAATAAGCTCTACGTTCAGACAGGAGAGCATGGCCTCACTCTTTGCTCTCACATTCAGTGACAAGTGTTCTGCCAAGTAAGTCACTGAATCCATTTAAAACCAAAGTCCCATAAAAAACATCTGAAAAAAAAGAAAGATGTCCAAAAATAAAAATATATAATTTGGTTTAATCACTTCTCAGAATGCACATAGGACATGATACTCAAAAGACTTAAGCTTACTCTACACTGAGTAATAAAGTACACAAGGAAAGCTTACCAGTCTTCCATCCACTTGAACATGCATGGCTTTGGCATCAGTATCTTTTATGCATTTAATTCCAGATATATTTCATTAAATATAAGATAACTTTTGGCTAAGTAAATAAATAAAAACCTTCAGAGATGAAAGAGTACTCAAATGTGAAAATTGGTCTGCAGGTTTATGGAAGAATAGTTTCTATATGATATATTTGGCAATATGAAAAGCATGTTACATTTCAGTGCCTGGTCTTTTCATGTAGAGACACACAAATATCATATATGTCATCATTTTTTTGTACTAATAGGTCTTTTCTCTTCTGACAAAACAAGTACCAACTCCTACATCTGTGAGTGAAGGGCTCAGTCAGATAAATTTAATAGACTCAAAAAAGAGGGAGAGAGAGAAAAAAATGAACACTCCAGGAAAATAACTGCATTTCAGAACCAAAATACAAGAAAATACACTAACTCAAAACCTTGAAAAGAGTTGTGTTTTCATGCAATCTAACCTTTCTAGCTATTAAACATTGTTAAAATTGTTGTTGTAATGTGCTGCCTTTTGTGGAATCATCAAAAAAATGAAAGTGTAGTTTCTTGATTGGCCACTTGAGGCTGGCTCCAAAAGTAGGCCAAAACTTTGACCATAAATAAAAAATCATAAATAAGGATATCACTGCATTACATCATACAGATATTAAATCACTTCAAACTCACCTTTTGAAATTCTATTAAGGCTCACACATCTTTATAATTAAAGGCTTAACAAATTGGAGTGATAGCTACACACAAGGTAGGTGCTAGACTGATTCAAGTTACTGAACTTGACATCTCAGTTGTTTTTGTAGTGTTTAGCTAAAGATGTAGACCATTAAACAAAGTATTTTTGCCTACTGTCCAATATTTGTGCTAATGCTCCATCCAAGAAGTTTGCTTCAGACTTTTTGGACTGCTGCTATCATACTTACCCTCACATGATCTCTTCAGAAACCTCATGGTGGATGCATCGATTGTTAAGTCTGTGATTACAACAAGCCAACATGGGGCATTGCTTAATGCCGAGCTTGCTGTCCTGCATGGGAGCTGTGTTGAGCAGGGACAGTCTACACCTTTAACCCAACTGTGTCTTCGCTTTGATATTTAGGCTTCTGTAGAAAAGCACAGACCAGCGACTGCATTCGTTTTTCAGAAGTTTAACAAGAGTTGCTGTGCTTTAAAGTTGTGTCTCCTAGCTGTGTTTGTTTTTGCATCTCCATTACACAGACAGCAGCATCACCATTGTCTGTTTTTTTCTTTGTCATGCTTTTAAACTGTAACAAAGTCTACTGCTGTGTTTAAGCTCTAAAATGAAACATATACTTTCATGCAATGGTATATTTTTGTTGGTTGAATAATAAGCATTTCCGAAACAATATTTCACAGTTGTTTTGCCATTACGTAGATAAGGGATGCGCCAGTATGAAAATACTGCTATGAATGCTCCGACCAAATGCATAAAAAAGTCAAAAAACTGTGTGTCTGTGTGTATGCACAAATAAAGAAACATGGAGAATAATTGTGTGTCAAAAAAATATAATATTGTGATTTTTCATCAGTTACTTGATTAATAAAAAAATTAATATATTCAGTGGTATGTTAACCAAAACATTTTGCTGTTTTACTATTTTAATTTGAATAATTATGTTGTACTCCTGTGGAGTACTGTGGGTTCCAAGGTGCAGCTAACATGGATTATATTTGTCAGCCACATCGAATTGGTTCCCAGTCAGATTTGGACCTGAGGAATTTTGAGGCCAAATCGACATTTTAAGGTCTTTGTCACATTCCTTTGGTAGTTGCTGAACAGTTTTCGTTGTTTTGCATCATTCACTATCCCGAAACACTGTCATTTGGTGTTTTATGCTGGGTCTTCAACAGTGTTTGGGACAGATAGTTTTGTGTCAAGTGGCATCGACATGAATGACAGGATCCAGGGTTTTACAGTGGAACTTTGCTCTGTAGCGGGGTGATCAGTGTTATTCACTGATAGTTAGGGTTGGTAATGTTATGGCTGGATCAGCATATTTATATAAAGGTATAAAGGCCTATATATTATATCCAGCTCAGATTTGCCTTATCTTGTTTGATTTAGTGCAGTGGTGACATATGTGTACAAATGGAGGAGGCAAGTGTCAGCAAGACATTCTGACGTGTTTTGAAGGTCAATAGCATAATCAGATGTCTTAAAAAAACAACGCAAAAAAAGTAACAAAATAGGATGATTTTTTCTTCCTTTTCTTCTTCTTCTTTCCCTCTCAACAGACAATTAACACCAATGGACCCTGACATTGCCCAAATAATAACCTGAGTCTATCTATGAAGGTATTTGTGGTCAAACAGCTGAAATAGCTGAATAGCTGAAGCTGAAATCTACTGTATATATGCTTGTTTAGCTTTTTAAGTGTAAGGAATTGCTGCTTTGCTTTTCTTTTTTCCCCCCATTCATTTATGACAGTAAATGAAGACGTTTTGGGTTTCAATTGCTGGTTTGATGAAATTAACAAGTCCCAGTCAACATTCCTCTTTTACAGTTTTGTAGCGGGATAACTATGTGGTGATGTATGATGGTTGGCTTCTGTTAAATTAAAGAACATTCAGTCACGTCCATCCAACACCACTAGTGGAACATTTGTGGACAGTTTGTGCAGCCTGATTAATGATCATGATCGATGAATGCAAGTCTGTCATAAATGCACATCAGCCTTTTATCATTATAGCCTCACTTATAGCAACTAGCACATACTGCTTGCATACAAAAAGTTGCTGAAGACACATCAAAACGTTTATAAAGTTCTACTATACTACTATAGTTGTCTCCCATGGTCTTCCAGGCCTTTTGATGTTGTTGAGATCATCAGCGCATTCTTTGTTTTTATCAGTGCATGAGAATGAGTTTGAACTTCATTTTCAGATACAAAAATGTGAAATCATCAGTTATGTGTATTAAAATATGTGTGCTTTTTGTTTTTGTACTCTTTGGTATCTGTGGAAATGGAATGCATAAGTAAACTGGAAAGACGAGCAGTTGTAGGTGGCAGACATATAATCTATTTATGCAAAATGTGACATTTCTGTTTTAGCATAGAGCCCTTGTTCTCAAAGCTGTGGCATCCCAACCATGGAGACATTTGGCACAGCACAACTCTGTGTGCTAAAAAGCAGAGTTCAGATGAAGGCCTCAGATATCTGCATTTTCATCTTTCCACCTCAGATTGTTTTCAGCATTTGTGGAACCGACAAACGATATTTAGAAGTGATGACTGCAAGCAAATCAGACAGGGAGACAGTCTAACATTTGCTGCTGCTCCAATTTGGCTAAAGCTCTAGAACACACGTCTAGCTGATCCACCTCCTAAGAAATTACTGGCACATGCCTGTCCAAGGCATCTCATTAATTCAAGAAACTGTCTTATGGTGGAACAGACTGTTTATGTCTATTTCTTCATGAGTATCCTTCATTTCCAGGGGCAGGCCTCAGTGCTTTGCAGCTTTGCCTGTTTTATTTATCCACTTGAGACAACATGAATGCATCATCCTCTTCCTGATAATGAACTGGCTTGAGTTATGTGTGCTTTATTGCCATTGTTTAGCCCTTAATGTGGGAGGACAATTTCTCTTTTCTGCCACATATCTCGTCCTGTCAGGCTTGAATGGCTATTTAGGTGTGGTAGATGTTTCGCCAAGGCTGCGGTGTGAAATAAATAATTAGCATTCCCAAGTACGTAATTTATTTTCATCCACACTCTCAGCCTCAAAGGTTCTACCATAAAGATCATTCACAAAGTAAAATTCACAAAGTAATTAGATTTATTCCGATTGCTTACAGTGCTGCTTCCCTGTGTAAACACTCTATTCTCTATTCTATTGCTGTTTCCACTCTTAGTTGACAACTGCACAAACTTTGACATAATTTAGATAATGAATTATATAATAAAAATATTGTTGTTTATTCAGCATAAAAAAGACACATTTTACAATGTCAGACCGGGATTTCTTTGCATGCAGTGAAATATCAGTTCTTTTTTCGAAAATAAACATCTCCCACCTCCGAGATGATCTGGCAGAGGAGGGAAACGAGACACGGCTTAAATACACTAGGAAGGGGAAGACAAGTAGAAAAGACTGCAACACGGTAGGGCACCGAAAAGATCACACAAGCCAGAAGACCACTTGACAGGAGACGAAGAATAAGACGCACACAAATTTCTAAGTAAAATAGGAAATAACACAAGAGACCCTAACAACAGATAATTAACACCAATGGACCCTGATATTGACCAAATAACAACCTGAGTCTATCTATGAAGGTATTTGTGGTCAAACACACTTTTTTCCCATGTGGACCTGCAACAATTAGTTGATAAAGCTGTTGAAAAAGACAAAAAAAACACATTATTAACTCTGTCAGTAATTTCCAGCTGAAATATACTGTATATATGCTTGTTTAGCTTTCTAAGTGTAAGGAATTGCTGCTTTGCTTTTCTTTTTTTCCCCCATTCATTTATGACAGTAAATTAAAACGTTTTGGGTTTCAATTGCTGGGTTGATGAAATTAGCAAGTCCCAGTCAACATTCCTCTTTTACAGTTTTGTAGCGGGATAACTATGTGGTGATGTATGATGGTTGGCTTCTGTTAAATTAAAGAACATTCCGTTACGTCCATCCAACACCACTAGTGGAACATTTGTGGACAGTTTGTGCAGCCTGATTAATGATCATGATCGATGAATGCCAATCCGTCGTAAATGCACATCAGCCTTTTATCATTATAGCCTCACTCCAATTATTAATTATTACTTAAAGATCACAAAACTACAAAAGTAGGTAAGATGAATGGTCGACAATAAATATGCACTCACCGGTAAATTGCATTTTTATCAATATTTGAAAAACACATCATAAAGGACAATATATACATATATATGTGTGTGTATGTGTGTGTGTGTATATATATATATACATATATATGAAACCCATTGATACCATTGGGCAAATTAGTTGCACATTTTCACAGCCAACATGCATAAAGCAGAGTAAGCAAGTCTAATTTTAATCCTCCATTCAGCCCTGTTTTTGTCTCCATCAAGTCCGGAGGGAAATATCTTGCTAATAAGTCGCTAAATGCTCCAATACGTTCACCAGCTGGTGGCTAACTGTCTGCTGTCTGGTGCTGGGCAGGTTATGGATCATAGTTTCTTTAGGCCTCTTTTTGAAGAAAATGACACGGATGAGAGCAGTTAGAATGAACCACAACACTAAAGTTTTGGTCAATAAAACTGTGAGCTGAAGTAGATTTCCATGCTTAAAGAGTTTTCTGTGCTTTTTTGAGCATGACTGACACCTTTAATGTTGCATACAAGAAAATTGTTTTGTTGGGGACATTTTTGAGTCGTACTGTCGTAGTAAATTATTGTGTTCTGTTTAAACGTAAATACTAAGAATACAACAATATGCTGCATTGCACTTGGAGAGCTCAGTGTACTCCCTGTAACAAAGTAAAGTGGCATGCATCTTATGATCTCTTTACTCATAATGTAAATCTCTAATCACTAATGCAATCAAATACATCATATAATAAGGATGACAGAAAAATTACAATTGAGAAAGCACTTGGTACAGTGTATCCCACCGCCACCCACCTAAAATTGCACTAGAAAAAAACTCAAATTCACTGGTTTGCTAAATTATGGTCTTGTTGTAATATTTAGGCAGTTGAATACGATTGCATTAAAAACAACATTTGCCAGTCAGTTTAGTATCTGCTGATTTGTTCTTTACCTACATAAAAATGTCAAAACAACTCTGTTAGTTTATTACTGCATCTGACTGTTATACCTAACTCTGCAAACTCTTCAGTCCAGCAACTGACTTCACATAGTATTTTGCCAGCTGTGAGGAGATAAATTTTCAACCTTTTTTTCAAGTTCTCTTTTTTATTGCACTCACATCATGCTTTCACTCACTTTTGGTGATGCCATGGCGTTTTTAGCCTGATTCCACAAATCCCAGACCGCAGCCAGAGGTAGTCCCCGATGCCATTTATGAACTCTTTATGATGCGACTTTACAGGTTCGACATGTTGCTTCCTCTGAATAGATTTTGAGCAGGGTAAATATGTGGATGAATAAGAGACAACCAGAACAAATCAGAGTACAGGACATGGGGAACAGAAAAACATGGACAGTATTTGAGGGGGTAACGTCAAAAACTAAATACAACATAAACAAAAAAGGCATATCTCTTGTAGAAAAGACAATCCATGCTCCAATTTAGTCTTTCCATAGATATTACTTTTTTACTTCTCTCACCTTGGTGCATATTTTGAAATTCACCCATGGAGTCATTTGCCTTTAGCTTGTTTTTGTGACTTTGTGAATGTAGTTTTGCAGACCAGATTAGTCTAGGCTTAGGCTTTTCCTGGTGAAAAATGGTGTTATGTTTGACCACCTGTTGTCAGTCAGTCCTGTACTATTATTTTAACTAAAAATGACTGCAAGACTCTTGATCACAAGACAGCAAGTCATTTGAGGTCACGTTATGTGACCAAAGGAATGCCACTAGTTTGGTAAGGGCTGGGGAGAGCCATGAAGTAATAGTCTTGCTCTGCAGCCTTTATAGTTGTACGTCAGCTCTACACAGAATCTACTATGTACTGTACAAAGCATAGCATACAATTTGTTTTTCTAATATTCATATTCACATAAAATACCATCACCCTT
Source organism: Mola mola (assembly GCA_001698575.1). Lineage (NCBI taxonomy): Eukaryota > Metazoa > Chordata > Actinopteri > Tetraodontiformes > Molidae > Mola > Mola mola. The sequence continues at coordinate 4,042,447 of KV751348.1, read as the reverse complement.
TTTAACTAGGTTTGCCAACTAAAACTGAGTTATCCAAGAATGATATGACTCTCTTCACTATGTTATTTGACCATTTGTCTTGTTTTATTTAATCTAATTTAATATATTTGCTACCATTAAGCTTTTATCACTGTTTACTATATCCTGGTTTGGCCCATGTTTTAACACAGCAATAGGAAATTAAACTAATTCTGTAGGAGAAAATACGACCAAATGGACCATTCACAGCTGTTAGCAACCTATGTCGCCGCAACACATAGTC
>KV751348.1:4010392-4037451 GCA_001698575.1 Mola mola | reverse complement strand
TTTGCTTTGGCATCTTCATAATAGACAATAATTTAAAGTTTACAAACATCATTATTCTACTTGGAGTTACAATTAACTGTTGAAAATTATACTGACAGGACAGCTGAGGATCCTGCCTCTGCATCAGATTCATTTGGAGATCATTACTTTTTCCAGGATGTGTCAAACATTTGGGTTGGTTTGACATGTTGTTCCAACTCAGTGATACTTCTTGCAGAAAGGTTTAAGGGTCCAACTAATTAATAAATAATGATAATAATTAATAAAGAACTCATAAGTAAGTTATATGATGTCATTACAGTAAAGACACTGCAAACTATTTGAAACAATGATGTGAAAAAAGCTGGAAACTGAAATAATGGAAGGTATGAGGCAAAATGCTTGGCAAACACAATTTTCTTTCTTACCACCCTGAAAACAAAAGTGTGACATTTGTGCTGCTGCAGTGAATGTGGAAAACTCATGGCTGGCCATGTTCATACTGCCTTGTCCTGTTCCTCCATTCAGACTCTCTGCAGTAGTAGAAACAATTATCTAAAAAATGCAAGGTTTTAGTATCAGTACAACCTTTGCATCTGTCTACTTAAGATTGTCTTCTGATGGATTAAATAAGACATCTGCATATCAATTACATATTCTGTTGGCAGCTAGTAGAAATGGCATTACGAACCCTTGGCTCTGCTCTACTGCTGGCGTTTTTATTGATACCAACAGCTAAATCTTTACATGACTTTTCCCTGCAGCTACAAAAATAATTAGAAAAAAAACAGATTACAATTCAATAAATACAAATAAAGAAAATTAATAAAAGAGTTAGAAAAAATGTCAGAGGCTATGACAATTATTATCATTTTATTCAACGCAATACTGAGCGTTTTGGTTTTATTTATGTGCAGTTTAAGTGGATGTCAGTCCTAAGTAAGTGCACATTGAAATATCTGATATGGTTCACCCGGACTGGTTGTTGAGTTAAGTGATGCTATTTCAATATGGACAAACTTGAATACAGTTATGGCCCAATGGATGGACTTAAGATCTGTTTTATTTCTGATAGGGGAAAGAAAAAAAAAAAAAATGAATTAATTAGGTTGCTTACCTGCACTGATTTTTAAACATGGTATATCCATGTGAATGTAAAAATGCCTTGAAAACATGTATCTTGAGATAATAAAATGCGCAGATGTAGTTCTGCATTTACAAAGTACAATATTCAAATAAATACAGGACATATTTTCACTCCTTAATATGTTGTTGTGATTACTCATTCTTCGGCACCTGATTTTCGCTCAGTGTCATAAACTGGCCCTTATTCCAAACTAAATGAATAGCCCTGACATAGGTGCTAATGACTAAGGGCTAGGAAGAGCCACTGAGTTCCTGCTGGACATTGTTTAAAAAGTCTGTGTCAGTTTATCTTGCCCAAATCTTCTATAAAAAAAAAAAAAATAGTCCTTTTTTCAATGGATGCAGAAAACAAAAGCAGAACATGTTCAACAGTGTAATTTCCTCTTCACTGCGCTCTCTCTCAAAAGTCAAAGTTCAGTTCGAATGCAACATCCAGAGGTATAACAAGAAGAAAAACACCATCTGAGGATGCCAAACTCCATATAGATTATTGCATTGGCTACAAAGTCCTTTCAGAATTGATTATAGCATTGGATTTGATGATGGCCTTGTACTGAAGCCGGACTGGTAAGCCATAATAATAAGTCAGAGCTCATGGATCTGCTGGTACGGGATTTCTGGGTGTTTGGAGGGATTTGTGAAAAGTCAATGAAGCTGCTTTTAGTTTTAATGACTTGCTGATATACACTCTTTGATTAGATGTGCATTACACTCATTACATGTGTAATAGACTGGCTCCACTGCTCATGAAGTTTAGGATTAAGCTTAGATCAAAACTTAACTTTCTCCTACATATTAACTTTGTTTTGTTTTGGTTGTTTTGTTGTTTTTTTTTAATTGCAATGGGTTGCTTTAACTAACACAAAAAATATAGCTTTGTATGTTTCTTTGCTCAAGTCTAAAGCTGTATTTAAACAAAATGTGCTGCATGCATTAAGTTCTGTTTTGTCTACTTGTGTCCGTGTACCCACTGTACTGTAACTTAACACAGTCATTTTCTACTGCGTGGAATGAAAAATGGTACAATTGAGCTGCTATTCAACGCTGTCCAAATTTCTCAGTTCCCCCTAATGTCTCTTGGGGCCCATGCTGACAATGCCGCACCACAGGGGTTCTACTTCGTTATCGCTGGTTCTGAAAATGGAAGTCTCAGATCTGGATGATCCTTTGCAGCACAAACTCTTAGTGAAACATTGAGATTCTAAACTAATTTCAATAAAGGTTTGCTGAATGAATATTTTTGTATTTAATGGAATCCTGTGTTCCACAGGACCACAAAAAGTCAAATTCTTTGCAAACATGAAAGGCGCAAAAAGAGTATAAAAGAGTAAGATTTGATTGCTGACCCATACTGGAAGAAAATCTAGACAGGACACACAGGGCAAATCACAATTGCTTTTAACAGCAGTTGAAACCAGAATGTATAGATATGTTTATTATTTTCTTCAGACAAGTTCCAAACAAGTTCTTAAAATCTTCACAGCCACAAATGGGTCACAAAAAGTGAGAAAGGTACTTCAGTGAGTTAAATCAGCACAGTGTCACTGAGAGGCTAAGGTGCATTTTCAACAACTTCAGAAGACATTTACTTTTACACTTACTGCCTGCCCTGGAGTTTTAACTGCCTTTTTACTCAGAATGCTCCTATATAATTCTATTCATTGAGGATATATAATGTACATATATTATATTCTTCGAGTGACCGTTTCCGTTATGTTTCCACGTTGACCTTTGTAAGCATTGCAGCAGCTGTGATGTTTAGTTGACTTCACTTTTGATTTTGAATTTGACAGGAACGATTTGATCAACAAGTTGCTGTGATGGGGAATCGACAGCATTCAGTGTATTGATCGTTGTTATCTCAGGAGAGAGCTGGAGACAACAGTGTGCCATTCTAATGAATGGCACATGGTTTATGATGAGGAGACAGCATCATTCCATACAGGGGATTTCAGTGGGGCTATCCAGTATGAACTGATATCCATCTCCAGGGTGTGTGCTCTTGTAGAATCTCTTAAAAACCTTTATAAAAAGACCATAGTGTTGGGTAGGTTTCTAGTTTTTACTGAACAACGTCAAAACGAGAGAGCTCTCATCAGTAACAAGTTGGCACAGGTTATGCTGCCTAACATGTTATAAATGGTTAAATTTCAGCACGAAGATGAGTTTTTTCACATTTGACTATATCTGTAAGGCATTCACTGGTAATTCAATGGACAGAAAGCCTTTAATTCAATGCTTTTACTGTGCAACTCTGGCAGGAATGTATATAAGTGCAGCCAGTTGTTAGTTAATTAATTTTGACTAGAAATGAACTAGCTAATGTACAGTACCCACCAGAAGTATTTGGTCAGTGGCCTAGTTTGTGTCATTTTGCCTCTATTCTCAATGGATTTGAAATTATAAAAAAAAAAAAAAAATACTTTACTCTTTGCATTTTATAGAGTACCCCTTTTTGAGGGGCGCAAAATATTTAGACATTTGACTGACAAGTAATTTTATGGCCAGGTGTGGTCTGTTCCCTCATTACTTCAAGACAAATGAAGCAGATAAAAGGTCTGGAGTTGATTTCAGGTGTTGAATTGGCATTTGGCAGCTGTTTGACTGGAGTTATTATTGATGTGGAACACAAAGAGGTATGGATGCAAGTCAAGGAGGCCATCGTTCGGCTGAAAAAAAATAAGCCTATCAGAGAGATAGCAAAAACTTAAGGAGCGGCCAAATCAACAACTTGGTACATTCTTAAAAAGAAAGAATGCAATGGTGAGCTCAACAACATCAAAAAGGAGTGGAAAACCACAGAGAACACAGACAGTGAAAGTGGATGATCACAGGATCCTTTCCCTGCTTAAGAAAATCTCATTCATAACAAGTCAAGAATACTCTGCAGAAGGCGTATCATTGTCAAAATCTACAATCAAGAGACACATTCATGTATGTAAATACAGAGTGGTAACAGGTGTCCAACATGGTGGAGACAGTGTTGGTCATGGGCATGTATGGCTGATAATGGAACCGGCTCACTGTTGTTTATTGGTACTGTGACTGCTGACAGAGGTGGTAAGGTGAGTTGTGAGGTGTAAAGGGCTACTCTCACTGCTCACATTCTGCCAAATCCTACAAAACTAATAGGATGGTATTTCATAGAGCAGATGGATAATGACCCAAAACATACTGAAAAAGCAACTTTTTCATGGCAAAGAAATGGAATATTCTTCCATGGCCAAGTCAGTCACCTAAAGCAATTGAGCAGCTATTCAGTTACTGAAGACAAAACTGTCATTGTCCGAGCACTTCTGGACCTAACTGTATATATGCTATTGAAATGGACCGCAGCTTTTTTTTTTCTGTAGTTATTGTCCTGAACAAAACTTAGCTAACTAAAGGATATATTAACTATCAGAAATGATTAATGTTTTCCTCTTCACCCCATCTTTTAATCTTTCTTTCTTCTCTCTTTTTCCACTTTGGGATTGCGCCAAAGGCAGTTTTTAAATCCATGTAATAATAAACCAGGGAATCAAAATCAAAGAAAAATCTGTACAGAAGAAACACACTCTGGTGATTAGAGCTGTGTCAAAACATAAATAATTTCATAAACACAATGTAAAGCCCGATATACGGTTTCTGTAAATTCTATTAAAAAATGTCTATACAAAATAACCAAATCCTCCTGAAAAATATGTTTTTATAATAATCCTGTGAATTAAAGAGTAATTAAGCCCCTAAACAACCGTTTTCCCCTGGAAAAAGTCTAAGCAGTGTACATATTTTAATTCTATATCATAAATATCCATAGTGACTACACTCTACAAATTGAAACCTCTGTCTTCACACAAGTAGTGTACATACACTGGTGGCATTGACTACCTCGCAGGCTGCCACCTGCTCATCAGGATCGTTAACCATTCACCATTCATACACTGATGGCGTTGCATCAGGAGCAATTTTGGGGTTCAGTGTCTTTCTCAAGGACACTTTGACATGTTAACTGCACGATCTGAGATCGAACCAGGAACCTTCTGACCACTGGACGACCGCTCTACCGTCTGAGCCACAGCCGGTAGAACAAGCTCCCACTAGGAGAGAAATTCTCTCACATACATCACGTATGTATAAATGCATGTATAAATAAGGCACTTCTAGGTGGGCTGACATTTTCAATATACAATCATACTTGCCCAAGCCTAGATCAGCAACAAGTAATTGAAAAAAATAGCTGTCAGCCATTAAACAAACCAATACTTTGAGAATGAATCATCAGTGTAAATTGAATATCTTGAATATCACTTAAAAAATCTTAAAAGCACAAATAAATAATCTTGTCCCTTTCTCATTTAATGCTGTCAGAATCCTCTCTTGGTTTTCCCCTCAACCACCCCCACACTACCTGCTTAACTACCTGTCGACCTGCCCATCAGACTCACCTGTTCCTCCCAGCTGCAAACAATTACCCAGCCTCCTTTTAACCAGCTCCTCCACAATCACTCCCTTCAAGATTGTCTTTCGCAGTATGCAAAGCTTTCTAGCCTTTTTCCCCCGGACTGATCTCTCGGCTTAGACCCTGCCTGTACTCCACGTCTCTGCCCTGGTAACCCAACCTGCCTTCTGCCTCTGGACTTTGCTTCCGCTCGCTCCCTGTCTGCCTGCTGCCTGCCTGGACTCCCTCTTCGGAGGGTCCTGTCTAGTTCAGCACTTGGTGTCTGCTTGCCATCGGATCATTGTTTGTCTGGACTCTGTTCCCAATAAAGCTCTGAAGTGTACTGGTTTTGATTTTTGCCGTACTTGGGTCCGAACTCACACCCGTTACAAATGCTGTATGAGCACTAATGTAATGTGAAGGATGAGCTATTTAGAAAGCCTCAGAGTCCCGAAGTCTCTCTTTATTTTTGAGCTAGTTATTTTCTCAAAAATGTTGCAGGTGGTGCATCAGTTCGTGCAAGCCAAAACACTGCAGGTTTTTTAAGATGCCAGCTCTAAACACAAAACCTGACATTTGCCCAATGCAGGCAGAGTCCTCACCTTCAGGAAGCAGGACAGCTCTATCTGAGCATCCAGTTTTTATCTACCACCTCCAGCATGTTTCTTCCTGGATCTGTACTACTGCCCAAATGATGGTGTCTTGTTATCAGGGAACTCGTGCTTTAGAGCCAGGAGGCAAGTAAAATGTTCAACATCTTTATGTAATATCATTATTATTTAGGATTATGATCAGGGCTGGAAAGTTTCCTCTAGTAACTCGATTTCAAAAACTCATCAGTGCAAATGTTTGGAATGTATAGAAGCTTCATTTAATCCATTTAACTATTTACAGGACATTGTGTCTTGCAGTGATGATTACTGACATATGCAGTACAATATGCAGACTGTAAAATGGATTTCAAAGTAGATTGCAAAACTATAAAGCTAGGAAATAAATGCGTAATGACAAGTTTACAACATCTCGGCACAAACCATCCAGGTAACATCATTTGCATTTAACATTATTGTAAATTAGTATGTATGCAGGTTGAGGTTTCAGTTGACACATTAATTATGGCTACGTGTGGCCTTTATGTATCAAATTTAACTAAAGAAAATCAAATAAAACAAACCTTTGTGAAAACCTGAGCTTCATTAATTTTATTCTGACAGACACCATGTACACTAAAATGTTTTTTTAAAGGGCCACCTGGTGGCCAATCCTGAAGTCAGAAGTGCTACCCCCCTGACATGAAGGATCTTTAGTGGCATATGAAGTAACATATGCACAGCGCTAATAATTTCACATTATCCCCAATATTCAGGTATATATTCATGATATTAGGGTGTGTGATGAAGGTTCTGCTCAATTCATCCATTTAAACACATTACATCTTTCACAGCTGCTCCATCCGACACTCAACTCTGTCCCCGCCCTCCTGGAGCTGAAGGAACAGAGTTCAGAATGCAACTAGTTATCATTCCGCTCACTGGATGTTTATATCTGAATTTATATCTGACTAATTAAATCTTCCGCGACAGCCATCGTCTTTGAGTAATAACAGCAGCAATAATATCCCCCCCTCCGTCTCATGTAAGCTTCACTGTCAGAGGAGGTTTTGGTTTGAGTCTCTCTGGGAGCTTTGTGTTGCCAATGTGGAGATCTAAAACTGAGTTTATGTTTTTGGCCTGTGAATCCCCTCGAGTCAAATTTGATATTGCACCACACAATCAGACCCGACTTGCCTCGGAATACCATATCAAGGCCTGCTACTTTGAATTTGTTTCAGAGCCAACTTTGCGATGAGTTGTCAGAAGTTGCCAAAGAAGATTAATTTCTCACTCCTCCCTGTCCTGGGGACTTGACGCTCCTCATTGCCAGCACATTATAATTATGATTTTTGGGTGATTGACTTCTGGTAATGAGGATAAACAATGTCAATTAACATCAACAGAATGGTCTTATCATCGTCTGCCATTTCTTTTCACATATTTTTCCAATGTACAGCTTTTAAAGCGACAGAACATAAAGGCTTAGATACAGGCCAAACTTATGTACTTTCACAGCATTTATACTCATGCTCATTTACATAATAACATTTTTCACAGGCATGTAATAACTGTATGTTTCTCAATATACATAGCATTCCAAGCACCTGTTTTCTTGTTAAGATTTGTCGATGCAATGTAAAACCCAGATTCTGAAACCTAAGCATATTGCTTGAGGGGAGATTAAAATAACAGTTTCTTGTTTTTCTATTCTCCTACATTATTCAGTATAATATATACTGTGAGATACCAGAAGGCACCCACTTAAACCCACCCAACCCTGGGAGGCAATCCATTATACATTATCCCTCAGCGGGTGTTAGACGGAGCAATTTTATCACGTCAACTTTGGTTTTGCTGAAATGGAAATTATATTATAAGGAAGAGAAGGACTTGAGCTTAAGAGGATGTTTATTCTCAAGAAATATCAAGAAAGTTCAGTCTTTTAAATTTAACATATAAACAAATAAGTAAATAATAAATAAATGATAAAAAAAAAAAAAATCTCTAGTCAGATGCTTGACAACTACAAGTTTCCAGTGCTGGTAGTTTGTTTTTTTTCTTTTCCTCCATGTGCATGGCGATTTGATGACAATTCAATTACTATTGCAGTGCTAGAGATGTACCTGCAGGGCGAAAGCAATACATATGAGATTAGGTCTCTGTGCAGACTGTCTACTGAAAGCTTTGTGTAAATGGGAAATCGTCTCTAATGATGTGCATTTTGAAATGTCTAAATGTGAGTATGAGCATTGGATATTGAGCAGCATGTCTGTATTAACGTGCATTCAGTGCCCTTTATATCTCTTTCAGAATGTCATATCTTGCTCTGTCCTCAGGCACTGATAATTATTTAGCACTACAGGGTAACACAAAATTGAAAACTTGGCCTTCATTTACCAACTGAGAACAGCCTCTTTAAAGTGATAGTTCAATTAAAAGTGCATAGTTTTCCTCTTACCTATATGGTATTTTATCTATTGATATTTTTGGTGTGAGTTGTTTAGATTTGGAGATGTCTGCCTGCTCTTTAGTACAGTGGCTTTAAAATAACATGTTCTCATTCATTGGCTGTCTCATTTCCAAAAACAGTCACTAAGTATTATCCATAGAACTTGTTATGACACAATTCATTTAGAAACAATCTTCTCTCTACCTAGCTACACCATATCACTGTACAGAAGGAAACCTCATAGGAAAGAGGCTTGTGCTTGTGATTGGGCAGGTAAACACTTATTGCATCCTTGTCTGCTGAGCTGTAACAACAGAAAGCTCAAGGCAAAATTGCAATTTCTGCATCTGCAAGTGGGTTAGGATCCTCCACCGCCTGTGTGACCTTTTGTGGTAATGTCTGCCATCATAAGGAGTATGAATAAGCTCTGTGCAGACCTCCTGGAAGCTCCAACTTGCCCATTACGTCCTGGAATACAACTGAACATGCACAGAAAGTGTCTTCTGTGCGAAAACCAGTAATTAGTCTGCATACATCTCTAATTAGGAGTCATTTTAGTAAGCTATTTTAGTTAGTTTAGAAAAATACTTCCTCCATGAAACTGCTCACAGTGAAGTCTGTGGATTACCCAGTTGGAGATTTAACTCCTGAATAATGACGTTGCGGATGAGTTTTTCAAATCTCATGTAGTTTGTTTGTATTCAAGAGAAAGCAGACACGAATGGCATCCTTAAAGAGCCTCCATCCTGTAGACAGTCATGGTCCGAGACATTATGGTTGTGGTTAGTCTGTCTGTGTCATTCCATCAGTACAGTATCACAAAAACAGCTGATGTCAGTCCTAGTCATGTAAACGCTGCATCTCATGAATGCTGTAGTGGAAATTGTTCATATTTGGCACAAACATGCACTTGGACTCAGAACTGAACTTAGATTACATTTCTGTGGACAGAGGAAAAAGGTCAAGATCGATCTGACCTATTAAACACATTTAAATGACTATGTCACATTATATGTTTGTAGACCATCTGCATATTTGCATTTTTGTAGTCCACCACAAACTCTTTGATTTCTTTGATATTGAGCTTTAGGGTATTGTCATTGCACGTGAATACATTTACGTTTTTCTATGAGTCTGGACAGACATGTACTGAAACTGCAACTTGGCTGTTGTCGAGATACATACAAAATGAAAACAACATCGTTTTCTGCACACTACGACGTTTTTCATGTCAATGTTTAATATAAAAATAAGCATATTTTCTGTCTGTCTGACCTTCAGCAGAACATATTGATACACAGGCTAGCAAAACAATTCACATTCAAAACATTTGAAGTATACTAGCCGCCTAAAATGGTCCAGGTTGCACCTTCTGGAAAATGCAGTTTTTAAATACTTTTCAGTGCTGTAAGTCTTAATAAGAGCCATGCATTTTGTAAAAGACACAATACATTAAAGTGCACCATGAGGTCTCAACAATAGTGCAAATGGACAAAGCAAATGTAATCAGGAAGCATATAATAGTGAAATCTATGGTACAGTAATGGATTATAATATAGCATTCATATCAATGTCCTCATTAAGGACCATAGACTGAAGTGCACTCATGGAGAGTGTGTCAATACACCAATGGTCTCTTTTTCCCCTTTTGCAATTCAATATGTCCAATATCCTGAAATTAAAGACAGGAAATAGGATGTGAGGCCAACAGGCTAGTTCACATCATTACACCTAATATAAATATATGAGCAAGTAAATAACATATGTTGTGCTGAAGGTGATAAACCCTGAACAGTTTAAAAAAAAACAAAAAAAAACTGTTCCCACTGTGTTGATACCTTTGGTGCAGTTTGCCACATGGATAATTCCTATTTTTCAGAGGAGTTAAGAATCTGTGTAGGACTTGCCTGAATGTAAGCCAACCCTAGCTTATTGTATAATTTATAATCTGAATTAATACAAAAATGGACCGCTCTGAACTTTTTAGCTCTTTCAGATTTATATGGTAAACTTAAGGAACTGAATGTTTGAAAGAGACAAAATAGACAGTGCTCTAATGAATTCTTTTCAGTTTCAGACTTGCCTTTGCAGCTTTTGATGGATGGATTGATTGATTAAGTGATTTATTTTTTTTATTTTTTTTAATATTTTGCTTTTGAGCATGAGTGTGTTTGTTTGCTTTCTTTAAATTATTAATAAACATTGACAGTTCACAAACGCTCCACAGTTGACACTGCTATAAGCCCAATAGTCTGCACAAATAAACATGTCTCAGTTGTGGACAGAAGGCTTCTTCTGCCTGTTGCCAGCGTTCATTTGCACACTGTCTGAACCATACACTTGTGTACTCTGTGTTGGTGTTGATAAGATTGACAGGGATGTGTCTTGGATTTAAAATTTAGACTTCTTACACTTGTCAGTCTCAGGTGAAAATGGTTCAGTAGATTTCTTTGGGTCACAAAAACACTGTCTTCATTATGTATCGGATCACAGCCTCAATGAAACACTCAGTTTCTCTTACTGAATGCAACGAAAAAATAGCTTGTTAACTGATAAATAGCTGTGTAGATTGTAATAAGTTGCTTAATGTAGCCACGACAGTTTGTTCCTAAAAGCTTGAATTTGAAATGTCTTATCTCTTCCTTGCCTACAGAGGATGCAGCAGCACTAAAGAGCTCACAGCAGCCTTTAGATGAGTGAGGCACAACAAAGAAACCTGAACATCAACAGTTCACAGTAACAGTAAGGCTCCATATCTTATGTTTTACCCTAATACAGCATATGTGAAGTTACCGTTATATATCAATTTCATGATTAAGTTATGATTCCTGCCAAAATCTCCCTTAGCCATGAACCTGCTTATCGCTCTGATCAGTGTTTCTGGGAGCAGCAATTGGCTTTCAGCTGACTCTGTGTTCAGCTGTGTGTATTCTGTTGGTCTCATTGCTTTGTGATATAACACAGACCAGTGTTAAGTGACATTTTGATGCCATGCAGTTTATTTTCTTATATAATATACTTAGGCTTGGTGACATTTCTACTGAAATTTTGGAGCGCTGATAAATATTAGAGTGTAAATTAGGCTCTTTTGTTACTGTTGTCAGATGTTCTCAGTTTTTTTGTTTTTTTGTTTTTTTTTTCCATATTTGGTAAGGTGCTACTTATTGATCCATATAGTGTGAGCTGCTCAATTTAATAGCAGTCAGCGAAAACATAAAAAAGCTCAACAGCAGTGTCTGTTTTAAGAGATCATAGCTCACTTAGTTCAGATAATCCACAGACGTTGTTGTGAGCAGTTTCATAGAAGAAGAAAAAAAAAAATATATATATAGCTAGATATAGGTATAGATTTTCACATGACTTAATGCATCAATTCTTTTTTTTTTAATTTACACATTATCAATCAATATCTCTGTGGGCTAATGGCATCATTATTTCAATAGACAGACTTTTCCCTCCACATGCAGTTTCCCCATGTTGGAAAGCTACTGTACTTAGATTCCCCTACTTGCATAATATTGCGAATCTTTCACTTTTGGCATATGTTTGACCATGAGCTTTCTTTCGTATTTAAATGGAGGAAAAATCCATTATATTTGTAGTTACTTTTAACCTGTAATGTGCATATCGTATCAAAAGATAGAATATAACAATTGGCAATTTAGAACTCATGAAAAGTAAACACTTACATTTATCTTCTTTATTCAAGCCAAAATGTGAAACAATCTGCAATCTGAAGAAGTCACTTTGAGATTTGAAAATTTTGTTGCGCGGTTTTGTTTTGTTTTTCACATTGCTTTTATATTTTATTGACCAAACCATTAATCACTTCATTGTGAAAATAATCCTTAGATTAATTAGTAGATAAATTATTAGTGGCAGTAGTGTAAAATAATTATTGAATGAGTAGGTAAGTGAGGCCTGGCTCATAGAGATATGCTTTTACAAGGTAAAATCACAAAATGTGTGTCTTTTTCAATTGGAGCCATTATTCCAGGGGCAGTGCGAGGACAAGTTTTCAGGCAAAGACAAAAGGAGAGCGATGTGCTATCAAGTCATAGCTCAGATGTTTTCTTGCATTGACAATGGCAGGGTTAGAAAATATGATCAAAGTTTTTTAAAGGTTTTTTTGAGTGGAGGGGGGCTGGAGCTCATACTGCGTGTTGGACCTCTGTAACAGCACCTTGCTTACCATATTAAAAAGGACAGCTTGTATGATTGCAGGAGGTCTTTGGGCTTCTTTTTTTCTTTTGGGCTTTTACCGAGCGTCTTGTCTGCCTCATGTGCTCTTTTTGCATAATTGAGTGTCAGCAAGAGTAAATATGACCGGAAAAGTCTTTTTTGTATGTCGTTTGATATAAGAACTCGCCGGGCTCCGGGGTGTAGGTACTGCACATGTAAATCAGAGGCTGACAATAATTTATGGCTTTGTATAAACGACCTTGGTCAAATTTTATGTTAAGGAAAGATGAAGTGTTATCATGCAGAAAAAGGACTGCGGATGAGAAGTAAGTTATTGGGGGAGATTTGGACCATAAATGGATCATTGAAATCTTTCTTTAAGATTTATGACAGTGTCCCCCAAGTTATAGCTGTATTTTCATTACCCATGAAAAACATATCCAAAATCCTAAGCCAATTCCAAATGTAATGGGTACCTGCTTCTTTTCTCTGTGACAAAGTTTAAGAATTTTTTTTTTTTTTGCTCACAAAATAAACTTTTTCCTCTAGAGTGTGTTCTAGAGGGATTTTAGAGGAAAATATGCTGAGACACAGGATAAACATCCAGGCAGTCTCACTTCCCTGTCTTTATCCAAACACTGAAGAGGCTGCATGCCCTCCTCATGTTCTCTGCTTGGTCAGCGGTTTCCTTGGTCTAGTCTGAAACCGCGCTTCATCTGCTAGTCTTGTTCCAATGTCAGTAATGCACTATTTCATAAAGAGACTCTCTGACTGATTTTTACTGCTGATTACCACAGTACTCTTAACAACAGTCTGACTGTTGTGAGTTACATATTTGTTTTTAAAATGATTTGCTTCATTTACAAAGTACTTATTAAAGTGTAATTCTGCATGACCATATTCTACAAATACTATAGACCCATTAACCAAGAGTTGTTTCTCAGTACCCCCCAGTTAATGCTTACAATAATAAAATCTTAACATTTATACAAAATCTTAATATGCTTGGCACTGAAAGGTGGTTGTACCACAAGAATATTTATATTCTTGAGGACACTCTAGACATAAATATGATCAGGTATGAGTGTTAATAGTGTACAAATAAAGTAAGGGTTTGGTTAAAAATTAGTTAATTAGTTTGAGTTTCAAACTACTAGTAGATTTGTATGAAGCATGAACTCTTTAAAACAGGGAAGATATTCTGATTAGATCAACCTTTATAAACACGATATTTGGTTAAAGAATATTTGCTAATTTGTACTAATTGGGAACACTGATGATGTCTGGAATTCTGGAAGTGGTCAACTTAGCAGTGCATTAAGTCTGGAAATACCAAATAAAAAAAAACAAAACAGGGGAGGCGACTTTTTTTCTGACTAATAAACAAACTTGTGACAACAACAGTGTTCCCAGTCACCACTGCATTTAACAAGGCAAGATATTAATGATGATGCTCAATATCTGGAGTGCTTACTTTAATCTTCTCAGAGGTGTTTTCTGGGTATTGCATCGGGCTCTTACTTTGGACTCGTATTCTTGTGAATAGATTCCAGATTCTGGCACCTTTTTTTTTTTTTTTTTTTTAGAGAAAGTTTACCGTTTGCCTCGTTTGTATGATCATCACATTTTTCAGTTTAAATCCAAAATGTTTTATCAATGGGCCTCCTGGCCATCAATTTGTTGAGAAAGTCTCCTTTCTTTGGTCACGTGATAAGTGAAATCTGACTCCCACCTCTGTGATTCACCACCCCTTTGTGTGTAAAACGGTTCTGCTACATTTGTAATGTATGTAATATCATGTTATTAATGTGTGCCCGAACGGTGTGTAACAGCCACAATTCACTGGCTAACAAGAGTCTGTCCTTCTGTGCAACTTTACAATCTGGAACACATCTGAAAATGCTTTGAAAGTGGAAACCCGACTTCTGAAAAGGTCCATAATGCAGTAATTGTAAAGGGATTTCTTTCTGGGGCTTTCACATTTTTCTTCTCATTGTGTTGATATACTTTTCTTTTATTTTCTTGATTGGGTTTTTATCTTAATGAGGTTTTGGTGGCCGGTTCTCTGAAGGCTCCTGGCTTGAGACAAGTTGTTTTTTTTCCAAAATCCAAGCACTTCCGCTTAACCTATGAATGTAATGAGGGGTGAGATAGATATAGTAACTCATCATTTTACTTGCACTTTTAGAAAAAAAAATCCACCAAGATACAGCCATCATCACAGAGTGAGTCCTTAGTGATTATAATCAGGTTTTAAAATATGTCATTCCAGAGTGCAAAGCACCATAGATATTAGTGCCCATATACCATCAAAGGATACTTTTCCAGAATTGTACTTCAATTAGGAGTATTTTTAGCACCAGTCCTTAACTTTCCGCACAGTTCCTTGGGGTTAATCTGTCAGATCATGTGGAAAATAGAGGCCAGAGCTGTTTGATCATAAGCATTAAATGAAAGACTAGAATTATCACCTCATCGTATGCCTCTGCACACCAGTAAAGCTGTACAGTCGTTTCCTCAGTTGTTACTGACAGATAGCTTCATCACATGGTTCTACGACAAAAGATTCCATTAAAAGTATCAAGGAATGCGAAGAAAAATATATCCTGCATAATTTATAGAGTTGATATAGTTTATTTAAAGTACAGAGGGAAAATAGAGTTCCATATCCAATGAAAACATGATATTTCTATAATT
Organism: Mola mola; assembly: GCA_001698575.1. NCBI lineage: Eukaryota > Metazoa > Chordata > Actinopteri > Tetraodontiformes > Molidae > Mola > Mola mola. Next base: position 4,021,985 of record KV751348.1, on the reverse strand, counting down.
GGATTTTAAGACATAAAGGCATACACCAAATAATCACCGAGAGCAAGTTGGAGTTGTGTCTTGATGGAGATCTTTGAGGTAAACAGGCTGAAACTTATTTTATTTATGTCCATTGAAGTAATACTTATTTTTCCCATCCTGTCTCTTCCTCTCTGCAGAACCATTTGAGGGCTAATACAGTAAGACTTTGAAATGTTAAAGCTTGCATCAGATATCCTGAAAATATCAAACATTTCCCTGTAAATATCAGGGAGGTGCAGCTGCAAACATTTGAGATCTGACTTTAAACTTTTTTTCCACCTGCTGTATATGTAAACAACATCCATGTAGATCATAGCTTTCACCTCCCTGGTGGAATACAACACACATGGACAAGCAATTTGTGGATTGCTAATCTCAGCCATACCAGGTTTTATCAAATGTTTTCTAATGGCAGCCTGAAAGTGAAATGTCCCTCTATGGATTCTACAGTTTAACCACTACTAGCTGCCAATTTGGTTGCACTACGTTTGTGTTCACTATTTGTTCCTGTTGTTACATTCCATCCTCAAGTAGAACATGAAATATTCCTCTAAATTAACCTTCCAGCTCATAGGTTGGAGACAACATCACACAACATCATAAATTATTGAAAGTCATACATTGTTTCATGACTCGTACTCACGTTATTATTGCTTCAAACTGTAAGCATTTTGCAAAATCCAACTACTTGACCCATGATATTTCATGTACAGCATTACAATTTTCCACCTCACCCTTGTTTTAAATATCTATCTAATCTATTTAAGATATTCCATAGGAGTAGAGAACCATTGTTGCGGCCCTCCATGTCAGATGGCATAATGGGTATTAAGGAAGAAGATCTAAAAATGCACCGAGGGTAGATTCAACGGTGTTAGACGTTTCTGTCTGCATGTAGTCTGTATTTTAAAAATATGAACCTTGCTTGTGGCTGTGCTTCCCTCCAACATTGTTTGTGAAGCACATGTGATCTTTATTTCCTCTTATGGAAAAATAAGGTCATTGATGTTACAGAAATTAAATTCAACAAGTTAGCATACCTATAAAATCAATCTTTTTGCTATATATTCAAAGATTTCCCAATACAGGACACAACACAAAGCGTAGATATTTGAAAAAGTAGGGGATATGTAATGATTATATACTGCCCTTTCTGATGTTTGACTCTGTGCTGTCACTTTTCTACCTCGAAGGGGTCTGACATTACTCCACGTGAGAGTTTCACTGTGGACTAGAGGAGAATCTAAAAGGTAAATAAACACCAGTCAATTTAATAATTTCAATAGTATACCACAACAACAGCACCACATGACCTTTTGAACTGTCGACAGTGGGTGCTTGGAGCAGCTCTTATCTGTACCTCACAATGTTTCATAGCTTGTCTCTTTCACTTAGTTTCCTATTGAAGATTTGACAACAAGAAGATGGGTTCACAGCCTTATTTACTGACTGGTTGTGCAGTTTGTAGGCACTTTCATTTTCCTATGATGTGCTTCTTTTTTTCAAGTGAATGTCGATGACTTTTGAGGCTTACAATTTCCCACCAACCCACCTCGTAGGTGTCATTATTATATTCATGCTGTCATTTTTGTTTTATTTTAAAAAAGTTTGTATGTTTGTAAAAAAAAAATAAATAAATAAATAAATAGAATGAATAAGATAAAATGAACACTTCATGACATTTAGATAAGATACAGTGCAACTTGTTTCAAACTGTACTTAAATGATGTGGATAGGGAGAGAGATGGAGTAAGTGTAATCCTGAAGGAGGAGTATGCAAAGAATGCTGCAGAGTCTTGGACAGGGTCATGAGTGTGAAGCTGGAAGTTGAAAGTGTGATGATGAATGTTGTCAGTGGTTATGCCCACAAGTTGGCTGTGAGATGGAAGAGAAAGAGATATGGAGCAAGTTAGATGAGGTGGTAGAGAGTATTCCCTGGGAGGAGAGAGTGAGGATTGGAGCAGACTTTAATGGGCATGTTGGTGAAGGGAACAGAGGTGATGAGGAGGTTGATGAGGAGATGATGGGCAGGTTTGGTGTCAAGGAAAGGTACCTGGAGGGACAGATGGTAGGGAGGAACTGTGGTTGTGTATGAGGGATTCTGGAGTGGCAGAGAAGGATACAGTATGTATGAGAGTAGTACGACAGTGGTGAGGTGCGCTGTAGGAGTGATGGATGGCTTCAAGGTGGATGTAGGACTGCATCAAGGATCAGGCAGCGTTAAGTGGATGGAGACAAGTGTCAGGAGTGATCTGCAAGAAAAGAGTAGCAGCAAAAGTAAAAGGAAAGGTTTAAAAGAGGGTAGTGAGACCAGCAATGTTGTTTGGTTTGGAGACGGTGGCATTGACCAAAAGACCGGAGACAGAGCCGGAGGTGGCAGAGTTAAAGATGTTGAGATTCTCTTTTGGAGTGATGAGAATGGACAGGATTAGGAACAAGCAAATCAGAGAAAGCACAGGTCGGATGTTTTGGAGAAAAAGAGGCCAGATTGTGATGGTTTGGACATGCGCAGAGGAGGGACAGCGAATATTTTTGTAGAAGGATTCTCAAGATGGAGCTACCAGGCAGGGGGCAAAGAGGAGATTCAGTCACAGAATCACTGTAACTGAGATTTTCTCCTCCATGTGTCGTTTCAACACTATGACGTTCACTTTAGCACCTCAACATTGTTTTGACTGCAGCGGCAGCTGTCGCTTTTAAAAATACTTTGCCATCCATGGGGATCCTAGGTTAGGTTACTTAGGTAGGTTTTTTTCAGGATAGTGTGTGACAATATGAAAGGTCGTTTTTCACACCACTTTCAAAATGATGTGAAGCAACCTAAAATCCATGTGAAAAACAAGGAAAAACTGCTTGCTGATGCTAACGCCAGCCAGGCCATCACGCCGCTTCATACAACCACTGCTGCTACAAACACAGCAGCAGAGTTAAGACGAAAGTTTGTACAGGATTTTATTGCTGGTTGCACTGAGACCGACATCCCCGTGGAAAAACTAGTAAAGCTATGTCCTTTCCTAAACAGGGAGGAGCGCTACTGTACCTAAAAGTATTAGCAACCTTCGCCAAATTCTCCTGCCCAGGATGTTTGAGACACATATCTCTGGTGTGCTACAGTAGATCTATGGGAAAACGTTTTGTGTGGTTGTGGATGTGACCACTGATGCAAGGGATTGCAGCGTCCTAAACATCGAATTGCAAAGCTTATATGCATTATTTTGTTTGTTTGAAGGACTTATTAGTGGAATGCTACTATCATCATTAAATTTGCAGTTATTTCTTACTAAATTATGCCCATTTTATTCATTCACATTAATAACACAATCTCTCTTATTGTAAAATGAACATTAAAAACATTTTTGAAAAAATAAAACATTTCATAGGTCGCTACTGTTGTGCCAAAATAATTGGGAAATGACAAATGCATTTCTACTTACATTACATGTTTTATAACTTTGGCCAGAGCATCACTCTTTAACATTAAAGACACTTCCAATGAAAATCTTGTTTGTGACTTTAACATTTCCATATGTTTTTTTTTTTTAATGTACCATACTCGCTATACTAAGATGGCACATTTTTTAACAGTTTTATCAGCAATCAGACAATAAAACACAGATTCCAATCATTTGGAAATTGTTTTTAAAATGTAGTTTGGCCTTGTGAAAATCCATTGAGTTTTGTGTGGTCTCATTAAAATTTGACATTATTAGATTCGTTGAACCAACATAGTTGTTAAAATCCAATGCCACAAACTTTAGCTCAAATTAAAATTCTAATAGTAATTTCAAGAACATCTGCTTATGTTATGGGCCAGCTAAAACATTATCTTTCTAAATTTAGCAGTCTTGCCAAGAACCCTTTGCCCAGCTGCTATAGGCTTTAAGTTAAGTACAGGTTGTTCATAAATCATTCCAACTCAATATTTGCTTATGTTAATGTTGGTAAGATTGTGCAATGGGCTGTGGTCGTAGATGGAAATTAATGCATCCACTCTGTTGGCTGTAGTCATCATACTTTTTGGTGCAGTGGGTGGTGCAGGGATGTCAGTCGGAAATACCCCAGCATCACACGGTTCTCGTTTGCTTTACCGCTTCAGTGGAACACCAATCATGTGGAGGCCGCAGACCTCAATGAAAATCCACTGAGATGCTTCTCATTCATCAGCATTCCAACATATCAGCCTACTCCCCACTCACACATCTTTACCTCTCGACTCGGTCAAGTTTCCTCACCATTGTGTTTGACCTTGAATCCTCAGCACTCTACTTGCAGTGGATTTGAGGCAATCATTTATACGGTAGACACAGGGGCAACTAGGTAAAATGAAGTGTTACAAATATCAGCATTTATCAGCTATCGCTTCAACTTTTGCCCTTCGTCTTATGATGCATTTTTTCCTATACATTTTTTTAACCCAGTTTCAGGGCCTCACTTTCCCGGAAAGTGTCTCGGGCAGCCACTTCCCTTACTCCTGCCACAGCTGTTCATACAAGATGCAAACATGAAATGATACAGGGCTGAGCAAAGAAAAACACTAGAAAAATAAAGAGAGAACAGACCAAATCCTGACACCCTCCTGTTTTTAATGGACTCCAAGGCAAAAACCAAAGGTCTGCTTGCCAGCAAAAACACTCCACCACCCAAGACCCTGACTGAGCTGAATTTGTAACCAGATGCCATCAAGAGAACAAGAAATGCCTTGTGCCAACTGACCTTTGTATGCTGACTGGCAATTGTTTGGGATTTTTTTTTTTTTTTTTAATTTGTCTTTAAAAAAAAATGCAGATTGTTTTCCAAAACATGGCCCTTCTGAAGTTTGTTTTACTTAAATTAATTCCATTGCGTTTCTTTGTTGAATTCTTAAGACTGTTTCCTAACAGCGTTATGCACGCAGGGTCCGCTGCAAATTATCGGCCGTCCCATGTTCTATTTTTGTACTGAAAATTAGGGAGAGAAAAAAATGTATTAATGCTAATATGTTTCTGGGAACATTACTAAGCACACTTCACATTAGGTTCTGTCCTGAGCTCATTTATATTGCATGAAATAGACTCAAACCCTCTGAACCCCAGACAGGATGCTTATTGCTAGTTTTTGTGGCTAGCCTCTTTCTGTACATTTGCAAGCAACCATCAGTTACATCTTCATCGTAGCCAGCTTATTGGCGATGTCAAACCCTATGTTGTCCTTGACTTGGTTGTTCAAGTACTTATTGTGGTGTTAATTTTGACAAAATAGAATGTTGTGACACTGAATTGACATCAGGATTTTACTGTTCCAGCATATATATACACAGGTGAAAATCCTCTGACATCGTGGTCCATCTGAATATTTTTACCCTGCACAAATGTTCTGCAGGGGTGTGCATACTTTATGCACTTAATTTAACCCACTAAATAATTTCTTTTTCCAATTTCATTGTGAATACTTCAGATGAAAATGTAAAAAGGATGTTATTCTGATAACTGTCTGTTTCCTTTAAGTACTACCACCATTGCAAAAAAGTTGGTATACCAAGAAATCATTTGTTTGCAGGCAAAATTTTTAGATTATGAACCCATAAAATAATCTTGTGTGAAAGAGTCATGTGTTTAACAAAGTGTGAATTGGGCCTTACAACTGAATGACTTAACCTTTCATGCTCAGTCAAGACCCCATCACCTATTCCCCTTTAACCTGGTTACCTGTGGAATATTTCAGTCAGATGTTTTTTTGAAACTTCTGCAGTACTTTGTTGGCCCTGTCCCAACTTATTTGAAACATGCTGCTGCTATCAAAAATATGCTCACATTGTATTGATGTTTTGCACAGTGTCCCAATGTTTATGTTGGAATTGGACACTGAAACACTATAAACATGATGAAGTATAATGTCAGACAGCTTCCTCGGAGACAAGGGATACAAATTTTTAACTTTTACATGTGGAGACAAAAAAAATAAAAATAAAATATACACAGCTCTTTCAACAAGCAGAATAAAAGCTGAGCTATAGAATTCACCACCAAGAGAATATTAGTTGCATTTACTAATCATACTTACTGATTAATTAACTCCCATTGAGAGCATGTAGATTCCCTTACAGTGTGCTGGGATAAAAATCAACGACATGATATATACAAGCACTGTTAATGTCTTTGCATGGAGCTGACCTGATAAATATTTTCATTTATTGAATGTGTGTCTCAGCCACACACAAAATATGACAGTGCTGAAGCGTAGGATTTCACGTGCAAGCCTGCAAGGAATTTCCTCTGTCAAAAATACATCATTTGGTTGCGCAACACTCAACTCTGCATTAAATCAACCTAATTTGGACTTCTACCTGCAGTGGTTATGTAAAATGTCAAACATTTAATGGTACCAGCTGTCGCTTGATTGGACAAAAGAAGCAATTTGAAGGGGTCACTTTGGGCTCTGGGAAAAAGATTTCCCAGACCCTACATTCCCCATTCAGGTGTTTATCATTTTCAAAGTTGGGACTTCCTGTTGACAAGATATTGTGACTATTTGCTTCCCAGTGTTTTGGCTATAAAGGTGTTTTGATTGATGCAGAATTGCTGACATCAGGCTGTTGCCAGCATACATAGTGCAATGATGAATAATGAGCTGCACGTGAAGAGTCAGACTGCAACCTCTAGTGTTTTGGCTTTTATAGGTCATCTCTGGTATGCCACAGTGAATCTCCGAGCAGTTCTCCTCTCTCTTTTTTTTTTTCTTTCAAGACCATGCAAAACTCCAAAACACTTCCTTTGCACAAACTGTGGGCAGAGGAAGTTTGGTTTGAATGTCAAGTATTGTGTGTCAAGGCAAAAACTTCTTGATGAGTTTGCAAACCCTATTATCTCTCCTTACTGCAGTACACAGTGTACTACCATCTGGCTCACAGCTGAAAACTATTAAAATCCGCTGGAACTACCCCCTCACTATTCCTCCCCAGTCTGAAGGCAAGTAAGTAGCTTTTATCTCAGCTCTGTTGTTTGCATGTTTCTTTCAAAGATCTTTGATTTTTCTTCTTCCACTTAATGACAGCGGTGCTTTTCCTTGATAAAGTATGTCACACAGCTGAATTTGTTCCAGAGCAGTTGTGGTGCTGGGCTGTGAGAGAGCAAGCTTGGATAATAGATTAGACACCAAGACACCACCATGGATTCAGCTGAGGAATTCTGGGACTGAATTTATAAACAGATTGTTACCGCAATGTGCAGTGCTGTGCTTAGTGAGCTGGATTCCACAGCTTGGGTGAGAGCTATTAAAGAACAAAACAAAGGATCTTTGTTGATTTTCTTTTCTGAGGAATTATGTTTGGACCACATTGCATGCTCTGCTTCTTTTCAATGTTAAAAGCCTGCTGCCTTTTCAGTGCATATGGGTCCGATTAGCGACTGGCTGAAAAGCATATTGAAATGGGACGTCGGCTTTGCCTTATCTTTTTTGGTCTTTAAGAATCATCGCCTTTCATTAAACTTTGAATCCATTCTCATTTTTATATTGTTGTTTGGGCTCAAGATAGGCTCCATAAAGAGCTTTTCTCAAGCCAAATTCCAAATGTTTGAGTCATGGAAGGTGAATTGTTACAGTCTGGACATGTCTTTTGCTGAGTGTTTTGGAGGATGATACTCTGAGTAAGTATTTTTACAAAAAATCAAAAAATATATATTTTATAGACTACATACGTATTTAATTATCTTGCTAAGCCTTTGTAGACTGTACTGTGTTATTTTAATCACCATTTAATTATGTTCCCTGATTTTCAATCTGACATGATAATGTTGAAACATTCATGTTCTTGGAACATAAATGTGGTTAGTTGGTTTGACTGTATGGCCTAATAGGGACACTCTTCTTAGCTGCTAACCTGCTGCTTCGTCTGCAGCTGGTTAACATTGGAGGGAGTATGAGGAAGTTTGCAACGCAATGTTAAATCTGTGTGTTTGTGTGTGTACTGGGGTCAACAGTCCTTCCAAGGGGCTGCTGTTGAGCCACCAGACAGGAAGCTGTTAAAACAAGGCTGAACACGGCAGCTGTCTGTCAAAATGAGTGATGTCATAGTCATATGTTAGGCGAAACATTGCATTATACGTCAGCATGTCACAAACAAACAAAACGGTCACGAGGCTTCGCATGCTGCCAGACCTCAGACCAGTCTGTAAGAATTAAAAGTTCTTAATGTTGACTTTTAGCATTGCTTTAAGCCAGTCCACAGGATCAGGATCAGGCCAATGATCCTGTGGACTGGATCATTAATTGCACGGCCAATTAGTGCATTTTTTTTTTTCTAACTGATTCAGTATAAGACGTGGAAAGTCTTGTGTTTCCAATCCTTTTTTTTGTTGTCACCCATTTAAGTGTGACAATTGTCAATAAATATATTTTTGTCTCTCTTTTGAGGAGCTCTCATATCACCACTCTTTATATCCAGTCAATGGATCAACTCATTGTCTTATGTATAAATCACAAGTCTTGAGTCTTTGCTGTGAAGTTTCTAGTCAAGAAGATCATGTGTTTGGTCCTGATATTTGGGTTTTGATTCCTGAGCAAGTCATTGCTAGGCCACTGTTGGTTTGGAGTTGATGTTTATTCTTGTTGGTGTTCACATTAAGTGACTAACATCAGAGAGAACTATCACAAAATTACTTTTTAGTCCTGCTGTCTATGATGGCACTTGATGGCACCACTGCTCCCTGCTTAAGGGATACTTGTAGTGGATACCTTCCATTACTGTCTTTACACCTACCAGCCCTTGTTCATCTCAAAATTCTCTATTCTCACCTGCCACTCAAAACTTTTTGTTTGTTTGATTACACGTTCCACATACAGTGTAAATAGTTGCAGAAACATTGTTTTGGCTGTCCAAACTCCCATAACTGTAACCATTGTAACTGGAGATTGTGATTCACAGTTAACACTTAAACCAACAATAGTTTAATAACATCATTATAAACATTGATTTTAGAGATGCAGTTTTCATTCATTCATGGAGTATGTTTTTATGTTTTTGTGTCAGCAATCCATGTGTGTGCTTACCCCTTTGCATACTCAGGCATATATTGGTACTCCTCACCAACTCTAATTCAATTTTAACAACATAGCCTTGCCTTAACATTTGTTTGCAACTTCGGATATTGAACAAATTCACAAGTTTTTGCATCATCAATTTTGTTTCACCCATTGTGCATTTTTTCCATCCATCCATTTTTTACCACTTATCCTGTTCGGGGCCGCAGGCGGGAGCTGGAGCCTATCTCAGCATCTTCGGGCGAAGGCGAGATACACCCTGGACAAGTCGTCAGTTCATCGCAGGGCTGACATATAGAGACAAACAACCATCCACACTCACATTCACACCTACGGGTAATTTAGAGTGACCAACTAACCTAACCCCCAGTTTGCATGTTTTTGGACTGTGGGAGGAAGCCGGAGTACCCGGAGAGAACCCATCGCAGGCACAGGGAGAACATGCAAACTCCGCACAGAAACGCCCTGACCCGGAATCGAACCCAGGATCTTCTTGCTATGAGGCGACATGGTTAACCGCTGCACCACTGTGCACGTGTTTTTATTCAGTTAGTTTGGTTACAATGTGTATATTAAGAAACTGCATGTTGGTACTATAGTAAGTCCCTGTTGGCAACAAAACAAAAGTGGCAACAAAGCAGTTTTAGTTTCCTCAATGCACCACGAAGCCCCTGTTCCTGTGGATGTGAAACTCAAACACAGACAGACACTAGAGGAGAAGGGCATTGCACATATAAAACACACCGACACATGAAAGACACTCTCAGCATAGTATTTCTCATTACCAGAAGACTATTATGACACAAACATTGAGCTGTCAGTGTGGCCGAGAGAGATTTGCTCACCAAATGAAAAAAAAGACCACAATTGCTGTTAATTTTCAATCAATGGCATTGAAGTTGAAGAAAAAATAATGGATTTGTAACATGCTTTTTAAATGATCAACAAGGCTAAGGAAAGTTACCAAGTATTTTCAAGTTAAAGGGCTCAAAGTGAAGTAACAAATCAGTGTTGTTAAAGTTCAAGTTGCACCTTTTTTATTTTTTTCAAGTCCAAGGTTAAGTCATGTGTCTGAAATATACAACCCTGATTAAAAATATTTTTTTTATGTTATTTTTATCTCGATCGAATTAATAGGGAGCTGTCCAAGTCTCTGTAAGCTTTCTTAATGCAGTGCTATTTTGCAGCAAAAACATATCCAACTTGCTCCTAAATCTCAGTTTATTTCTTAAAGGAAATAAACAGTTCACTTCAATCGCGAAAATTGCTTCTCTGAAATTCAAAAGATTAAATACCAAGGCCACCACTGCCAAAGACTGGGTTTGGCAGAGCGATCCTGTAGAGGAATTGCTGAGTACTGAGATCGACAGAATCCACTCTGCCCGCCTTCAGTGAATGTAAACAGCACTAATGTCCTTGGATCATCTGCCCACGGGATGTTTTCAACATCAGCATGTTAAACCTGTAAATAAAGAACACAAGTTGTCTTTTCCAGCGGTACAGATATTCTGTTTTGGCAGACTGAGGAATGTACCAGTCCCCTCCCTGAAGCTTGTCCCATTTAAAAGACCTCCAGCCCTTTGCAGGGCCTCTGTAGCAGGAATATTCTCATCATGTGAGAACCCAGAGATGTTGTATTTGTTTCCGCAAGCTACACTTCCCTAAATTAAGGTCTGTTAATTTGTATTATATACTATTATTATGTAGACCCAAGGACTTTCCATTTGTCCATTTAAGGAGACATCTGCTTATCACCCTTCAGCATATTTTTTTGTTGTTCAGCAATAACTAGAGAGCCACTGATGTGTCTTTTTTAATGATTATGTTTGGCTCATCCCAGCAGCGTTTAAGATATTTAGCTCAATTGCATTATTTTTCTGAGATGCCTTACTGCAGTTCAATCCAAGGTAAAAACGAATTAACCTTAGTGTTAGTGTCCTCGATATGCTTTAAATTTTGTCTTGTTTTTTCAGACCCAAGGACTATTGGTTGATAGTGCCTTTTACATAAAATTTTTACTACTAAATGACATCATTTACCCTAATTGTGTGTCATACAAGATATTATGTAGCAAACAAGCTAGAGTTTGAGGGGTTAGCATGTATCACATCTGTTTGGGTCTTTTCTATTCTATCACATATTCATTCAGGTCTCATTGTCCTTAGCTGTGTTTGAGTCCGGACTAACTGTCCCCAGGCCCCTACATTTGACAATTTGAGTTGATGGGTCAATGATAAATAAGAATGCTGTCTAGATTAATGTGTGACTTTGTCTGTGATGCAGCTGCTTCCTCTCTCTTGCACACATGATGGAGCAAGTGGAGCATGAAGGAGGCTGCTCCACCCAGGTGCCAACAGTCACCTAATGCAATTTGACGAATAGCTCATCAAGACTAGAAGGGTACTATGATTGTCAGGCAGTATGAAAGATGGATTAAGACGCATTTCACTCACTACTGAACACCAGCATTTGCCCCTTAAAATGGGAATTTACTCGACAAGAGCCTACTAACCCACTGACCAGAGGCCTAGTTGGTAAAAATCTGAAATAATTAACA
>KV751348.1:3991759-4010381 GCA_001698575.1 Mola mola | reverse complement strand
ACTGCAACACATTGGAAATTTGGTTCCAAGGCAGGAGCATGATTCAGATTTCCATTCACTAAAACTTTCTAATAAACCAGGCTTCCACTGATAAATGGAAAATGCCAAAGATGGAAAAATGCAATTCATTTTCTAAATTGCCTGGGCAAAAGTTAATGTGTTTGCAAAGGCAAGGTTTGACATGACTGTTATAAGGCAGGCCTTGCATATGTTCCTTCAGTAAAAGAGGCAGGAATATTGATTGTAAGGCAGGCTGACAGTTACCTAGTCCTGGAAACTTTGTCCTTGCAGTCCTCAAGATTGCTAGGCTCTCATGGGGAATTGATCCAAAGGTCTAAAAGCAGTCAAAGCAAAGCGTCAGAGGCGCTTTACATTTGTTAAACAAATAGCTTCTTATTCTTGATGTACAGTGTCAATGTACTGTACCAGTCGGTCAAGCTGCACTGGTAGTACTACTACAGTACATTAAAAAAAGAAGAAGAAGGAGAAGAAAACCATTTTGAATACACCACTGTTGTTCTGTCAGATAATTTTATTGCTGGCAAAAATGTGGAGATTGTGTAATTTTTATGGATTTAGCTTTAGGTTCCATAACTGTTGTGTTGTGAGCTTAATATGCATTAGTGATACAATCAAATATAGGACATTGACTGAATAATATGCCATAGTTCTGTTGGAAAGAGTAGGAAATAATGCCAGTGACTGCAGCGGGGGATCATATTAAACAAAGCAGCTTTTTTCTGCGCAACACAATAACATGCTTATAGTAGAGATCACCATCCTTAGACATGTCTGCGCTGTAGAAGGTTTTTTATTATCAGTACCCAAAGATAAGAGTTACAAAAACCTCATGTAATCACTATTGTGTCATGCAGTGGTAAACAAATGTTATGCAGATGGTCTGGGACTATTAATTTGAACACACTCTGACAGCCAAATCTTGCCTTATGTTCAGTGGGTGGGGATATTTTTCTTGAGAAGAAAACGTTTTTTTGACATTGTGCCTTTTAGTGAAAGCTTGAGGTCAAAGCTGTGTTTAACTCAGTTCTCCCTGCTTCTCTTCCAGGTGGAACATTGTCAGATACTCAGGAGGGACCTTGCAGACACACTTTTTCCACTATGAACCGCGCTTTCAACAGGAAAAAAGGTAACCAGAAATAACTAACGCTCATTAACTGAGCTTTTTTTTTTTTCATGTCTGAGAGAGGAACGTTGTTTTGTCAGAAAATGTGGACCCCCATCTCAGACATCTGTGTCAGGGGACTTCCTATTAGTTAAAAACAACAACATTATGGAGTTATTTTATTACTTCAACCACTCTTTACTGAGCCTGGACAATAGTAAACAAACATTCGTGTTTTAGTGAACATTGCACGCTATTAAGGAGCACTCCACCACTTTAATATATTGAGTTTGTTTTACACTTAAAATTTAAAAGTAACTGTGTTCATACAAAATGGGGTTGTGGGGTTTGAAAGAAGTGAGCATTTAGTAGTCAGGGGGTGTCTCACAAAATATGCTGTCCTGTTGCGTTATGGGAAATGGGAAATGTGGGCTCCAAGGATCCAAGAAGCAAGCTACAAGCAAATTAAGTTAAATCTTACAATTTCACTGGCAAGAACATTTTTGCTTCCTCTAACTAATTTCTGTGGTCATGTTTTATAACTGTACAGGTGTTGATGTTTTGTATAACTCACTTGTTTTAGTTATGTTAAGGCTTACAGCAAATAGTTATAATTACGACTTCTTCAGCACTAACTCAACTCACTGAACTGCCTATTTGTGATGTTTGTGCCTTTTGGAGAATTTCTCATGGAAATGTTGGACAAAAAAATGTGGTTTGCTGTGCAGGCAATGACACAAACAGTCTGTCAAGTAATTCAGCCAGCCCCACCTCTTTGCCTTTTTTGGACTAGCAGGGAGGTACAGTAATTGGAGTCAGGCAATCCCAAGGGTAACCATAATGAGCCTCACAAAGGCCCTTCAGAACCTTTGGGTTTCAAGTATCTCCAAAACAAAGTTTATCTTATAAAATATCTTACAAAGTAAACCCAGAGCAGAGTAATTAGACATGTTCAGGACCCAAGATGAAAACTTGTGTTTAGGGCAGTCATCAGTGTAACATTTAATATTTTGAATGGACTTTACCTAATAATGTGATGAAGTTGAAGTGTCCTGTTTATGTCTCTCTATGTTGGTAAACTATTGATAGCAGCTATTTCACATTTACATTCAGCACATGACCTTAAATCAAAGCTTTTTCTTGGCATTTTATTTTTAAATCAGGTTAATAAAGGTTGTCAGTCATCTGATATTGATGTGCGTCATTGTTCTGACTCGGTTCAGGGAAATAACAGATTATTGTCTTTCCTTAAAACATATTGTATCCTTAAAACCTGACATTATTTAGGCTATCCAATGCCATTTTTCTAACATCATTTCTATGTTTCTGCAGAAAATTGCACTATACAGTAATGTACGTTATAAAACCTTTTTCCAGCAGTTATTCAAATACCCAATGCTAACAGTTTCAAGAGAAGTACGTGTACATTCCTACATACAGAAAGTCAAATTGTAAAAAGTGGAGATGTTTTGGGATTTTTTTAACTGACGGCAACAATTTATTTTTTCTCTCTTGTGATAAACTTCTTCTTGTGGTAAAGTTCTTCAATTGTGAAGGTCAACAAAACACAAGCAGAAGTGGACAGCGAGATTAAACAGACCACAGTTAAAACAACCTGCAGGCCTACATTCTGTGACTAAGTGAATAAGGTGTTGTGCAACATGACAGAGTCTTGAAGTGACCCTGTGCAGATGCAGAGAAAGGGATATTTGGGACTGCAAAACAGCTTGATGTGTTTACTGCCATCTGTCGAGTCCCTGCAGTATGAATCCACAGACCTGGAGAAACCGTGGATGGTGTTGGTGAAAAGTGTCCAGGGCCAAGGTGGTGCACCAGGCCTTTTCATATGATATTTGCCTTTTATTCACTTAATAAACTTTACTTTAATTACTGTAATTCACTTCTTTCCATTAGGTCACTATTTTAAGAGCTAAGAATAGAAATCAGGCAGGGCAAATTTCATTACACACACTTTCAATTTCCCTCTGATTGCATGTCATGGAAAGGCAACTGCATTCCTTTCATTTTAATGGGATTTTGTTGTCTTTTGCCTGTGTCTGGATGCACGTTGCAAAAGTGGATTCTAGCTGAGAAAAGGTAAATTAATGTTGATTTTGACAGCTAATGAGGGTTTGTTGCAAAAAGGACAATTTGGCAATAAACTGTTCCCTCAAAAAGGTCAAAACACATTTGATTTCCAAAGATGCCATAAACCTTTCACTAACACAAATATACAAAACAGGTAACCATCATTTTTTTAGGCCCGGTGCTAAGAGGTGATAGAAACAATGTATGCATACTGAATTTGTCTCTTTTTTTCTTCCCACACACCTGTCCCTCTCCCTTCTTCCCCACCTGTGCTTTGGTTTGGCGATACAATCTGAATATACAGTATATCACAATATAGTACATTTTCTGTCAATTTCATAAAATAATGTCTATAAAAAATACCCCCCCGACCCCAAAGGTTGACCAAACGATGGAAGTCCCTCCTGTTTTAGGTACAAGTTTGTCTTCACCTCGTCTCTCGATGATACGTATAACGTTTGTAGTAGAGCGAGAGTGAGCCAGAGTTATACTGTTCCCACACAGACACAGAGCAGGAAAATGCTAACACTCACTTTCAGCCTGCACTCATCACTCACATTTTGACGGACAGAGCAGACAGGGAGAATATTATCATTCTGAATGTCCAACGCTAACATTTTAGTCTCGTCTCAAAAACTCAGCGTACGTCATAGTTTTTGTTATCAATCATCCATTTTCAGCGTCTTTGTCATGTAAGTAGATCGCTGATGAACATTTTCATCATAGTTTTATTAACAAAACTTAACACTACTAGGATTGTCGCAGGTGATTTGCTCCTTGGTGTGAGAGTTTAAGTGTCTTCTTGATGCTTGTGACTAGTTGTAACACGAGGTTGACTTGTTTTATGACACATTATTAATTGGTACAGACACCTATAGACTCGTGCATCAGGGAGTATTCTGTTTTCATGAACCTAAATTATAGTGAATGCATTTTAACAAATGCTGAATGTTAGCATATCAGAATATAGATGCAGCCTTTGCTTTAGCACACACTTTGCTTAAATCCACCATAAACTAAAGCTTTTCCCTACTAGAGAGATAAAACCTTCTTATTTTAGATCATGAACCTTAATATTAAAAAATATCTGGAGACATTCACATGTATGCACAGTTTAAGACAGTGTTGATGATCGAATTAATGTGAAGACTATCTTTGTCAGGCCCCTTGTAATAGTCCCATAATTTTTAAGATGATTTTTTTTCTTTTTTCTTTTTTTCAGCTCAGATGCCCTTTAAGCGTTGTTAGGATTGAATCGTCACAAAGCCCTCGTACAGAATATTAGATGCCTATGGTGTATACACAAGCTTTTTAATTCCATCATGGCTGCATTAGCTGAATTTCTGGTCAATATGAAGTCAGGTTGAGTGATGAAACTATCACACATGACATCATTAATGGTTTGTTATATAAACAGAGAAGGAATAAATGTAACTGGTGCTTGTCTGATAGTCTTGTGCTGGAAGGACACAGTGTTGTAAAAGCTCTACCTGAATATCTCCTTCGACTACAATGTGTTATGAAATCACATCTATGATGTCTGTGATCCAGGCTTGAAGGAATCCATATTAACCCTAAATGGACTCTAAATTTCCTCCTACCGGCAGTTGTTCTGAATTTGATCAAGAAGTTCCCTTTTAGGCCATTATTGGGAAGGAAATTTACTTAAACTTACAGGGGGCTTTACACAGTTTGGTCACAATATAATAAATGAATACAGTAACCCGGCAATAAGTACTTCAAGCTGGAACTATACAATTTTGTTTCTGTCACAGGAGTTGAGTTTGTCAGGCCACATGTGCAGATTGCAGCGTTGTTGTATTGTGTTGCATCAAATCAAACGGAGCTTGGTGTCCTCTCTTTTGTCCATTTTCCCCAAAAGTGCTGGACAGAGTGAGGACATAACCTCGAGTGAGAATCTCTCTAAGGACACGCTGTCACTCTTTCTGTGTCTGTGCACAACTTTTCGTTTTTTGTTTTTTTTTTGCATTTCATCATGACGTCATACTGGTAAGAGTGGTTGACATATGAGTTCCCAGATAGTGACACAGTGTAAAAATACTTTATTTCAAGGTAACACCCTCCTGTCACACCTCTGTGGGATAGTGATTTGGAATCATTCTACTTGGAATTGAGGTTTTCTTTTGCCTCATGGAGGACTGTGCACCCCAAGCAAAGTCATTACATGTCATTGATTGAGCACTGCAGTGAATCAGACTATTGCCTGCCCACTGCTTGTGGTCCTATATAGAAAAACAGAGTAACGACAGCATACGCCACCACAAATAACAGTACAAGTTTTAACCAGATGAGTTCTACATCAGGTTATTTATTTTGTTGTTTAATTTTACTCAATTTAAAATTTTTTGTGAAGTTTCTTCAATTTATAGCTGATTTATTGAATATAATTGTTTTTGTAAACATTTTCTGGGCAAACATAATTGTCCATTATTCCAGTTTTTTAAAGGTGAATAACAGCGAGAAATATCTTTTTTTTTAATTCGTAGTACTTGTTTTCCTGTTAACTGGATGTTAATTTAATTTCTGTCTGATTATGGAAACCTTTTATTGCCCTGTTGCTTGGATTCACAGTATAAAATGAGATAAGAGAAGGTTAAGATTAAGGGAAATACAGGTGTTTGTGGATAAGGAGATATTCTCTGAGATAACACTCTCATAGACTAAACCATTAATAAATGCAGCCTATTAGTCTCTTCCATGTACTGCACCAGAAAAAGTGGTTGACAGACCAGCATACTTTTTGCGCACAATTAAATTAATAAATCTAAAAAGAATTAGCATTGAAGACAATATTATCAATGTTTTACCCACAATTTAGTTAAACTCAATTAAAATGTAGTTATTTTCTGCTTATGTGAACAGCTCTTGACGAAATGTGAGTAAACAAATGTGTTTTCTTTAATCTACAGCTAAGGCTAATAAGAGCCATCACTACTGCAGAGCCTTTCTTCGATTTGCTTTGCTCGGGACCGAGTTGTTAACGAAATGTACACATGGTGCCATTTTTCCTTTTTTGTCTTTCTTATGGCAAACAATTACCCTTTTTTTTTATCTGTCTATCCTGTTTAATTAGAAGTATCTCTGGGCTGTAGTCCACACTTGGGCCATAAATCAAGTTCAAACAAGGCACATGAAAGATCCCAGCCTGCATCCAGCACACTACAGGACGACAGAGATGGCCTGTGTCCGGCCAGCTGTCACCCCCTACATCTTCAGCCAACCCCTGACAGCTCAACTGCACAGAGCAACTTGTGACTTTTGAGACTTTCATACTTAGCTAGTTGCCATTTTATGAAGCAGAGGGAGACAAAATAATATGACCAACTCCCACCTTCCCACCTTTAATCAGAAAATTGTGTCGGGACTCACCACCCTTCTCTTGTAATTTAAGGTTTCTTGCTGTCCTTTCATGGGCATGAAAAATATACTTTAATTCAACAGTCCCAAGAGGAAATTTATTGCACATTGGAGGAGACTGTTGGAAGGTTCAAGCAGGGGATAATCTCATTGCACAGATGTTAAGTGAACTTAAAAGGAAGCTTCCACTTTATTATGAAGTGTCTGATAAGTGAAATTGCCATACTTGGTGTCTGTGGTTGTATCAACGTACTGTTTACCTCCTGCAGTTGAACTTATATCCACTAAATAAAGCATAATTTCCTTTGCAAGATAAAAACTAGTCCATTGCTTTCCTTGTAAAAGATATGGTAGGTTAGCAAATTTAAGCAATCATATTTAACCAAATGTGTTCCAATGTGATAATGTGTGAATTATGTTGATTCCAGCTAAGTGCAGACTATCTTTGTCTGGCCACTTGTAATAGTCATGTCATTTTTAAGCTGTTTTTTCTTTTCTTTTTTTTACTTTTTTTCAGCTCAAATCAACACTAATTAAATTGGACTGTGAATTCATCAAGCCCCTTAGCTGACAACATCACAGTAAACAAAGTCATTACCATTCTTGTGCCCACGACACGGTGAAGATGATTCACATCTTTTTCACCTTGCGAATCCTGATTGGTGCAGTTAGCCTCTAGAGGCTGAGTGGTCCAAAGTCACAGTCATGCATCTTTTGTCACAAGATTCATTAACAAGGCGAGAAGCACTTTGAAGAAAAAAATGGATCGTTCATCAGTCAATGATTAAGAAAATGCAGCATCATCCCCGTCTTGATCTATGAGTCACTGCTTCATTTATGTTGGTGTAATCTTCAAAGACTGAAGGATGCACAGTGATGTGGGATAACACGTATAAGATCAGATTCAAAATTTGAGCTATACTCATTTGTAAGCCTCTTAAATTGTGTCAGAAATACAAGATTTTGTGTTTTGAATCTCATTGTTGATTGTCATTGTATTTTTAGCTGATAATGGTATGCCAACAGTCTTCCAGTAACATGAAGATTCTTCTACCTCTTCACCTCATTAGAACTAAATTACACAATGCAATGAATATGCAGTATACTTGACACATAATGAAGACGATATCACACATGATTGGAAAAAAATGACAGCTGGATTAGCTGCACAGCCTACTGCATGTTCAGAATATAGATTTAAATACAAATAAAGCAGCCTCAAAATATCCACTTATCCACATTGTTTGCCACTGGATTGATTACGTATTGATTGAACTGTATGACTGCTGTTTGTTTCATCGCTGCACCGGTTCACACACTGACAAACTTTGGGCTTCAGCAACAGCTGGCAGAGTTTACACAACAGGGAATTCATGACAGCTGCCATACTTAAAAGACATTTCAAGTCAAGGATCAATATTGAAAGTGGGTTTAAAGGGACAGTTCAGCCCAAAATCTACATACTTTATTTACCTTTTTTCCCGTAGAATGGAGCTGGATGGCACGTGTGGTGGGGAAACCACTAAAAACTCAACAGCACCATTTCTTTGCCAAAAAAAATATCCCAACATAAAAAGATACAAGGGAAAATGTGTATTTTTCACTTTGCAAGTTTTAGCCCCCCTCAGCCCCCCCTTTTAGCCCCCAGGCGTTCAAGGAGCAGAGTGACAGAGCCACCCTTCTCGAAATTACAAGCCATATAATTCCCACTAATTGAAACAATTTCAGAATCATGTTGTTGCATAATCTTGCTATTAAGTTCTGATTTTATTTGTTGCATGGTATTCATACCTTTTAAGTTTATTTGCATAAGATCTGGCCATCTCAATGATTCAGAATCCTTCACTGAATGAGCTGTTTGTGCCGTTTCAGATAAAACATGGATGCACACTCCAGAGGCACTGGCCAAGCATTACATACCTTACAACGCCAAGGTACGTTACACCGTGTGAATGACGCCTTAGCTTTTTGAGCAAAAGATACAAGAGAGGTATTTTGGTCCTCTACAACCTTTATAGTGTTCAGACTGAAATATTTAAACAAAGACCCTTCTTTTGTGGGTCCCACCTTCCTGCACATTTTCTTGCTTTCTGCCATGTCTATCATTGCATATTACATCCTGATCAAACAGGATTTATTAAGGGAAGACGCTCAACCAACACGCAGGATACTTAACTTCATAGACTATTCTTAGACTTGTTCTTTTCATCAACTTAAACCCTTGATCAAAACAAGATTCACCTCTAAATCTGGATTTACAGCGTCCGTCAGTGATAAGTGACTTTTTGAACCTCTCAACCCCTGTGTCTAAAATATACAGTTTACTAACTATAACAGATAAATTAATCCCTCCCCCAACCTCCAAATAGAAGACAGACTTATTTGCTAGTCCAAATCAACTTTCCTGGGTGCGGATATGCCTAAATACTTTCAAAATGACTAAAAAACCCCAATTTACAACTCATACAATATAAAATTCTTCATATTACACATTACACAGGACAAACGATGTTCAGAATGGGTCTCATGCACTCGGACATTTGCTCGCATTGCATAGGTAACATTTCTGATAGTTACATGCGTGCTTTATGGCATTGCACACTTGTCCAAATGTTGTGCCAGAAGACCTACCAACATGGCTAAGATACCCTATCTCAGCTTTCCCCTCACTTTGAGTGCTAGGTGTCCTAAGCAACATTGACATGGAGGCAAATACTACTCCTACGACTCCTTTGCGTAGGGCGGGCCCCCTGCCGGGGCTTTGCCCGCACTTAGAGGGCTTGCCTCTGGCCGGGCAAGGCGGCGGGTGCTCCTGCCCTCCCGTTCCACTGTGGAGGCTCCCGTCAGCAGGGACATGGCCGCTTCAGGCGCATGCAGCCCCAGGCCGTCTTTGCTCTGGTGGCTTGGTTCTTTCCTGGCTCTCGCTGGGGTCGGTGTGGCGCCATCGTGGGGTTCAACTCCCACTTTCAACTACATTCCTTGACAGGCTTGTACATGAATCCAAATATACACACAGACAAATGTGAACTTGTTGTCAGTGGTCAGTTGTACAGTGGCTGAAGTTTTTTTTGTGTGTTTGTTTGTCTTTTTGTTGTTGTTGTTGCCGTCGTTTTTTTTAAGGATATTTGTCTGTTTGCATCCTTTCTGTCTTTCTTTTCTCTCTCTCCCTCCTTCCTTCCCCAACCCCCCTGTCTGGTCCAATTTCTTCATGTAACAATAAATAATTTGTATTTAAAGTATACCTTAAGAGGAGTTTCTGAACTCTCTGTGTCAAAGCAAAATCTGTTTGGGACAACAAGGCAACAAGGTCCCCATTCCGGCATGCCAAGAAGCTGGGCAGGAACAGGTTAAAAAAAAAAAAAAAAATCAATTTTGATGATTATTAAACATGATGACATATATTGTAACCAAATCCAGAAGGCCATATTTTTGTTTGTTTGGTGAGTAACTTCAAAACTGCCACCCATACTAACACTCATTTAAAACCATATTAACTTTGGGCTGGAACCTTTTTTTTGCAGGGCGATTAACATGTTTGGAGGATTGTTCAGCCTTGATGAAGATTTGTAATCTTAGATTGCTGTTTGTTTGGATTAAAAATGGTGAAGGATTTAACTTGGAGATCACCTAAACATATGCTGCACTAATTTTGTGGCTGTGTGTTGCTGCAAAATTGTCATGCTTAACTTAAAGTTGCAGGTTTTAAGATCACTCCTGATCAGTTTTCTCATGAATGAGTGTTGATTGAGTGACTCCTGTTTCTGTGGAAACCAACTTGAAGATACATACAATTAATTTGAACTTAAATGGCACCCTCAGTTTTGGCTGGCTTGTTAAAACACGAACAAAAGCACTGTTCAAGAGCACCATTCATCTCAGCAGGCACTTCCCTGTCAGACCCGTTTTTTGCTTCATTTCAACAAAGAGTTTCTCTGCTAAGAGGCATTGGAAGTGTCTGCCTACATGCTGCACTTTGGAAATTTGTGATGCATCTGAGGTGGAACTCTTAAACTAGCACATCCTCCACACTGCTGAAGCCCCCCTGACTGTGTAAGGCAAAGAACCTGGAGGGGAGCGGGAAAGGTCACATCGCTAAAATCAGTGTGTTGTCAGCTCTCACTGCTGAGTTGCATGTCTGGCTGAATTTGCTGAAATCTGAGACCATTACTCATCACTGAAGGCATGGGAAGGAATGAGACAAAGTGCTGAGAGTGTTTTTGGCTGGTTCCGCACAGTTTAAGCACTATAAAATGTTTAGAATAGAGATTTACTGCACCACCTTCTAGCTAGATTAGTTATTTTTATGCCAGGGCATTTGATGAATGTGACCTGTTCATCCACTTTGCCTTGAAAGACAAACTGAATTTGGTGGTCAAAGGACACTGTGATTTCTTAAAACACATTTTTAGCCATAATTCAGGAATTAATGTACTAATAATTTTAGAATTTGACACAGATGTCTGAACAAGATAAAATTAAGTTTTGACATTTTATATCCAAATGGTTAAAGGTCAATTTGACTGGGATCTACTACAATGTTCTTCTCTTCACGTTTCTGGATATTATTAGCTGTTTTAACGAAGAGGAAAATTAGGTGTAAATAAGTTTACATCAAGGTACATAACCACTGGTAACATTTAAGGACAGGAGGGCCAGATTAGACTTTGCCAATAAACATGTATAAAAAAAAAAAAAACTCGAGACCAAATTCGAGAATCAGATTCTTTTGACAGATGAACCTAAGATAAACTTTTATCAGAATAATGGAAAGAGAAAAGTATCAAGAAGGAAAGGAGCAGCTCATGATCCAAACCGTAGCACATCATATGTCAAACATGGTAGAGGCAGTGTTATGGCATGGGAATGTATGGCTGCCAGTAGAACAGGGTCACTGGTGTTTATTGAAGATGTGACTGCTGATGGAAGAAGCAAGATGAATTCTGAGGTGTATAAGGCTATATTCACTGTTCACACTCACCCAATAGTTGAAGAACTGTTAAGATCCATCTGCACTTTACAGTGCAGATGGATAATGACCCTGAACATACTGTGAAAACAACTCAAGACTTGTTGAAGGCAAAGAAGGCAAGTTTTCAGTTACTGAAGACAAAACTGAAAGCAGAAAGACCTGCAAACAAGCAGCAACTGAAGGTGGCTCCAGACTTCAGGCAGCCATTGACTGCAAAGGATTTTCATCCAAGTCTTAAAAACTACATTTACAGTTATGTCAGTTTGTCTAAATACTTTTAAGCCTCGGAAAATGGAGATATTCTACAAAAAATGGCTGTAATTCCTAAACGGTAAATGCAATATTTTTGTAGAACCTCATAAATTAAAGCTGAAAGTCTTCATTTTGGTCACATCTTGATTGTTTTATTTCAAATCCAGTGTGGTGACGTATGGCAGGCAAAATGATAAAAGCTGTGTCATCGTCCAAATACTTCTGGATCTATATTTTTCTTTATCAGATCTTATAAGTGGCTATTAATTTTGCTGAAAAATTACTAGTTTTAGAAAGTGTAGTTTATATGAATATAGGTAAAAAATCAACCTAAGGAGGGGGGGTTGCTTGAAACATTTCAAGTTTAACTGAGAAATTACTACTTGTTGCAGCCCTATCTGAAACATGAGGGGCCAATTTTTAAAACCTCTGACACCAGCAGCCTGTGAAGTCCACACAGTTGCAAGACAGATCAAAAAATTAACTTTGATGCTAAATTATCAACAACAAGCTTTCTATTCTAAAGGTGTGTCACTATGCCCTCTTTGCGATGAGGTGTCGGGGTGCATTTAGTGGCCATTTTTGTTTTGTTTTTTTTTGAAGAAGAATAAGCTTGAGTGACTTTTTTCTGATGTCCATAATCAACCTTCTGCATTACAGAGGGGTATGCTATGAAGCAGGTCTAGCAGGGCCAAACTTTCTTTGTCGGATTTGCTCGACAAACCCCAAAGTTTAAGATAGAGATGATTATCACAACCGTGGTTATCAACTTTCTTTGTTAACTCGAGCTTTATGTTTCAGATTCTGTGCGCATTCACATAGAAAGGGGCGTTTTGTTCGTCATTTGCATATCCGCACAAAATGAACTAATCACATGCTGACAGCTCCAGGTCGGGGGAGAGTCGTTTCCCCAAGTGGAGGAGTTCAAGTATCTCGGGGTCTTGTTCACCAGTGAAGGGAAAATGGAGCAGGAGATTGACAGACGGATTGGAGCAGCGTCGGCAGTGATGCGGACGCTGAAGCGGTCTGTTGTGGTGAAGAGAGAGCTGAGCCAGAAGGCAAAGCTTTCAATTTACAGGTCAATCTACGTCGCAACTCTCACCTATGGTCATGAGCTCTGGGTAGTGACCGAAAGATTGAGATCGCGAATACAAGCGGATACAATGAGCTTCCTTCACAGGGTGGCTGGGCTCAGCCTTAGAGATAGGGTGAGGAGCTCGGACATCCGGGAGGAGCTCAGAGTAGAGCCGCTGCTCCTCTGCGTTGAGAGCAGCCACTTGAGGTGGTTCGGGCATCTGGTCAGGATGCCTCCTGGACGTCTCCCTGGGGAGGTGTTTTGGGTATGCCCATCCGGGAGGAGACCCCGGGGCAGACCAAGGACACACTGGAGAGATTATATCTCTCGGCTGGTTTGGGAACGTCTTGGTGTCCCCCTGGAGGAGTTGGTGGAAGTGGCTAGGGAGAGGAGCGTCTGGATCTCCCTGCTCAAGGCTGTTGCCCCCGCGACCCGGACCCGGATAAGCGGCAGAAAACGAGACGAGACGAGACGTGCTGCCAGTTTCATTCACCGTGAACAAGTTGTGATAATGCAGAATTCTGGAGATTATTAATGAAATACATCAAAGCAAAATAGGCATTGTTGTTACACATGAAGCACAAGCGTTATTGCTCATGAAAATTGATCATGTCTTTACATATTTCATTGCTAAATTCATTCTCATGTCTGCACGTTGTAGCAAACTTCCAACTGATGAAGGAGATTCAAACATTACACTGCATTTAGATCTGTCCTGTACTGAACACTTTAAATCACCACTCAAAGTCAAAAGGTTCGAGGTAACTGTACACTATTGGTGATAATAAAAGGATATAGATCACCTGGTTGGGACCAGCTTATATTTGCAGCACGAGTTACCATGGTGATCTGGTCAGGTTAAAAAAGAGCCACCTTTGTAACATTGACAACCCTGGTTTTCTGCTCAGCACACCTCCGGAAGACACTAATTTAGCTTCGTAGTGAACCCTTCAGGAGAAAAAAAAATGTTCAGAAGCGAAGTTCATCAACACTCACCTCACACTGAAAAGTCACTTGAATTACACATGACACAGACTGGTGCCCTTTTAGAGTGAGAACAATGTGCATAGGCAATGAAGAGCAGCTTATCGTTGTCTTATCACTCAGTTAGCTATTTTGAGCAATTTCTTCTTTCTTTTTTCCCATTTTGTTTTGCATTCAAGGGTGCTTAGTCCCTTAAAGTGTGTGTACATCCCGAGAAACAGGAGCTGGTTTGTTTTTCAGCTGCATGCACCAGGTGATGGATGAGCCTCCAAGCTCATTTTACCTCGTCAGAGCTTTGCAGCAGAGCCCAGAATGGACTGTTCAGGAACAAAAGCTTCTCCAGTCTATTCTGGCCACCTGACAGTGGCACTCTTGGATGTGTCAGTTTCTACACACATTTGTCACACAGATGCAGACGGCTGACACTTTCATAAAATCTTTTTTTTTCTATTGTGATGTGGCGTTTTTGTGGATTTGATGTTGGCATTACAGACTGGTATTTATTAAAAATATCACATGTTTAATTAGTCACGTAACTAAACAACTAACTTATTTTATTTTCATTAAATTTTATTCAGTGCCCTCAGCCATACTCTTTAAGAAAGACTGAAAACTGAAGTAGTGTATTATTGTTTCATATAAAGTATACATAAGGACACAAGGACATTAGCAAAGGGAAGACGCAGAGAGCTTCACACTGAGTTTGTGTGTCACGGAAACAGTCCATGTCTGTCTGAGCTGTTTGCTGATATCCTCTGGTTTTGTTTTGTATTTAAGAAGCTAACACCAGTGTTTGTGAAGTTACATATTAGATCAGGCGACACAGAGGAGGTGCTGAAGCCTGTGTGTGTGTGTTTAACTGGAACAGCTGCTGCTGCTTACAGATGGAAAACATAATGGTCTGGCACAAAGCTTAATGGCTCCATCTGTTGAAAACTGGCAGAAGTGCTGCCCCAAATGTGTTTTGTGTGTCTCCTCAAATGTGTAAAGCATATATTTAGATTGTCGCAGCTAATGAACTTGTAAATGTTGGTACATTTAGTCTCTGAAGGATGTGAGCAGAAATCGTTTGATGCAAACATTATTTCAGTCAATATTAGAATAATTACCAGATGATATTAATTCAGATATCAATCCTATTCACTGCTCTATGAAATACTGTTTATCTTATCAAATGTTTATGTGCTGTTTAAAGAAACAAACACTTGGTGATATTTCCCTGCTTATTCATATCACAAATGTACATATGATTTTGTTTCTTCTCTCAGTGTCTTGGAAACACAGAGGTGGAAGCCCCAAAGGGCACAGAAGTGGTGAAGGATGCTGTGAGGAAGCTGAAGGTAAAGCCAGTCCTCACAGTGAGCTGCTGTGGCCTGAAGAATGGGGGGCGTTTAAGTAAAGGGATAGGATTGGGGACTGCGAGCAGGGGAGTGAGTGACAACCCTAACCCCTCCCTCATCAGTTCAAGCCAAGGTGACCTCTGCATTGTCCCAGAGTGTGGATGTCCATAACTACAAGATAAACCCAACTGTTTGCTCAGAAAATCCATCGGGTAGATTTAGAGTTTAATAAAACAGATATGAGACTATTATTTTCTCGCCGAGTTTTAGCCAGAACTTTTCTATTTTATAAAGTACAACCACAGTATTTTCACTCAAAAAGTCACTTTATGAAAGCACAGGTGTTTTACTATTCCTGACACCACTCGAGTCATAAAAATAGTTGACACTAAATGTTTCCTATCACTGCCTCCGGGTTTGTGGTTCATGATCCAAAAATATGCCGCAGCATAAATTTGCATGTTATTGGAGAAAAATCATAGATCACCAAAAAATCATGTAGACACAAATGTTATCTAATATGATTTATTAATTAAGGCAGTGATTAAATGTGCACTAATTACATATGAACAATGGTTTAATTGTAATATTAGCTTTGCTTACAGTAAGTAACAAACAGCAAATTTTCACCAACAATGCAGTTCTCCTCAGCTCTTGGAATCATTGATTCCCTGTCCTGATGTACTCCTGCATGCTGCAGAGCTAAACAGAGAGTGAAAACCAAATTTAAAATGTGATTAGAAAACCTTATACATATTTATTGCTTTAAAACTTTGATTCCACTAAACACAGATGTGGTGCTGGTGTGGCACAGCTTTCTTCCATTCTCCACACATCATCATAACACACAGTGTTTCAGAAGCACAGGGTTTTGTCTGCCTAGTGCTGGTCATTTGCTAAGATTTTGTTCTTTTTTTCTTTTGTTTTTAAAATTTCTGTGCAAGTAGCCCATGTAGATTTATGATTTCTTTCAGTTTTCTAAGAAGTGAACCACAATCTGCAGTGTGCACAGCATGTTTTGTTATACTGTAGAAAACAGGGATAATAATAATAATTTGTATTTTCAGTCATATCTCCATTACTATATGTCCCATCTATGTCAAACACAATGCAAAGCGAGTAGGCCAAGGTATAATTTAATGGTGACCCGGACATGTCTCCTGCTGTGTTGCTATCTTTGCCATGGTTGCAATTTTTGTGTGTACACCAGGGATTTTTTGGGGACATACCCTTGTCACATGTCAGCGAAGTTGAGTAGTTTTGAAAATGACCTGGATTCTTCCTGTTTCCGACTTCTTACCTGATCTGCCCAATTAATGATACTTTTGTCAAAACTAGACTAGGTGCAAATTCTTGATGGAGCCAAGTGAAGGGTCACTTCTGAAAAGACCCACAGCTTGTCTGATACAATCAGGAGCATTATCTATAATGGAAACAATCAGATGCAGCAGCCATGCCTGATGAAATCAAAGGGTTATCATTTTTGGGTCAGTTTGGGCCATTGTACCAAACTTTAAACATCAAATTGGCATTTTGTCACATTGTAAAGATGATATGACAATCATTTTGGCCATCTGCACGTACATGCTCACCAAACCATCCACTAGGGGTCACACACCAGTATTTTTTCTAGTGCCAGGTCCAAGCCTGGATAAATGGTGAGGGTTTTGTCAGAAAGGGCATCCGCACAGACATGTGCAGAGGAAGGATTGGTAGAAGGATGCTCAAGATGGAGCTCCTAGGCAAGAAGACCAAAGAGGAGTTTCATGGATGTGGTGAGAGAGGACGTGCAGGTAGTTGGTGTGAGAAAAGATGCAGGAGACAGGGAGAGATGGAGGAGGATGATTCGCTTAAGCTAAGTAAGGCTGAAAGAGGAAGACGCAGGTACGGATCCACCAAACTGAACACAAAATGTACCCCGATTGTCTGCTCATTAAAGCTGAGCAGGTAGGTTGAGTTTTTTGCTGAAAACATCATTACATATGCTGCCTGTGATGGAAACAGTTCTAATGAAAGAGGTGAAACTATATCCAAACAGTGAATATACAACCAAAACAAATATGTTGGAGACACCAAAAGGATTACATAGATTCAACAGACTCTGGGACTCATGGATGTTTTATATAGTCTAAGTAAACTGTTATTATCATGTTGTTGTGTTCTGTGACATGTATTGCATGTCTGTCCAACCTAGGAAGAAGGATCCCTCCTCTGTGGCTCTTCCTGAGGTTTCTTATTTTCCCTGTTTAGGGTTTTTTAAGATTTTCCTCACCTGGTTCGAGGGTCTAAGGGCAGAGGATGTCACGTCTGTACAGTTTGTCAAAGCCCAGTGAGATAATATGTAAATTGTGATTTTGGGCTATACAAATAAAATTTGATTTGATTTGATATGTAGTCATTATAACATTTAGAATATTATTGACTACAGCAGCTTTTATTATTTAACCCATGATTCCTTCATAACTCCTTTGTATAATGGTGATTAATTAGAAACATTTTTTTTTTTTTACATTATACTGATAGTTACAAACTGAATACATTTTTCCAACATTTAAGAAAAAAATGTAGTATTATGTTTCAATCCAAACCTAAATTATCCAGCATACAAATCATGAATCACAGTATCCTGCATATGCTACCACATAGTACAGCTTCTGTCTGCGCTACTCTAAAATTAGTGTTATTATTCTCATGCTTAAACAGGAAAAATCAGCATATTACTTAAAAAAAAAAATTGCTGCAGAGTTGTGCATCTAAAGACATGTGAGTGTCCTGGTTGTGCATTTAAGTAGGGATGAAAGATAATATCGGCACAATGGTACCACATAAAGCATTTCAAATTTAAAATTTCTGCTATTTAAAGTTAATATGTAATTATTCTTTTTTTTTTTTTTTTTTTTTTTCATTTTGCACAATGGTTGTTTTGAGACGAATTGTATGTATGGCCCATATAAGATTAGGCTAAATAATATCCTAACTATGTTACAGGAGAGACTTGATGTTCTCTGCTATTGGGTGAAAGGAATATAATCATACATCAACTTTAAATAATTAATGGAGCCAACTAGTGCAGTGCTTAAAGTTTCAGGTGGTCTTAACTGGTCTCTGGAAGTCCAACAAAAAGTTTTAGTTTATTTTTTTCCCAGTTTTTAGGTTTCCTCATGAAATCAGCCACAGTCCAGAGGAGCACTTTTTCTCACAGCTTTGTGGTGATGTGGCTGCACTCGCAGCCCGCTGGCTTCTTCTCTGACTTCCCCTGCCAAGAGTTGAATCTGTGAGGCCCATCATGGGGAGGACTGTTTTCCCAAACCCTTACCTCTATTGTTGCATTACATTTGATCTCGAAAGCCTGTTTGGAGGCCGAGGCCACATCGTTACTCTCCTAGATATATTGACAGTCAGGACAGGTTTTA
>KV751348.1:3976182-3989677 GCA_001698575.1 Mola mola | reverse complement strand
AAAGCCCCTACAAGCTGAGCTAACTGTGTTGATCTGTGCAACCAGGTTCAACATGCATGAAAAATCCATGTTTGAGAATTTTTTACATCTTTCCAGCAACATCCATATTTGAGGCATCACAGACCACCACAATCTGTTTTATTTTGTTGATATTTAGCTCCATGTGATTATCATTGTACTATGTGATGTAGCTCTCTATCAGTCACCACACATATGAGTCTGGACAGACTGACTGGTGACTGAAAGCAGTATTTTGTATTTTACTACATGTATTATTGGGCTCCTAGTTGAATAGACATCAGCGCATGTTTTTCTGTTACAAACTCGGTCTCTTTGTGATTTCCATCATTGGCAGTTCCAGAGACACATTAAGAAATCAGAGGGACTGAAGACCCCCAAAGTTGAATTGCAGATCTCCATTTATGGCGTCAAGATACTAGATCCAAAGACAAAAGTGAGTCATATTACACCTCTGCCGAAGTCATACTGTGGGCATACAGCACACTGAGGAAAACATGGTTTGTTGTCAACATTCATGAAGTCAGTAAATAATGAATGCTGTCTGCGT
Organism: Mola mola; assembly: GCA_001698575.1. Taxonomy (NCBI): domain Eukaryota; kingdom Metazoa; phylum Chordata; class Actinopteri; order Tetraodontiformes; family Molidae; genus Mola; species Mola mola. The sequence continues at coordinate 3,989,109 of KV751348.1, read as the reverse complement.
GTGTCACAGGATGTGCTGCACAATTGTCAGCTACACCGGATATCGTTCTGTGCAGATGACAAAACAGATAAAAGGATATTCACTTTTATCTGCAAAGACTCAGAATCCAACAAACATCTCTGCTATGTTTTTGACAGTGAAAAGTGTGTAAGTGTCTTTGTCTCTTCATCAGCACAAAAGTTTGAAACACATTTGGTAGAACATGGAATCCGTTTATTTTAAATTTTAACCTATGTTTTTGCCTTTGATATTATTGTTGACATCTTGTTGTTGGTCTGTGCAACTGAAAATGCCCTTTTGTGACAATGAATTTAAACGACACGATCAAACCTTTGCTCCCTGCTGCAGGCAGAAGAGATAACTCTAACGATCGGTCAGGCTTTTGACTTGGCCTACAAGAAGTTTCTGGAGTCTGGAGGCAAAGACGTGGAAACCAGGAAACAAATCGGAAGCCTACAGAAAAGAGTATGTTTCTCTCTCACGTAGACAGTTACTTTGAGAGCCGCGCCACCATGCCGACACTTTGCCGTTTATTTTAAAGCAATGCTTGCTTCTATTGATTGTGAAAAATGTTAGTAATGAAAGTCAATGATAGGAACTGTAACAGATGCTGTTGTAACCTTGGAGTTTTCTCACTGTTTAAACTGCCATTCATTCAAATCCATATAAATAACTTAATAACATTAATTTAGAAAATAATATCTCTTCTCTAAATCTCTTATTTGGCATATTAGCTTCTAGCTATTAGCATATTACACATGGCCAACTTTAATAAATATGTATCCAACGTAAAAAAAGGACAAATTACTCATTTACACAATTAATTTCAAAGATGAGGTTAGAAAAAAGACAGCACTCTCTAATCAACATTCACCAAGCTTTTTCTGGGGGCTTTCAACCATTTGATGCTTTTGATGTGATGATGATGATGAAAACCATGAGACAATAAGAATCTGTGTACTGTTAGGCTAACTCAAAATCAAACACAATATTTATTGATATCACAGTGTAAAACTACTAATTAACTTGTGACAAAAGTGAATCCTCCTTCCTAAACTTAAAATAGCAATAATAAATTAATAAAAAGTATAAAAGAAGTATTATTTTAAAGCTGAAAACCATGAAAATGAAAAATATCCTAAAAGAATGTTGCAAACATAAAAAACCTTTTTTCACAGCAGTCATATTCACATGAATTGCAGTTGCGGTTACTGTTAATTAATACATTTTTACACGTTGGCTCACTGGATATGCAGAGTTTGTTCATCTGTAACACCTGTCTTTACCTCACTACTTCTGCTAAAATGACTGCTGTATTAAGGCCTGTCATGTGAGAATACTGTAAAACTCAGCTCAATTCAGTTCTAACAGTATTGGATATTTGTCAGTAAGTTTGGGAAGAGACAGGTGTCAGGCTGCAGACTTGAACAAGCTTCACTCTCTCTCTGCTTTCCAAGGGTGGCTGTAGATCAGACTATTATTTAAGTAAATCTCTTTTCTACGGGGTTTACTTCAAATGTGCGCTTATTTTTTTGTTGTCTGTGTGGTGTATGTCCAGGAGTGGGCAGTTTTCTCATTTCTGGCAGTTGTTTCTCTGCCATCGTGTTAGTAATGCTCCTGCCACTCATATTGGTGCGCTTAATACTCGCTCATGAGAAGTGATTGACACTCAGCAGATTCCAGATTCTCTGGTATTCCTGTGGAAAGTGACTCATTTCTGAACGATCCAGTTGATCCAGTTTTCTACTGGATCTTTGATTTCTTGCAGCTGCTGAAGTGACAAAATTGTCCTTTCTTTTATGCAGATTCAAGAACTGGAAACAGAAAACTCAGAGTTAAAGCAGCAGCTTCAAAATCTGGAAGAACAGCTGATGATCGCTCATGGGCCACCAGTACGGCTAAAACACACACACACACACACACACACACATACAAATCATAGGTAAGTCCATTCATTGATAAATTATATATTAATATATCAGTATTAACTGCTTAAATGCAGTTTTTATAACAGACTGTATAATATGGCACACACTACCAAAACATTAGGTCAAATCAGCCACTATAAACTACAGTTTATACATTTAATAACTTAAAATTATAATTGATATAATACGATTCAATTTTTTTTGGAATCAAAGGATCTCCATGACATGTATTATTCTGTAGGTTCATTCTGTATTATTGGATTTAAAGGGACAGTTCACCCCAAAGTGAAAAATACGCATTAACATATATACACTTTTCACAGTCTAGAGCTGCTCAGTTTCGGAGATATCAGCTGTAAAGATGTCTGAAAAAAAAAAGAAAACACGTTTGAAAAACTCAAGAGCATTGTTTCCAGAAAGCATGACCCCATTACTCAATACCTGTTGTGAACACCTCTGTGCAGAAAGATGTGTGTATCTACTCAAGGGTGTGAAGCCTGCTAACTATCTTTGCTTCCTCCTGTGTAGTGATAAAGTGTACCGGGGAATAAAGAATACATTTAGCGTTTTGATTTTGGGGTGAAGTGCCCTTTAATTGTGCACGTTCTTGTGGGCTTGCTAAGGTTAATTCTGTGATTAACTGCATGGCCTCATTCTGAGATCTGGACTAACCTAAAAGGAGCCGGGAGGTCTAAATGAAAGCTATTACACACCTCCCTGTGATGAGGAATCTAATACATCCACCTCCTAATTATTGGACTAAACGCCAATACTTGTGAGAGCCTCCTGAGAATACGATGACTCACCATGCTCCTCCACTAAACGTGACTGAATAACACTGTCCCTCTCTGGTCATTTTATTGCCTCAGCCGCTGCACATGAGCGCTGCTGATGAAGCGTACATGCTGCAGAGGCCGTCCTCTCTCTTCTGGTGCCACGGCATCAAGTCACTCTCCTGTCTGGAGATCTCCTCTGTTACGCTCACTCCGATGAGCTCGCCGGAGTCCAACCTGTCCGTCGGCCTACTAACTCCTCCGTCTTCCAAACCTGCACTCCTTCCTCCTAAGCTGACTGAAGGATACAGCATTCCGCGCCCTCGCGTAAACAACTTTTTCTGTCTCCATTGCCCTGCAGTGTCTTCTGCTTTTTTCTGCTGCTGCTTCTTTACTTCTTTGTATTTTAAGTAGTCTTTCCTGGGCTAAGCTTTCCACAACTTCACGTACAGGCTGGGAGTATCTCGATGAAACCACAGTCCACAGACATCTTTGACATGATTCCCTTCTCCCCTGTGACACCAATGGTGCCTACGCCGGCCAGCAATGGCTGCCCGCCACCACCGCCGACCACATTACCACCAGATATCAGTGAGTAGTTACAGCATCTTCTGATGAGATGTACCGATTTTCAGTTCATCAGCTCATGATTTCTTCTGAAAAAATGCAGAACCTCATTGTTTGAATATTCCTAGCAAGAGGTTACGCTTCGCTGCACACTTTTCGGTTGGTGTGATGTTTTGTCTGCGTCGTAGGTAAAGACCTGTTTGGTGCTGAGCCATTTGATCCGTTCACCTGCGGGGCAGCCAACTTCCCTCCAGACATTCAGTCAAAGCTGGATGAAATGCAGGTGAGTCAGAGTCTGATTCCTTCTCTTTGCTATTTAATGAACCGCAGGTACTGAAACTGAAAGGCACTGCTGCTGTGTGAAGACCAGATATGTTTTTGTCTAAATCTGAACAAATACCTCTTAGCATTGTTTTCTCTGAGGAAACTAGTCTGCTGAAGAGTTTCAGGACAACTAATGTAATGGAGCTGCAACCCCTCTTATGTTAAAATTAATCAAGCAGATGTTGGACTGATTTAATTCTATTCTTCTTCCTGTGTATGATCTTTGTGAGAAAGCTTTAATGAAGTCTTCAGGTGACACGGAGTGAATGACTCACTCCTTCATTTTAGTTTATCGGGGATATGAAAACAGTTGCAGTTAGAGAGATAATGATACATTTGTGTATCGTTCAGGTTTTATTGTTTGAGTGAAGTCAAAATGTGACAGTCGTTAAATGTTATGTGACTATACTAGTGGAGCTGAAAACAGAGACTAATTTAGGCATGGGTTGGGATGCAAAGACATTAAAATGAAAATTAATAATTGAAGCATTTCAGAACCAACACATAAGTAGCCCCTGCTGTCTGAAAGTTACTCAGTCGTGTTTCACCATGCAGGAGTTACTGTGGCTCAGACTGAAGGGGTGGGACTCGGTAGAGGGATGCGCAGCCACTGTATTGGAGCCAAGGAAGATGGTGCATACAGTGTCTTTATCTCTGTCTACAGTTTGCAAGCTAGTTTCCTTTGGAAAAATGAATTAGCTTCATCCAGTTTCATCTCAGGACAATCAATTGCAAGTTCATTAGCAGGTCTATTTATTATGAAACACTATGTAAATAATGTGTTTTGACTGGCTTGGCTTTTTTTTTATTTAATTATTTATTCTTTGTTAATAGAAACTGACAGTAAGGTTAAAAAAAAAAAAAAAATATATATCTTAGTGAAATAACTTTTAACTGTGCTTGTTTTGTTTTACAACATTCGAAGCATATGCATTTTTCCATGCATCCCAAGTTTCCATTAGGTCTGTTTCTGTCCTCAAACTGCAAAAATGACATTTTTTATTCTCTTATTTAGAAGCTTAAACAGTTTGTCATTACAATCAACCAGTTTAACTTAATTTCAGACACATAGATCCATATTAACATAATAAAAATAAGTAATTTTGATGTTATTTGAAGTCAGATGGCCTAATTAGGACTGCAGTTATTTCTCAAAGCCCATCACAACTTCTTCAAATGGTTTCTTTTATTCAAACAACACTCTTTATTTACTGTCGTAAATAATAATAAAAAAGGAAGCCAATTCTGACAATTTAAAACCTGGAACCAGTAAATCTTTTACATTTTCATTAAATAAAAAGTGACAGAAGCAACTAATAGATTGCCAAAATAGTTTCAGCAGCTCCAGACTTCAAGTTTAAAAACAGTCTGAAAATCAAGAAGTTAATTTGAACTCAATAAAACTTGTTGTTATGTTGTGTTTAGACAGTATTTATCCTATAAGTTCTTGCAGAGTAATTCACACATCTGGCAAATTGGGATTAATTAATTTGGTTCACAGTTGTCATAGAGAGCATGAAACTCTTTTTCTACTTCTAAGAGGAGTTTAGGAGAGAGATTGAGTAGCACTGCTGTAGCTTCCATGTGAATGCAATCAGACGGATCATTACAGATACAGTTTTCTGCTACATTCACAACAGAGCTAGTCTCTGTGGGTCTCTAAAGCACCGCCAGCTTTTGAACAATGATAAGATTATTATAGAAACTAATGACCTCTGCAACTCATGGGATTCTGTTTGCACAGTAACTGCTCATTTTTATCAGGGAACTGCCAGCAGGAGGCGATGTTGCACTGTTGCAACAAAAACTGCTTGTTTTTGTTGTTGTTGCAGTTTAACTTTTGCGTTACCCTCTTCCTCTTGTTGATAATTTGAATTCATGTCTTGTCCTCTCCACTTGTAGCGGCAGAGATGGTTTGTACTCTTTGCTTTGAACTGACTTCAAACATCCGTGCTGTGCTTGTTTACGTGTCTAAAGCATGCTGCATGTTCTCTCGAACCCTGTGTGATGTAGCTGTACCCCTGTCATCCCCACAGCATTCAACTCTAAGCACATACATTTTTATCAGGCTTGTGTCTTTGGGGAGCAGACTGTTGATCTGGTTTTCTGTCTGTGGCTTATTTGATATGAGCAAACTGTTTTTACATTTTCAGTTTGTCAGGAACTAATGTCATTTTTACAACATGGCTACCTTTTTACTACATATACTGTATATGTAGTTAGTAAGATAAAATAGTTTTTGACTTGATGTAAATCATCTTCAGCAGCGCATGTCTTGTTTCATGTACAGTAAACCAGCGGTACTCCAATTTCTCTTCTGTAACATTTCATCCTCCTTCATCCCATTCTCTTTTACCTGAATATGTCTCAGGTGTCCTGTTTGTCCAGCAGCTTGTAATCAGTCAGAGTTGATGGCAGCGTCACCAAATGTCTTTGCTGCTTGTCTTCCAGGAGGGGTTCAAAATGGGACTAACCTTAGAGGGCACTGTCTTCTCATTGGACCCGCTGGATACCCGCTGCTGATGCCAAGAAGATGCTGTTGGTCATGTATTTTTAACTAATTTCTATTGGAGAAGGGCCAAAATGCACTCCACAGCTGAGTCGAAATGTCACATTTTTCATCTTGAGGTTTATATGCATTTGCGTTTAGATTGTTTTCTCTTTTTTTCAGTATTTCAAGATAAACCCAGATTGATAATAGAAAAGATATTTTTGTAAAAGAAAAAAAAAATGTATGGACGGATTAGTTTTGATGGGAGATGTAAATAGTCAAATATGTCCAATGGTACAGATAATTTTCACATGAGACAGTCTGTGTGTATGCACCGTTTCAATTCTGTCTTGTTAACACATTCCTGTTTGTATGACAAACTAAAGGTGGTGACGAAAATGAATTTAGTCTATCATTAACACGGCATACACATTTTCTTATGTTTTTCAACATCAATTCAGCTTTAATTAATCAGTTTGACACTTTTATGGTGTACTGACTCATCAATATTTAGTTGTTTATTTAGGTATTTTGTTTTGATTTGCCATTTCAGTATTTTCTTGTCATATTTTTACTTCATAATTTTTGTCATAATTTTAGTCTGCTTTTATTGCACCATTAGGCACCTTTTACATTATTTACTTTTGTTGCATTGACTTTTGATGTTACTGTTATTAAAGAACATTTTGCTTCAGAATAGCGCTCATGTTGTGTTTGACACGTTTCTCTCAAAGATTTTGTTATTAGCCACAGTGCTAACGTAATGGATGACATTGTCATTTACCAGACAAGGAATCTGTTTTGAGTCACGATGTGGACCCAAACGCAGACACAGACCAACGTGGATATGAATGAAGAAGGTTTTATTGCTAGGAAAGTGGGGAATGGAGATGAATAACGCGGGGATGAAGCAGGCCGAGGCAGAGGACTGGAGGTCTGAAATGAGTGAGGGAGAAGGGCGAGGGCTAGCAGGAGGAAGCAGGCGGTAGTGGTCCAGGAGTACTGGAGAGTGAAACAACAGTTAATAACACAACCAACTAGGAAAGATCTCGAGACAAGGCCTGGAATGTAAGCTACCACTGAAGTGGATTAAACGATCTGGCGATGAGTGGGTGAAGAGCCGGGGTAGATATACTGCAGGCTGATGAATTGATGAGGCAGGTAAACAGACTGGGAGAGGTGATGAGCTGATTGCAGACAGGAGTGTAGAGCCGGGAGCCAGGAGAACCACGCCCAGGCCAACACACACACCCACACAAACAAAACAAACACAGAGAGAGATAGACAGGGGAGCACTGGAAACACAGGGAAGGGGAAAACACAGGGGAAACACTAGGGAATTGTCCAGTACCATAACAGAATTCCTCTAGCCACTACATGAGGACGATACATTCAGCTGTTTCTCCTGATAATTATGGGACGTGCTGGTATGAAATTTGTTGTAGTCACCTATGTTCACCGTAAGTTTTTGACTCACCAAACACCTTGTTTCTCAAGAGAAACCTCCAAATCTAAAGATGTTCAATCAGATGCAGCTCTGCTATGTCAAGTGGTAATTAGCTAATGTTAGCATTCTAACACTGCACTGTGTCATGAATTCTGTTTAGACTCTCAGCTCTTTTATACATTTGTGCTTTGTATAGATTTTTTGTTTTGTCATCACAATGTTCATAAACCACTTACTTTTAGTTACAATCCCTGTTAGTACACAAATGAAAATACCATTTTCTCGACTACAGAAGGATGTTTTTAATTGTAAATACAATGTAACCTGTAAGCAGAATCACAGTACTTTAGCAGTTAAAAATTTTTGTTCATATTCGCACCAAATTATTGTACATATACAAACTATTCAACTTGTTCAACAGGCTCAAAAACTTTTATGCATGTTTGAGGATGCACCCAGTCACATAAGGGTTGTATGAGTGCTGACTCCTACACCTTCTCCCTACCTGGGGCAGCTGTTGCTTGAATGGTAAAGCGGTCGTCCAGTGATCAGAAGGTTCTTGGTTCGATCCCAGACCCTGCAGTTAACATGTCGAAGTGCCCTTGAGCAAGACACTGAACCCCAGATTGCTCCTGATGCTGCACCATCAGTGTATGAGTGTGTGAATTGTTAACGCTCCTGATGAGCAGGTGGCAGCCTGTGAGGTAGTCACTGTCACCAGTGTGTGAATGCAAAACCTGTAGTGTAAAAGCGCTTTGAGTGGTCAACAATGACCACAAAAACCTATGTATCTTCACCAATGGCCCATACCACTTTGCCTAACAGATTTGTTGAAAATAACAAACCTGGCTTTTCACTTCTTTTCACAACACCTGGAAACAACCGACACCTGTGTACACGTCCTGTTAATAGACTTCAGGCTGGCTTTCAGTACTATCAATCCACCCATACTGTTCACCATGGTCCAAGAGACATCAACCCAGCTTTGTGTCACTGGATATTGAACTTTTTCAGAGACAGAATGCAATCAGTCTAGGTTAATTATATTTCATCACACCCTCTGACTCTTAGTAATGGTTTAATTCAAGGCTGTGTTGTATCGCCACTGCACTTCTCCAGTAACAAATACACGTCTCACCGCAGCCAAAGTTTTCAAGTATGCAAATGGCACCACCATAATTGGTCTCATCAGGAACAATGATGAGACAGAGGTGAGTAGAATCATTAGATGGTGAACCAACAACTGCCTACAACTAAATTTTTTACAACAAAGCCTTACATCTCTGACCAACCACATTCCTCAGTGCATACATCATAGAAAATCTAAAATGGATCAACACTAAGAATGCCATTAAAAAGGCCCAGCAAGACTGCACTTCCTCGGGCGATTGACAAAGTCTCATGCCAAAAAGCACCTACCGGCCCGTTTCTAAAAGCCATCACTGAAAGTATCAATATATCACCCATTGGTATCTGGTATGGGAGCGCTGATTGTCACACCAGGAGGAAACTTAAGGGGACTGTCAACAAGGTCTTCAACATCATCAACTGTGGCATTTCCCTCAGTCAGTTCACTGTACACCTAGTGCCTCTTCAACCAAGCAGTTAAAATAACCAATGACCCACCCCATCCAGTCTATTGCCTCTTCCAAGAAGGCGCTACAGATTTACACCAGTCAGATATACGTGTTTCAAGAGCAGATTCTTTCCCACAACAATTATAATTTCTGGACTGTTTGGGATTTGTCTTCGCTGACACTTTATTCGCTGCAATGTTACCTTAATGCGATTGCATTAATATGGTTATGGTTGTTTTTCTTTCATTTTATAGTGGAACTGAGCTACCATGCTGTACCAAAACAGTTACCACCATTATTGTGTCAGACAAAGTCTATCCATCTATTTTAGTATACAACTGGAATTAGAGAATTTGTGACTTCAGAGACTGAGAATTCTAATAATCTGATTTAATCAGTGTTTCCATATCAAGTAGGAGTGGTGCCCCAAAGTGCAAATTAGATTAATAAATTAAATTCATTTACAGCACAAATAAAATAGGTATGTTAAGATCTGACTATGCGTGCCCTACTGGTTGGGGAAAAAATCATAGATTTTATTTCAGATATGTGGACACAAAAAGTGTGGATCACAGTGAAGGTGAGGGCAAGAACCATGAAACTCTATAATTTCTGTGAGTTTGTGGTGTCAGAAAAGACTAATGTCTTCGCACTAGTTATTCTGACATTCTGACATCAAAGAAGGTGTTCTAGAGCTCGGCATATCATTGAGTATATTATATCACACAAGATCAAAGAAGAAGAGCAAAGCTCACAGTAAAGGGAAATGGCATCTTGAGGAGCAGAAATGCAGGCTTCTCCGTGAGGTGACAATCAAGCCGGACTATAATTTCAAGTGATTTTAATAGAAACATTCATAAAAATGGATGGCGACCCATGGCAAAGTGGTAAAAATTGCAAGTATTTAATTCATTCTTTCATTCATATTTAAAAATCAAAAGTTTTGTAGGGTTGATTGTGAGGCATTTTACCTCTATCCATAAAAATAATATTGCAGCACGATTCTTCATCTGGTCTTTCAGACTTCCAGGATAGGTGTAATTATTCAAGAGGCGATTAATCACCAGATGAGGAATTTTCCATTGATAGTGGATTAGACAAGATTAATGATATTGTGGTAATAAACAATGAAGACAACGTTGACATCATCATCAACAATGTAGGTGACAATTTTGACTATGACAATGTTGGCAACGATAATAACAATCAAAATGCAGAAAATGCTTCTGCTGGTCCTGAGAATGGAATTGAGGTTGGTGTTAGAGTTAACCAGGGTGTTGAAGAAGATCTTTTGCCTGAACCCTTACGTGGTACTAAATGCAGTGACTCGGATGATAATTATGAAAATAGTCCAGTTAGTCGTGCAGGTACTGGTGCTGAGGATTATGAAGAAGATCCTCTGCCTGGTCATATATATGATCTAGTGCTGAGGATTCTGATAAAAAGCCTCTCCTTGGTCCTTTGAGGAAATTGTACTTTCTTGTACTTTGCTCACAGTTGCCCTTCCTTTGGCAGTTTTTGAATTTCATTTCTGTTCTTTGTCCAAGCATCTTATGATTTTTCCATTCATCTGCTTAAATTTGTGGCTCTTTGTCATAGCAAATTTAAGTTAACTTCTACTTCACAACCTCGTTTCAGATGGACAGTAAAATTATTTTCATGATTATTCAAGCAAGGCACTAGTAGCCAAAATAGTGCTGGTACACACAAACCCACTGTCAAGACCTAAATGTTATGCACAGATAAAAACTAAACAAAGCGTTTGCTTGTTGCTCTTGCGCAATATGGCTTTTTAGAAAATGAAAATATCACTGGTGTTGTCAGAACTTAGCCTGTTGGTTGTGGAAGAAGAAAGGAAGAGGCTGGTTAAAATTAAGAATCCCCTCTAAATGGGTGAAATCATGAATTAAATAGTGACGGCCTCAAGGGGCTTTACCTTTTTGTCTCTTCAACAGCCAGTGAGAGTGATATCTCCCTGCCTGACGGGATGCCATTTCGAAAGATAAACGCAGCAGGTTGATCAAAAAAGACAACATGGAATGATAGTACCAACAGTGTGGTACACACTTAACAGATGAGGGCGACTGATACTCACAGAAGTTCCTGATGGACTCATAATTGAGATATGGATGAACATATTATACTACTACCATATGTACATATATATCTACATTCCAATTGGTGGCCAATCTTGATGTCAAAAGACGCTGAGACTCTAATTATTGCTCTATCATGCTTACATTAACAGAGTGTTGAGGATATAATCATGACTGTGTTGTATACTGTAGATCTTCTGTGCTGCTGGGTTGAACTTGTGAAGAACAACATTGTTGTCCACCACAAGCTCTATGGTGCTATGAGTCTCGATTAATGATTGGTACTCATTGATGTCATTATTCGGGAAACGTTTTACTACTTGTGTACCTGCAGAGTGTACATGTGTGCAACTGTGTGCTGCAAGCGCTAAAAGCAACAAAAGTGTTGTCTTATAATGTGAAAAAAAAATAAAAAATACCAGCTTGTAGTACAAGATATGCAGTCTTAAACTTACATAGAAAAACTAGTTTGATGTTTAACCACATTGACTTGTAAACAAAAAGAGGAACTGGCAGAAACAGAAAATTGGCAGTCTCATCACATTATGTATCAGCCCGGTTAGCACACGCCATTCATTTTTGTAATAAAATGAATAAATAAAATCAGAAATGCCTTGTTCTTCTTTGAATGATGTCCAAATAAAAATAACACAGTGCTTTGATTGCTGGATTGGGATTAGGTATGCAGTTGTCGGTCAGCTGCCGTTATCAGTCAACTCAGCTTCACATACTGGGCTTCATGTTCACTTCTTCGTCAGATGTAGCCTTAGCTGAATATTCAGTTAATCTTACAAAATCTTAAGGAAATATCTTGCTGAAAACATATATTGTAATTCCTTCCTCCTTCTTTTTATATCATACCCGGGGGCAGACTCCTGACGTTGTTTAACTCCTACTCAACAAGGACTCAGATTTGGATTCTCTCAGCCTTCTCAGTTGACTGGACTCATTTAACCTGAATTACTAGGGCTGCTTCCTGCCTCATTAATCTCTGAAGAACACTTCATAAATTAAAACATCAATAAAAAAAAGAGTTAGTTCAATTTATTAATCCTTCCTGTGCTCCAGCTCCTCCTGTGTCTGCATTTTTGGGTCCACAGAACTAGTTGGCTTAAAAATGTATTGGTAATGGATATTTAATTGTATGATACAATCAATCGTCAATTGTAACAGTGTTTTAAAATAACCACTGCATATGACATGACTGAGGCTTTATTCATTGTGCATATTGACCACTACTGGATTTGTAATGAATTGCAACCAATTTGCAATTACGATCTTACCATTACCTGATGTAAAACATTCTTTTACTAATGCATGTATGCATGTCCTTCGCTAGGCATTTTGGTAAAAGTAACACAAAAATAGCTTAACATATCACACAGACAGTAATAACAATGTAATATGTTATGTATTATGTTTTGAAATCAACTTGTACACCACTGATCATATGTTACTATCACTCATCCTATCATTCAGAACTGTGATTTGAGGACCACTGTCGTGCAGAGACACAGCACTGATGAACGGCACACTGAAGAAAATATAGCAGACCACCTTAAAGCAGCTTCTGCAGATGGGAGCATGTCGGTGACGGTGTGTGGTGGTATATGTTTGAAACTGCTTCTAGTTTCTATTTGTGGGAATTTATAGTAATGTTCTGGGAAAGTCATATATCCTAGTATTGGGCTAATAATTCTAATAATAATAATACTGGGCTAGAT
>KV751348.1:3927246-3962684 GCA_001698575.1 Mola mola | reverse complement strand
CCAGGAGTTCCTCGCTCTCCCTGGAGAAGAAAGAAAAGCCCCTGTATTAGTCTGAGATAACTTCACCAACCTGAAACTGATCTGAAGTGAACTTCACTTACCCTTGGTCCAATTTGTCCCACAGCACCAAGCTCTCCAGGAATACCCTGGAAAAGAGCAACAGTGTGAAAACACAATCCTACAACAACCACATCATGACACAATTTTACATTATTTACATGTGACTCAGTCAAGGGTCATTTAGACCACACCAGCACTTTGACCTTTAGGTGCACTTACAACGTCGCCTGGCTTTCCAGGTTCTCCAGGAGGGCCTTGATTTCCAGGCAAACCCTAGGAACACAGGACAGTCAAACATGAGCCTTGGAGCACAAACACATATTGTCACATCTACTGTATCAAAGTCAAACCTTCCCACTAACAGCTACATACCTGGAATCCATTCACTCCCGGAGGTCCCTGCTCTCCTCGGTCTCCTGCAACACCCTTCAAGAGCAGACAGTAATGTCATTTCTCATGGCAGTGAATGGGAAATTAATGTACCGGTAAGACAAACAAGACTTACAGGTGGACCAGCAGGGCCAGCAGGGCCAACTTCTCCATCTTTTCCAGGAGGACCCTAAAGAGAAAGTGACAGTTAACAAAGCTGATTTCCCAACACTGTAGCAGGATTCAGATAACTTTGTCTTCTTTGTGTCATCCAGTGATGATGACCATGCAAAGGTTCTTTCATAAACAACACTCACTCGTTGACCTGGCACGCCTAGAGATCCTTGTTCACCGGTCTTTCCTGGGTCACCCTTTGGACAAAAAAAGCATGTTTTAAATTAAGACTAGAGAAGGAAATTAAGACAATCTGACTGATTTATGAATGCTACTGCCTTACATTGAAGCCCTTGGGCCCTGGTGCTCCCATGGTTCCTGGGGGCCCTCTGTTTCCAATGGACCCTGCTGGACCTGGACGACCATCTTCACCTGGGGCACCCTGTACAAAGGAAAACATTGTAATGTTAAAACTAACCTGCGTTCACTCTGCAAGAGAAAAATTAACACTTGAACAATCATCAGCATTTTAGGAACTATAAACATCTTTGAGAAAAAAATATATCTTAACTGTATTTCATATTTTTTAGTTTGGGCCTTTGTCCTATCTGGATTTATACTATTCTGCAGCCAACCACCAATAACATGTTTGGCCTAACTTTTGGGAGCTCTAAATTTGCCCAACTTCATCTACAGTCAAAAAAGTAAAGATCAGACTAATGTCAGATGCGTATCATACAAAGATGACTAATTGAATAATGAATGAATAATTAAGGCATCAGAAAACGTGACTTGTCATGTAAACTGAGCTGAGTAACCTACCAAGGGTCCTGGCTTGCCCTCTGCTCCCTGGACTCCAGGGGTACCAGTAAGACCCTTTGATGAAGAGAAAAAATAATACATATTGAATAAGGTAATGAGGGCATGGATTGTAATGATGTAGTACATGAAAACTACAATTATAAGCTCTTCCATGTTACCCTTGCACCTGGTAGACCAGGTTCTCCTGTACGCCCAGGATCTCCCAGAGAACCTTTTGGCCCCTGTAGGCCAGATGTTCCACGATCTCCTTGGGCACCCTTTAAAAGGAGAAAATATGATTTAGTTTCCTGATTGAAACTTGGAGAACAAAAAACTCACATTGTACATTTCAATTATCAGCTACATGTAATATACTGAACCTTAGGTCCTGGCAATCCATCAGCTCCAGGGAATCCTCTGTTACCAGGAGCTCCCTGAAAAGCACATCATCGGTCAGATTCTATATCATCCCTTTTCTTTCATTCTTCACCAAAAAAATGGACATGGGTTATTCAAACCATGCATACATTTGGGACGTAAAATTGTTTGCTGAACAGAGACGGTTTTAATTTGGATTTTCAACCATTTGAAACTCTGGCTTTATTTTGTGAAGGTTTACCAGGAGGTGACCCATTAGTCTACAGGCAATTTAGATTTCCTGTTCATTTTTGTTCACTCATGGCAAGAAGCCAAAGCAAGAAGGAAGGAAGGAAGAAAATAATTTAACAGTGACGTGATGATGCTCACCATCTATCCTTTTTTAATGAGTCAAACACCTTAATGGGAGCATTTGCAATTTCTCACAGTAATTTACAAAAAGCAATTCATTGCATTCTTTCTTGTTTTATTGTCTTTCCCTTATTGCTGAGATTCCTGTCCAATAAGTCCAGCTTAGTGACCGATCAACGATTATGGCAGAACACTGACTTACTCTCTCCCCGAAAGGGCCAGGAGGGCCAACAGTGCCCGGGTCTCCACGTTGTCCTCGCTTACCCTCTTCACCCTGTGGTCCAAGCACTCCCTGGGAGCCTGGTGGACCCTAAAAAATTGAGAGTAAATGTTAATGAAGCAGATCTTATCATAAAATCTAAGATCTAGCACACCGGTGTTGCTTTTATTTAATTATCAGTGCGTATTTAGCTGTTTATCATGGAGCTTAATAGAAAACCAGGGTGTCTACATTTAACTTCGACTTCTTTAACTTTGACTTCTTTCAAGATGGCGCCGCGCTAGTGGCAGCCTGTTGCAGCAGCTCTGAGTCAGCCTGTGTGTTTTTGTTAGTTTTTATTGTGTTTTCGTCTACTTTTTTTCTGTCAAGTTTGTGGGTACAGATTTTTTACTGGATTGACATGGATATCGGACAGTTTACTGCTTTTCTGCTGGTTTTTCTTGCCGTTACAACTCTTGTTGTGCATGGGAACTATGGCGGAGGAGGTGAAGGCATTGTTTACCTGCGTGATCAGCTGCTACAGCTCGCAAAGCCTGCTCTACAACTTGGAACCAAGTACCAGATTCCTGATGAGTTAAAGAGAAGACGTCGTGGGTGCAGAGCCGGTGTTAAGAGGAAGGCGCGGAGGAGGAAATATAAACCTGTTCTTCCATCGATCGTCATGGGGAATATGAGGTCTTTGGCAAATAAAATGGATGAACTGGGAGCGTTGGCCAAGTTACAGTGGGAGTACCGAGAGTGCAGCATAATGTGCTTTACAGAGTCATGGTTGCATGAAGGTATTCCAGACTCCAACGCTACCATCTCTGGCTTTCAGACTGTTCGAGCTGACAGAGACTGGTCCGTATTATCTGCCAAGGGAGTTCACATGTGCCATCATCATCGTGGTTTACATTCCGCCTTCAGCTGATGCCGACGCTGCATGTGACATCATCTGTTCAGTCACTGCCAGACTGCAAACACAACATCCAAATGCGTTCATAGCCATCTCTGGTGATTTAAACCACACTTCTCTCTCTGGTGATTTACCAACTTTTCACTAATTTGTCAGCTGCTCAACCAGAGACGAGAAAACACTGGACCTACTTTATGTAAATGTTGAGGATGCATACCACTCCACCGCCCTACCCCCACTTGGGAACTCCGACCACAATGTGGTACTTCTCACCTGTAAGTACTCCCCAATTGTTCAACAGTAGCCCACTGCAACCAGAACTGTGAGAGACTGGTCACAAGACACATGCAAATCTCTGCAGGGGTGCTTTGAAGCCACTGACTGGGATGTGCGTTGTGACCCCCATGGACAGGACATTAACACCATGACTGACTGTATCACAGAGTACATCAACTTCTGTGTGGATACCATCATTCTACCTAGGACAGTCAAATGCTTCCCCAACAATAAGCCCTGGATCACAAGCGACCTGAAAGACAGACAGAACTCAGTTTGTGTGGCTGAGGGGTTGTGTGTCTGAGGAGTTGGTTAGCAGCACGGGTGCACTGCAGGGGACTGTACCCTCACCTTTCCTCTTTACACCGTACACCTCTGACTTTCAGTACAACTCTGAGACCTGCCATCTGCAGAAATTCTCAGATGACACTGCTGTTGTGGGGTGGATCAGTGGTGGAGAGGAGACTGAGTACAGAGGACTTGTGGATCAGTTTGTGGAATGGTGTGGGGCAAACCATCTTATGCTTAATGTGACCAAAACGAGGGAGATGGTGGTGGACTTCGGGAGAAACAGGACACTCGTGAAGAACATCACCATTCAGGGTGAGGAGGTGCAGGTGGTGGATGACTGCAAGTATCTTGGAGTTCACCTGGACAATAAACTGGACTGGAATTGCAACACCAAGACTATATACAGAAAAGGACAAAGCAGACTCTACTTCTTGAGGAAGCTGAAGTCCTTTAATGTATGCAACAAGATGCTGCACATGTTCTACCAGTCTGTGGTGGTAAGTGCATTTTTCTTTGCGGCCATTTGCTGGGGCAGCAGTATCAGAGCCAGGGACACTAAGAAGCTAAACAAGCTTATTAGGAAGGCTGGCTCTGTGCTGGGGACTGCTCTGGAACCACTGGAGCTGACGGTCGTGAGGAAGATGCTGCAAAAACTGCTCAGCATATCGGACAATATAGCACATCCACTACACAACCTACTTCAAAAACAGCAGAGCTTTTTCAGCTGGAGGCTCATTTAATTCCGTTGTAACAAGGACCGCTATAGGAAATCTTTTCTCCCTTCTGCAATATCTCTGTTCAATGATTCCCCCCTTGGCAAGGAGAGGAAACTTACTTTCCCCTTTTTAGGCAGGAACACAAGTCTTGCACATAGGACTTACTTTGCACTATGTCTATTTGCACATCTGGAGAGTCTTATCTCTTTATACACTTTTTATGCTATTTATTTTATTTTTATACATAGTAGCACAGTAGGATTCTTGCACATGTGTATGTATATTTTCTTCACTTGTATATATTGTTTATAGGATTTTTATTTTTTTGACAATATGTGTGTATGTGTGTGTGTCGTCTTGTGTGAAGTGTATCTGTTGTGATTAATGTCTAAATGTTTTAATTGCTGCTGTAAAACTGCAAGTTCCCCTTGGGGATGAATAAAGTACTCTATCTATCTATCTGTCTATCTATCTAACTGAAACTTACAGGTTCTCCTTTGGGCCCAGCCTCTCCTTTAAATCCTGGAGTACCAATGTCTCCCTGTAGCACAGAAACAGAAGAATCAAAAGCACATCAATCGTTACCGTTTTTGTGTCATTAAAAAGATTCCAGCGTTACTAAAAGGCATAATGTCTAAAATTTTACCAATTGTCCTTTGATACCAGGCTGACCAGTGCTTCCCTGGGGTCCCGGTGGGCCAGGGGGTCCAACATGGCCACCTGGACCTTGTTGACCAAGATGACCCTGTGAAGAGTCACAAGAACCAGTTAAACTGTGACTTTTGTGTAAAAAAAAAAAAAAAAAATTAATTAGACAACTGTGCATACCACTGGGCCTTTTGCACCTGGGCCACCATCTGTACCCATGGGTCCCTTTGAACATAAAAAAAAAAATGTCCGATCATCAAAGCAGCGCAGTGAATAGCATAGTGACATGTTAAACACAGTGAAAACCGTTTTATTAATAAACTATAAGTGTGATGTGCAGGTAGAAGAAGAAATTAACCCTCAGGCCAATTGGTCCAGGTCTGCCGAAGTTACCGGTCTCTCCTCTCTGTCCCTGTGGGCCCTCTGGACCCCGGACTCCAGTGGGGCCGGCTTGTCCCTGTTGTAAAAGACAATCATCAATTGCAGTTAATATACAGAAACATCACCCTGATACAACTGAAACCAGGGCCCTCAAGTCTGTCTACATCATCAAAAGAGATTATTGCATTTTTTACTTTACCTTCATTCCTGGGGCTCCTGGATATCCAGGGGGCCCATTGAGACCCAAGGGACCCTGTTAACCCAAATTTAATTTTTAGTAGAAAGCAGCATGCATCCATACATCAAATGTGCAAACATTAGGATGAATATATGCCATTTTTGACTGTTTGTGGCTCTCACTCCCCTACTTTTCTTGCACCCAAAGCCTTCCCTAAAGATATTAAGTGTGTACAAAAATATTAAGGATGGGTTGCAAAATGTACCCGAAGTAAAAGTATTCAGTGTAGTAAAATGCTCCCTTTTAGTGTTTTATTTTTTTATGTCTGTTATTTGTATTAATATGAATGTGTATGTTGCATTTTAGTGCAGTTTATTTAAGGTACTTTATACACTGTTGTTTAGTTTATTGCAGCAATGCATCATTCTGATTGCTGTGTATCTTTAAGAGCTCGGAAAATCAGACCTGTTTTTAAAGCTTGTTACAATGCATTTTCCAGCTAATCCAAGAGGGATTTAAGAAATTTTATGTAACTTAAAAAAAGAGGAGATTTATCTTTACACATAATCCTTAGTTTAGCACATATATTCAGAATCAACAAATCAGGTGATACATGGTTTTCACTGGAAGTTGTTTTCCAATGTAATGGAATCAAAAGGGCCTGTAGCAGAGTAAAAGTGTAAAGTTGTATAAAATGGAAATGCTCAAGTAAAGCCCCATTCAAGTACCATGAATTTACACTGAAGTACAATAAATGAGTAAATGTAACTTTACATTCATTCACTGGAGACATGAGAATTTTAAGCATCTATTTCCACGCAAATCTGCAAGCTAAAATGTGTAAGAGAATCAGTGAAGCTGGGAGTAAATCAACAAAGATATAAAACTGTGAGGGCTTACGTACCATTGGACCAGGTTTCCCAATAGCACCAGACACACCACGTTTGCCCTACAAGACAAAACAGTGACAGTTAAACTTGGATGTTTACGCTGTCTTTTTACATTGAGCAGTATTTTCCCTGGGATTGTGGAAGCCTTATGTCATTTGGTGCATGTATTATTATTATTATTATTAGTAGTAGTAGTAGTAGTAATCATGTGTACAAACTGTATTAACTCTACTGTATTAGAGATCCCTCTACACATGTATAAAGTCATAATTGTTATTAAAAATCCAAGTATACATAAATATGTAGTATCATTTTTCATGACACAAACATGACACTGGCAGCATCAAGTTTCCACATCACTCGAGCTTGTGTGAGTATTGGATCAGGATGGGCTTCCAAACTATCTATGATCAGATATGTCATAAATCCTGTCTTACACACCATCCCTTCAAATCAATGCCCATGAAGTTCACATAATTCAAGTGCAGGATAGAAACTCTAATGTCCCCCAAAAAACTGATGATGATAAAACTTCAATCATAAGATCTGCTTTCAGCGTTATAATTATATGAAACCCCTGACGAGCTGATACTGATAGAGCAAGTAAACAAACAAGAAGGAAACACCTTGTGTGCCATAATAAAACCATGCACAAATTCCGCAACAGAGAGGAAAAAAATGCAGCCACAGTGGCAGACATTTTTGATATTATCCGTACTGATATGCCGCTGGGTCCAGACCGTCCTCTCTCTCCTGGCATCCCGGCAGGACCCTGTTAGACACAGGCAGTGATATATTACAGCTGTGCTCCATTCCATGGTTTGCACAGTTATTTACAGCATACTGTATATAACATCAGTCAAGATAAAAGCAGACAGCAGAATCAGAAGAGTGTGTGTTTGCTGGGGTTGTGAGTGAACTCCTGACCATTATAATAGTTTACTAGCTGTATAAAATGAGAGCATTAGAACCTTCAGTTTTGAGAATGTAACTTACCATAGGCCCAGGTGCTCCCATTGGACCAAGGGGACCTGTAGCTCCCTACATAGCAAAGAAAAGTTCTGGTTTAGTTTTGACAATGTTAAATGGCTGAACATTTAAAATGAGCATATTTTATTTTATTTCATTTCTACCTTGGATCCAACAACTCCAGTTTCACCTTTTTGGCCTATCAGTCCACCGTGTCCCTGTTAGTAAAAAAAACCAAAACAAAACAGCAAGAACAACAACTGTTACCAAACTCTTATGCTGAGTGTTTATTTGTCAGCAAGCAGAAAATAAGACAGAACAGAAACGGCCAATTGAAGCTAAAGTTTATATAGTATATACTAGAACAGTCAAATGAGAGAAGACTACATGTGGCAGTACAAAGGATAGAACTCAAAGTTGTGCATAAATGGCTCAGAGAACTAACACTCACCCTGTGACCCTTCAGTCCGGGAGGTCCGGGTGTACCTGGGAACCCTCTGGGTCCCTGAAAGATGTGACAGTGAATAGCATCATCAACTGTGGTCACTAACAGGGTCACCAAAAGGGTCTGGTGCAGCCTGAACGAGTGACAGTAAATGGAGCAGATAGAACATTACCTGTGATCCAGGGAACCCAACTTCTCCAGCGTTTCCTGGTGTGCCTGTTTCTCCCTGCACAAGACATGTATACATTACAAACGTGGCTGCAAATCATCAGATTTCTTCTCTCAAGTATTGTGTTGTCGAATGCTTTCATTATGCCATTATGCATGACACCATCACTGACATGCGATATTTCATTTTGTCTAATTGTCGTTGAAGGAAAAACAAAGATGCTTTAAGATGCTACAAAGCATGTTTATGTTCTCTCATATTTATCAAGAAACACCAAGCAACACCAAGATCTTATACTTCACAATATAATGACTGCAGCTGATACAAAGACCTATTTCAGGATTACAGATTTACACTCATACAGAGCTGACTTACATCTTCTCCTGCTTTCCCTGCTAGACCCTCAGGTCCCCTTGGCCCAGGTGAACCCTAAAAATTAAAGAGTGTAAACATCCGTCCACAAGCCATAAGCCATTCATCACTGAAAAAACCTAATGTTGACGACATCAGAATCAATGCCCAAAACGAGCGATTTGACCATTTACAAGGGCTGTACAGAATATTATTGTTATACCAAAGACCCTGGGTCTCCAACGTCTCCAGGAGCTCCTTGTGGTCCAGGTTGACCCTTGGAGAGAGAGCGGGGGAAAAAATACAAATTATTTAAAAGATACTACAAACTAATGAGAGGCCATTGAAGTGCTCTCAGTCAGGGCTTGTCGAGGACTTACAGGTGAACCGCTGGTCCCGGGAGGTCCTCTTGCTCCTGCTTCTCCCTGAAACAAACAAGAATAAACAAGGAACACAACTCAGCCTAAACCACATGATAGGTCAGACATTGCATGAGCTCACTGGGATTACAGCAACAATGTCAGAATGCAGGGACAAACCAAATTCATTTATAGACTTTGTTATTTGGCAGCCAGGGGCCCCGCATACATAAGTATATAAACCATATACAGTATAGTACATATGCCCATATATGTCTGAAATGCACATGTTTATGTGTTGAAAATATATGTGTATGTCACCATATACATTATTTTCTATATTCAGTTGTGTTTGTTTAAAATTTGTCATTGAGATCAAGATTGACATAATATTAAAATATTATATAGGTAAATATTAAATACTAAATAACATGTGTTAAAGTATCTGTGAAAAAAATCAAACATAGTGTTATTGTTATTGTTATAAATCATCTCCATCTTTATGCTCATTCCCTGTTAATGAACTTATATGTATGTATGGACTTCTGAGATGGTTGTGCGCTTTCAAATTAAGTGTATTAACTTTTCACATTAACGAGAAAGTGTGCATGTCTTAATCTGAAGTCAGAGGGTGAAAAGCCTTAATCAGCAACAAGATGGTTTATGTTTCTATGAGTGCTGAACAGTAAAAGAAATGTTATTTTCAGCTTTTACCAAATGAGCCGTTCTGTCAACAAGACTTTAAAATATTTTAGTTCCGTTTTAGTTCTTTTTGTTTTTTTCAGTTTCAGTGTTAGTATGTCTTGATGTTTAAACTACCATCTATTATATCAAAGATGACGTTTTATATCTTGAGTACTTTTCCACCGTTAAATTGAAGTGTTTACTCACAAAACATTCAATATCGCAAAATTTTTTAAGGAAAACTCCCCCAATTTATGCCGTAAATTGTTGTTTACTTGGCAGAAGACGCTATTTAAATTGTGAAAGCGAACAGAATTGCCATATAGAGAAAGTGTGCATCTACTCGAGGACATTACGGCTCAGTCAAGCAGGATGCTAGGATGCCCGGTCACAAGTGTCTCGATGCATAAGGACACCCACGTTACATTCTGCACAAAAAGGTGTAGCATGGTATGGTAAGAAGAAAATATTGTAGTTCCTCTACATTACTGCCCAAAAGGAGATCTGAGTATTATCTTAATAACCAGATCACAATTTCTTGAATGAGACATTGCTGTTGATTTTTTCCAAATGGAGATTTTGGCAATTTGAGCATTACAAACATGGTATCATTTACTTCTATTAGACAGAGGCCAGACATCAATAAAGCTGATATGTCAAGAACTGAGCAACACACCAAAACCCTCTAGATGGATAAAACAGCACATACAAGTAATAAAGAAAAAAAAAAATGTATTTGAATTTAAGGGTGAATTGAAAATGGTACACATGTCAATTTGCTGTTTGTTAGTCTTGTTGGAATACTCTGAAAAAAACATTTTAATGAAATGAAACAAGTAAAGTGAAAATGGGAATGTGGGAAAATTAAACAGTTTAAATAGATTTTAATATAAAAATCTGACAGAGACAATAGTCTGCTAATTGTTCATCTAACAAGTCGAATTTCAATTGGCGAAAAAAATTGTCAAAAAAATTCACTTTTATTAGTAAGCCTTTTCTGAGCTTTGGTCTACTGCTGCCTAAATGCACAGCCCATGTACTGGAGTCAAAATCAAACCAAATTTCAGAAGAAAATGAGACATTAATCCTCTTTTTGAATAGCCAACATCCCCTTACCCTTGAGCCACTTAACATGGCTTGAGGTCTTGTTTTCCCATCGAACCCTGCCGCCATCTGTGATTCCAGACCCTGCAGGGGAAGCACACACGTGTTCTGGTTCACTGTGTTTAATCAGTCTGGTAAACAGGTGCAAATAAAAAGCAAATCCAAACATGACACAATAGCTGAATTCATGGCACTTTCTTCAGTATAAGCACATCAGAGTAATTCAGCTTTTGCTGGACCTACTGTGCTGGACTGTTGCTTCATGTCTACTCTGTCACATAGCGTGTGTGTGTGTGTGTGTGTGTGTGTGTGTGTGTATGCGAGCATGTGTGCAGCATGTGGGAGTGACTCACTCCTGGGTGTGTTGGATGTCCTGGAGGTCCTGGCTCACCAGGCTGACCTGGTACGCCGGGTTCACCATCATAACCTGCAGTGCCTCGCTGTCCCTATTGAGAGAAAGAGAGAAAAAAATCGTAACCACACTCTGCCTGACACTGACTCAGCATTCTGCGGTTGTGTTTGGTCTGAAACTCTTTTTATTAAACTGAATCAATCAATCAGTGCAGACGCTAATGTCCAACAGAACCTGTTGTTCTATTGCAACATCGATGATGCTGCTTGATTTTTTTTTTTATGTTTTATGAACCATTAGGTCTAGAGTTGCATGCCAGAGTACCAATAAATTACCCTAAAATGTTGCCCTTAACTGGGTAACTCCACCAGTCGTTCATCATCTGCTATATTTTCGCTAAGCACAATATACACATAACACTATACTTAGACATCTCCTGCCCTTGAAACAAGAAATATATATATATATATATTCAGCAGTGTTTTCTTTAATTTTCACCACTTTGGCCGCTTATAGACGGACAAGAAGTCTCCGTCATAAGCCCAACAAAAGAAATACGTTGAGTCATGATTTAAATGCAGAGGGCCCCATCTCATAATCAGAAGACAGTTTCATGTTGGAAGTCTGTCTTTCTGTGTTCATGTAACTTACGGGCCTTCCTTTGTTTCCGCGGGATCCTCGTTCTCCTGGAGAGCCAGGAGGTCCCTGTAAACAAAAGTGACCCGTCAGAATCAGAGAACAACAATACTGCGATCACGCAGGGGTGACATGCCGAAATGTGACAGTGATAGAGAGGTGCACACTGCTGGTGTCCTTTAAAGTCAAAGATAAAATGTTCTCTTGTGCCATTTAGTGTCAGCTCAGGTGGTCAAAACAAACAAACGTGATGCTCACCATGGGTCCAGGACGGCCTCGTATACCCCTCACCTGTAGTGATTTCAGCAAACACACAGTCAGAGCCAGCACTTAGACTGCAACCAAACACTATAGGACTATTAAGAATAAAATAACACTTACAATCGGGACATCACCAGGTTCTCCCTTCTGACCCTGAATAGATTAAAGAAAAAAAACACTCAGATCCATGATGATGACGATAGTCGTAAGTGTTTCAGTAAAGACATCCGGACTTCTCTTTGGTCTTGAAGACGGTTCACCTCTCATGTGAGAGTTTGGAAAGTTTGGATGAGAGATGAAATGTTATCAAAACCAATGAGAAGTCCAGCTGGCTTTAACTAAAGCACCTAAGACTATCTAAACCTGGACAACTGAGAATCTCCATAAACACGATGATGTTGATCAGCAAGAATGTTCAATCACTGAAGTGAGGCCTACCCTGTAAATCCTGCCTCCACCTAGAATGAGGAGGAAAAAAAGCAGGAAATATCACATTATTTTGTTATCACCATAATATCTGTCAGGAGGAGGCCCAAAGACCCCTCAGTGTGGAAAGCAAATTGCGATTTTTGTTCATCATGCAAACTAAACAAGCTTAGCAGACAACTAACACAATCACCGTGATGTCGCTGGTTGTGGGACAGAGCTAATGATGACATTTGTTCGTTGTTTCAGAGGGGTCAATAGATTTCTTACTGAGAAGAGACTTGAAAACAAGTTTCATGTTGATCAGATGTTTATTCTTGATTCCAAACAGGGCTGCTTATTACAGGGTCCTGCCTACTTTATTGCAAAGTACTCATGATTCTTAGCTGAAACTATAAAAAAAAAAAAAAGCTTTTTTTTTTGTTGCTAATAATGTATTATTGCTTAAAAACTAGATCATAAATTACATTAATAATGAAAACTGTATTTTCTTAATAGGTTGATGTACATTTTGATATGAATAAAGCAAATTTGGGGTGGGACCTTTACAGAACCTTTTCTGAAGGTCAGCCATCTCTGTAGGTGGACCTGATGCCAAATATGAACATTATTCCTTCTTCTTCAGACTTTCTTTGTTGAGCCTTTAAAGTTTTTGTCGTTAAAGCTATTTGAGCCTCCAACTATGACAAAATGTAGCAGTTTTCCTCTTCTCAGTACAATAAAATCTGCTCTCTCACCAAAGGGGTCCTTGTTGTCGGGGCTGGGTGGCGCCGATTCACAAACGGGGCAGCACTCGCCCTCGGGGATCACGATCTTCTCGCAGTTGATCACGTCGTCACACTGTATCTCATCACAGAGGACCTGGCCATTGTCGCACACACAGATCCGGCATGGCTCTGGCTTCCAGATGTCCCTGTTGGTGTACACCTGGCCATCCGCTGTGCAACTCACATCATCGCCTGCAGCAAACAGAGGTCAGAGGAACACTCAGTCAGTTGAATTCAAAGCATAAGCAACTGGTGCTCTCTGATTTTCTTTGTCTGCTAAAGGCCTCCCAAATACACATGTTTTTTATTAGAATCGCTGCGAGACATTCACCAGACAGCCTGGTGATTAAAAGTTCATACTTATCTGATGTTAAACTCTGACTCATCAAGATCACAATGAAGGAATCATTTTTTCTTTAATCTTCAACCAGGTAAAAAAAAAAAAATAAATAAAAACATTCATCTACCCTTCCAGTTTTCCTTCCAACTGCTTCAGGGGAACAGTCCCTGATTTAAACACTAATAAAGACATAATCTCAGGTTTTGGTACTCAACAGCTGCTAGTCCCTCCATGGAAACAAATCATCTAAACAATCAAGGTAAGAGACAAAAAATGCAATGTATACACTTCATTGTCAGACACATTATACGCTGTATGATGTTCATCAAGTTTTTATGATAATGTTAACCAGGGTTTTGAGCCATATACTAAATGCACTGTCTGAGGAAAAATGGGTCAGGAAAACATTTGAGCTGTTAGACATGAGGTCATTTCCCCCTGAGGCAGCGTCCAAAAACTCCTCTCTTGTTCACCAGAGAAACCTGCTGCCTCCCGCAAAGCAACTGTGGAAAGTTCATGTTTTAAATAACTGAAATGACTCAGTGAGGAATAATGTTGCCCTACACTAGGAAATAATCAAAAGCAACATACAACAATGCCTGGAAATATGTATCTCTGAATGTATTGTTATGAAATAAGACTTGAGCATTGATGGAGGCCCCAGGCCTGCTGGTGCTGCACCAACAAAAAATGATCAGCTCACTCAGGTTCTTCACACACTGACCCTTTCACCTGTTCCTAATGTAAACAGCAGGTGGCAGCTCTGAGCTATAGACTACAGGTAAAATCTGCAGGTTAGACAGCCGTGCAGAGAGGTGCATCAACTGCTGATGGAGGCTCATTTAGTGTTATTCCAGAATTAGAACCACAATTATCCTACACATTATGAGTTGCCTAAACAACAACAAAAAAAAAAAGGTCAATGTCAAACAGGCAAGTAGAGGAGCAGGACATATGCAACATGTTTTAACATGGTTCAATCACATAGTTATATTTGTGTCAGACAAGCCTGGACATGGACAAGGCTTCAGTTACACTTGGCATGTGTTAATACCAGGAAGAGAACATGCTTAAGTAATGATCAGAATAAGTTTTGTGCATCCCCTTGGAAAGAATTGCACAGGACCAACATGCAGGTAGATGCATATTAAACAAAAAAACTACAAATATAACCCAATGTAAATAATATACGAAGATTTGTAGCATGTAGCATAGTGTAGGTTAGAGCCTAGGTTAGAGTTTTAAAAGCACAAATGTGATTATTTGGGATAAACATTTTTAATATGAAGAAAATGTACCAAGTTAAACTTTTTTAAACAAGAATTGATAAGACTAACAACATAAATAAAACAGTTTGTCAAGGTAATATCAAGGGAAGTTAACTTGATCAAATTATCAACTACGATGTCCCAGCTGCAAAGTAGCAGAAAATACACTGTCAGTTTATTTTGGCATCTTCCTCAGCATATTCTAAGTGTTTGACATCTTATTTAGCAAGCCTCTTGTCTATGAGTGATGCTTCCTCTCTTTTGTGCGGTGATACTGGGAACTTTAGATTATTTTGAGTAACCATGTCATGTCATGTTTTTTTTCATCTTTTTTTAATGTTTTAGGTGCTTTGAGCACCACAAGCAGAGTACCACCCAGTTCCATTATATTTGAGCAACACACATCGAAAACGTATAAGCATTACACTCATTCCATCTAATATTACACGTATGAGTGGCTGTAATTGTGTAATCCCTTGGACAGTGATGTAGAGGACCCATTCATTAACATCCAGAATGTACAGTATTTGTCTGTATGTGTATTTCACCACTTTTTCTTTTTATCCTTTCTGTCACAAGAAATATACAAATATTTTAAGTAGTCTAACAATAATCAACAAATGTTTTTCTTTTTTGGTTGTGCTGTTCTTATATCACAGTACAGCAACCTGGGATCTTAGGTTTCAATACAATACCATAGATTCAGTATGAACACAGAAGGCGAAAACTGTGATGACTCCCTAACATACAACAACAGTCTTCATCTCCAAACATTGCCCAACAAGATTTGTTTCTGAGGACTACAGATTTAACCCCAATGTGTAGATCAACACTGTTCTACAAAATACAACCTGACAGGCATATATTTTTTTTATTATACTTTCTTTGCCTTCCTTGAAACATTTGAAGACATTATGCACACATTTTCTTTCTTCTCAGCAATGGCATTTCCCGCTATTTAACAGCCAGTAACATCAGTGTCACTGTCCAGCCTCAATAGTCAACCCGCAGGCCACATCTGGCCAACCTCACACACAATTATATACAAGGGTATAAAGAATGCCAAGTAAAATTGCTAGACTTAAAATGTACTCTGATACATACAATAAGGCAATTAAAGTGTACTTTGAGTAAATGTTACTGGATTACAAACATCAAGACACAAAGCTCCGAAACCATCTATAAACTTGTTTAGATAGATTTTGCAGCTTGTCTTTACCACTGATTACTACCAAGTATTAAACATAAAACATCCTTCAACTGTTTAGCTTCATCACCACAGTTAACCTGAAATGGGCACAAAATTGAGACCCACTATTACCAGCCCATCTAGACTCACAAACCTCAAAGTCCTCACAAACTTCACTGAAGGTTAAAGTCCAGAATCAATGTAGAAAATTAAGAACTCAAAGCTGGCAATTATGATGAGCACTTATCTTTTGCCACTGTCCAAACTGAGTCGCTGCAGGATGTGCGTCTGCAACATTGGATAGCTAAGGATGCCTAAACCACTCAGGCATACCACACCAGAGCTGAAGTGAAATCACTAATTAGTTAAACAATGGTTATGTTTACAACTTTTGAATGATTATTGCCCAAGTATTGCACTTTGATAACTTGGCAATACTGTTCAATTTTTTAAACAGCCAAGTACAGAAGAGAACAAAAAGAAAAAAAAAAAGTTCTTAAAGCTCTTAAATCATTCTAAAAAAATTATATAAAATTTTACATCATTAAACTGCGTATAACTGTCATCTTTTTCACTGCTGAGGCATAAAAATGTCACTTCAGGGACGTTTGGGTGAGCCGCCACATGGCAGGAGAACAATCTTTCCTGTCGGGTTTTGAGAGACTTCAGATTGGTCTTTAAAAATCCCACCACAAGCCTTGAGGAGGAGGCGGACATTCATTTTTTCCCCTCCTCTCTGCTAATTCATTGCAGCTTTCACACTTTTCCACAGACGCGGTAAAATGTGCACTTTAATTGTGACGACGGTGAAAAGGCACGCTCCCCTCCAACACCGGTGACTGCTCAGCGAAGAGGGCAGACAGTTTCCTGTCCTGGTCTAAAACATGACTCACAGACATCAGCCAGATAACAAGGAAACCAACATCCTCTCTCATAAGTCACGGCACACATCCCGACCAGAAGGGAAAACTTGCTTTTACCTTTTGATAAAGTCTGATGTGCAGTAGTTGGCAAGGAGGAAAGGTAGGTAATGTACTTTCTTTTGCGAATATGGAAACTCTGTGGGGAGAGTCTACTGCAGCCACAAGTGGAGGGGATAGAAAATGACCTTATGGAAACGATGAGTCACATAAAAATGGAATTCTCATTTCCTTCCAGAGAGAGAAAAAAAAGGGCAAGCGGAGCTGAGTTCAGGCCCCAAACTAATTGCCCCACTGTGGTCTCTTCAGAAAGACAGTGATTAGGACGTTTGTTTCCAGTCACGTTCTTCTTTGTTGCAAGAGTGAGTGATTCCTTGTCCAGATGAGATCCAGCTGCTGAAGGGGCGGCTCTGCAGATGCTGCGCTTTCCTGCTCAGAACCCTTCACAGACAATAAACCTTCCCTCTGCAAAACGACCTCGAGCTCAACTTGTGATTGGTTCACTGAAGCTGTCCATAAAATTGTCCATTTTATAAACATAAGAGGATTTATCAGCCAAAAGCCTGGCTTGTGTTAAAACTGTACCCGCACAGTGTTTTAATTTAAGGTGAATCGACACGCTGCGATTATCCCTCAACCCTTCCTGGCACGGAAAGCATCCTGTCTCTTTAATATTCTGAAGCACAAGGGATTGGCGGCATTGTGTCAACAGGGCTTGAACGCTAAGGCTCTGGTTTGAACATGCTCTTCAACTCAGCTTCCAAAAACAAAACTTGCTATCTCGAGGGAGGGGTAGGAAACTCCAGCCAGGAAAGTTAACTTGAATAAGTAGCCTGCTGATTACATGTCTAGGCATTTCAGTCAGCAAGCCCCTGTCTCCTTTGGTTACAACGTTTAAAGAGACAACCACAGTCATGAGTTGTTCCCGTCCCAGGTTCAGCCCTGGGAGGATTGTGGTCCTGATGAATGATACATCCCCCCTTCTTGCCTGTTAATCTATTTTGCTGACTAACTCCTTGCTTTCTGCTGCCCTGGATTTGATTGTCCATCTCACAACTGTACATTTTACAGCAGAACTAAAAGCTACAGGATAAACTTTCAATTATATCAGCTAGTGATTATGAATGTGGCTACACAAGCTCACACATCCTTCACTGACACTACTATGACAGTAATGGTTGAGAGAAGAGAGCGGGTGCTGACTACTGGACCAATTTAACAAGCTCTTTATCTTTACACCATATGGCAAATGCAATTTACAGAATGTGAGTGTACTCAATGTGAGCTAAGCATGCTGTTGGACAGATGGCAAGCTATAAAATGAATAATTTCCCATAACTAAACAAGACACAAGCTTTTCAAGTAATTAAACAGAGACTGTTCTTTAGTAGGGACAACAGGTCGGACCGTCTTTGGCCTGGCCTACGGCAATCAAAAAGAATGGGGTCATGGTTCAAACTCAGAAAAATCACGCTCTGGTCAGGTATCAAATGTACACGTGACAATTGCACAGAAGCCTAGACCTTCAAACCAACTATTATAAATGCATGGCTTTTAATTCACTTCCCCACTGCGTACAATGTGCCCTTTTAATTATTTCCACCCCTGCCCCTAAAACATCCTTAGTCTGCCACTGCAACCGAAAAATAAAACTCTCTGTATGGCTAACCAGCTAATCTAACTCGGAAAATAACATTACAGCTCAGCCAAGGAGGATGCCATTAAAGTGTACATCCCCAACTGTAATGGGCATAATCATTTCATCTTGATTAGATACACATTTGTTTCTGCATGGCGATACGGTGTATTTTGGCTGAAAGAAAATAGTTCCCGCACCAGTTCTACTCATAGTGAGGTCTGTGGATTATTTTTGAGTAACCACTTCATTATCACTGTAAGAAACACTGCTTTTTAGTTTTTTGGGTTTTTTTTAAACATTCAGCACCACAATGGAGGTATCACATGTTTCATGATCAACTGTCCCTTAAACCATTAAAAAAAACTGCCACGCAAACACAACAAAGTGAGAAGAGTTACAGCATACCGCTGCTATCCACTCAAAATAGCCCATTGGACAAAATAAATACATAAATAAACCGAATGCCATAAGTATGTTGTCACATTAGGGGTTTGTTGAGAGGCAACTTTATGATAAAGTGTGTGTGTGTGTCTGCTGTGAGTTTAACACAAGCTGGGTTATAAAACTTGATAAAGTGTCAAGAACAAAATAGTAAAGTTGTCGGGTAAGAACATATACACACTGTATATATAGTCTGCTTCTTGGGCGAAAACAGGATCCAGATCCAGATCAAGACCAAATTTAAATCAGTGCATCACTGGTCACACAAAGCCACGTGCCACTTTTCAACCATATTTCTGAACTTTTTGAGTCATGCTGGTAACAGACACACATACAAACTTGGCTCCAGTTTATTGGCGGAGGTGCTTTTTTCATGTAGCCAATAAATCAGAGTTGATCTGTACAAGAGTACAATCCAGCAGTGCATTTGGCCCGACAAACTGACAGACTACGTAATTATGGCAAGCAGGTACGTTTTTCGCTCTTATGTTCTGGTGTACTTGCCTCTGAGTACAGAACGAAGCACCAGAATGACTTTACCAGGTGGAACAGTTCAATTTGAAATCCAATCTTACAAAAGTTCTGGTAAACTGTCAAACATGCGGTTTCTCGAAAGCCAGTTTCACTGCACACTGATCAAGCACAATAGCACACACAGCGACACACTGCTACCTGCTACACTAAACTACTGATCAGTGTTGTTGGTCTAAATGGCAGACATTTCATAGCTACTGTGATAATGTGTGAAACCAGCGCAGCATACACAATAACTATCAGATATCTACACACATAAAGTCCCAATACACAGTTTAAATATGTTGATATCCATTAACAATTCTAAGCTTGTTAGGTCCATGTAAAAGCAGGCATGCATAGGGAAAATGAATGACATCAGACATTCCAGTTTACCAGAGCAGAGCATCTAACATATACAAGGGGTCAGAGCGCCCTGGTGTTTTACGTCAACTGAACACGTAGCCAGATGTGAACGAATAAACAGTGAATTCTGTACTGTGAAGAACTGTTTCCAGGATAATATGCTGTCTCCGAAGCACAGAAATAAAATGGAGGCTAGTGTTCAAGGTTTTTGTGTTCAAAGAAAGAAACAAAGATAAAAATGTAGTATCTCGAGACAAAGACAACATACTGCAGATGCATCTACAGTTAAACATTGTCTTTATTACATGTGTCTTCTGAACACATTGGCTGCATTGTTTGTTTAGTTGAACTGGCAGCTTGGAACATAATTTAACAATCCTGTCACAGTCAACCTTGGAAAAAACATTGGCAAGAACTGTTTTGCATTGGTCAAATTGTGTGCCATCTATGTTTGAACATGAATTATAGTCATTGTGTAACTCTTAAAACCAGCATGTTGTGTTTGAAACTGTTTCTGCCTTGGAGAACAACAAAAAAAATGTTATATATTCCCATTGTATTATTTAGTCTCAAATTACTTCCTGAGGTTCTGAGATAATAGTCATTAAAATACTATTCATAACTTTGCAAAATTAGATAAAAGGTGACCAACTTCCTTTTGGAAACCCATACCCAACTAGCAATACTTGACATGGACGAAGTATTCCATGTGAATACTGTAGCAAGTCTGTTTTGCAGATGATTTTGGAAACAGAAACAGTGGAAAAGAAACCCCTTAATGTCAGTGTCCTTTACTTTATCATTAGGAATAAGACAGATATCTTCATAATTACTGTTACTTATTCCATTGATGTTAACCTCAAATTCAAACTTTTTAGGGTTAGGGTTATAAAGGGAGACAGTCAGGCAAGTTAATATAGATTTTCATGACAGAAAAGCAACCATAATAATTATAATAATATAGAAAATTTCACGGCAATCTTGCTGGAAGTTCACTGTTTGACAGTTACAGCATGTGACATGATTATATTAAGAGAGATGAGAGATGCAAATAAGTTACAATCCTGAAATTCAAACACAAAGTCAAATGTTGTGAAAGAGTTTTTGCACTTGTTGATGCCTTAATCACAATAAATTCCATTTGCGTCCATTTTATCAGAAACAGGCCTTTTTATTACCTCAGCACAAATTCTGAAACAGATTAATTGGCTGGATTCTTAGAGTGCTACATGAGAAGTCTTTTTTATTTTTCAAAATTGTTGATTAAATGATTGAAAAAACAAACAAACAAACACTTCTGCTTGTCTTTTTGTGCAGGATAGAGTGCTGGCAGCCCGGTTAAATATTTCAGGTGATGCATTAAAGATTCCATATTATGATTATTATCTATATACAGTATATGCTTTATGTAAGTATGAAGTAAAGTGTATTGAGTAAAAAAAGTTAAAAAAAAAGAAGACTATTGAGTAAAAACTATTGATGAGGCATTTCAGGTCCTTTAGGCGTAGTGTTTTCTGTGGCAATGTCTTGTACTCTACATGCACAAAAAGATATGAAACACATTTACAGTAATAGGAAAAACCAAACTGCATAATATGACCTCGTCATCTTGTTAGTCTTTTCCTCTGTGCAGTCTTGTAGCTTTCTGCAGTCTTTTCATACCTGAATTAAACCAGCAGGAACACAACACTCATTTGATAAAACTGTTAAGTACAAAGTTGTGGCTCAACCCACAGAAATCCGACAAATGTATCTCGTTGAAAAGAAAGGAGCAAGTTCATCAGTACACAGAGAGCTGGCATTCTGAGACACCGAAATGCTGACTTAAATGCTCATCATGTAAAACGTGATGATGAAAAGATGGGAGGCACATGTTAAGTTTGTCATGTTTTGGTCAGAGGGAATTTTGAGTTGAGGTGTCCTGTATAAGCACTGAGGAGCGGTGCCCCGGGGCCAGCAGAGACTTATATCCTCCACATTTGGTCTGGCCTCAGTTCTGCAACAGTTCAAGGAGACCGCGTCCTTTCCTCAAAACCAAATGTCTCCCCGAGGCTCTGTCTTAAATCCTGCTTTTTCTTTTGCATTAGCCTGTGCTTTCTCATATCCCCGTCAAGCTCCCATTCTCCCTCTCTTTCTCCTTATCCCTATCTAAACATGCCATGTCCTTTTTGACTTTTCCTCCACATGCTGTTTTTCCCCTTTTTCTACTCTGCTCTTTTTCTCTTTGTTTCCTCCTGCATTTCTAAGTCTGCCCTTCCCTTTTGCTTTCCATGCTCTTAGTCTATCTGTCTCCATTTTGTTGCTCTAAAAGCTCAGAGAAATGCTGCAACCACTGAGCAACGAACTGCGCTGCATCATCTGCACAGCCCCTCAGGCGAAGGATGCTTTCCATATATATTTACATTTTCAACTGGACTGCATCATGTTGAAATTATTCATATTTACATAAGATTGTGAGTTTCATATCATGATTTTATTCTGAGTTTCCAACTCTGACTACAGAGTGAGCAAATTCTAAACCTAAAGAAAAGGTGCTCAATGTAAACATATTTCTTATATCAAAATTAAAGAAGGAACACATTACCCAATCAAGGGCCAAAAACAATAATTATTTTTAACATTGGGTCATCTATTAGTATTTTATGATATTCTAAAAATCATTTCTCAGGGTTTTTAAGACATAAGTGGACATAATGTAATCAAAGAATCAACTACCACTACATGAATTTTTCAAAGCAGAAACTTGCATCATGATCTTGATCTTTCTGGAAAATCCTTGTTTAAAAGTTATGTAACGTGGCCGTATTTTTAAAAAAATGCAGCTTAACACACGAGTTACAGTCGAGTAACTCAAACCTGAAACTAATGTTGAAGAGGAGCTTTTGGAAGCACAGTCTGAATTTATAAAGTAAACAGTTTCTGAGCTGATGGTTTAGGTCAAAAAATCCTCAAAACAGTCTGAGATTCACTTGATTTGGCCTTAATCCAGCATCTCTGAAATGGAAACCATGACTTAATTCCAGGTTAACTACGCCAACTGTTACTCTAGTTTTTTTTCAGGAAGGAGGCTTTATTACATCTGAAAGGTCAACATCAGTACACTATTAGCAACACAGAATTATTGTGACCACAAGTACAAAACAGCTGAAAGAGACTTGTCCTTGAACACTCATCCTGTATCACTCATTATCTGTGGTTGATACTGCCCGGATACCTGAGCTC
This sequence comes from Mola mola, assembly GCA_001698575.1. Taxonomy (NCBI): domain Eukaryota; kingdom Metazoa; phylum Chordata; class Actinopteri; order Tetraodontiformes; family Molidae; genus Mola; species Mola mola. Next base: position 3,939,695 of record KV751348.1, on the reverse strand, counting down.
AGAGAAGACACTGAAAGCGGGCCGGCACTGTGAGGCCCCTCTCTGCAGTGACATCACTCTTGTTGAAGCCCACAGGAGACACACAGAATTTATCACTTTCTCTTTATTGCTGAATGCAACCTTTGAAGTTTACTGCAGCCTGCATTTTTGTAAATACCAGAGTTGCACACAGGCCAGGGGGTTTGGATTAGAATGCATTTTAAACTAAGTTGTTAATGACAACAAATTCCTCAAAAACAGCTTTTTGATGAATGAACTGAGTTATCAAATTAATGCTGTGTCTCAGCACTGAAAGTGGTGAAGTAGTTACAATCTTAACCAGCGGTAATGATAAACTGGTACTGAAAAATATATTCTGCTATTGTGTTTCAATTTATCAGTTTTAATTAAAAAGGTACATTTTGCTGCCATATTTTGGATTTTTTTTTAATTTTGGTGTGCAGGCAGCACTGACATGTGTTCACACATTAATATTCTATATCTCAAATTATAGACAGAGTTTGACTCTGTTCTTTCTGAATTTGAAATATTGTTTATTATTTATTACATTTTAATGCACTGTGAAACAAGAACTGAATCATGTTGAGTGCATCCTTGTTGTAACCAAACTACAATGTGGGGAATTTTTCTTAGCAGATATGTGGCAGTTTGTTTGCTGCAGCTCCTCCATTCAATCAGTCACAGTTGCATACTTTATTCAACATGTCATCAACAGCTGTGTGAGCCTCTGAGTCCAACAAGAGTGAAGATTGTCTTCAATTCCAAAGAGCTAACACATTTCAAGTTAACCTTATTTTGATAGTTCCAAAGAACAAAAGGACATTTCTTAAAGTGGACATGTTTCAGCAGTTATCGGTGCTGGCAACAGTAGATGTTTAATTTATTGTAACATATCCTACATGAACAATGATTTGCTTTCATGTTGGCCATGGACCACGATGTTCAATTGTGGCAACAATCAGAGGTGAAACATGTGCTTCTCAAGAAGAAATTCTATTTGATATGACTTCCAGTGCTGGGACTGTACCAGTCAATTGCAATGAACAGTGAAGACATTGAGATTACAGAGAAGTATTTCATGTACCAAACAATCTACAGGACATCCCTCATTGTCTCCTCTTCACCAGATTAACTACAGACTCCCACTAGAGACCCCAGCTCAGACTTGACTCTCTGTTCTTTCTCTGTGCTTTTCATCATTGTGATTATGAATTATGATGAAATGAAGTTTCCTCTTCTTTGGTTTTTTGCCACTGTTAAAGCTTATCCCCCTCGATAGGAGGCTGACGCTCTTGGATCATCTCAACTGGGCCGCACAACCTCCAAGAGAATACAGGCGGACACCAGGTTGGGATTGGACACATTCTCTGAGAACGCTGGAAACTAATTCAGCAACAGATGACGGAGATATAGTGCAAAGTCATTTACAGTGGCTCTGATAAAGACACCAGGCAGGGGAAGGTGAGAGGTGAAGTGGCATGCCAGGAGAAGTCGAGGTTTCATCACTGGATGAAAATGACATGTATAAAGGTCAAATATTTAATTGCATCTAACTCTGGTAATTATAATCAAATAATAAAATAATTAAAATTTATTTCCACCAGTCCCCAAGGAGATTGTGAAAAAACAAACCAGTTTTGCTAAGATTTAATCAGTCTCATTTAAAAAGTGTGTTTTAAAAGCTTTTCTTAGTTTAGCAAAATAAGCAAAAATGAATTCAGATGGTGGTATTTTTCCTGTTTAGAGAGGAAAGATGAGTAAGAATATCTGCAAACTCGATGCTCATAAGGAAATACAACGTGGTATTATGAGGTGGGCCCAGGCTAGCAGGCTAGAATGCTAACCTCCTCTATTGATGGAATAGAATACAGCTTCGACACCATGTCATTATCTTCTGTTGAAAATGTAAGCTCATATTTTCAACATTTTAAATCAAAATTATGACCATATCTTGAAAATTGCACCTTTACATCATTGTGAAAAGCTCTGACTCTTTCAACCATCTCTTAGCAGCTTTGGTTTCACCCATTTGGTGAAATCATTTAGGTTAAATGGTAGCCATTAGTCACTGACTAGAAGCAGATTTTTCCACATGTCACTGGCTTGGCTCTGTGTAAGAAGTGTCTGTGGACTGGAGGTTACAGCCAGTGGGCAAATTGCGGTACAGACTCACATTGTGTGAGAAGAATGCCTCTTCTCTCCACTGAATAATTTACTTTCTTACAGGACATGTTTTGAATTTGTGCTTATTTTGATGCAACAGATGCAACAGAAAAAAAAAATCTACTCAGTCTTAAGTTGTTGCTTGACAGAGCTGACGATATTCCCAGATAACACATATATCAGCTTTGCACAGATGACATTTCAAGAAACATCAGCACCTCTGCTGAGGTATAGCTGTGTATTATAATAAATCATTTTTTAGGGATTTTCTCTCTCTCTCTCTCTCTGTATGATTAATAATGTACTACTGTGTATAATAAACGTTTTCACATTCACTTTTGATGTTTTGTCTTATAACTTCAGAAATGTTGAACGCTCAAGAGGTTGAAAATTCGGGTAAACCATCCATAATCTCTTCTTCTGGATCTCATGAATGAAAAATCCAGTTTTGATAGGGATGAGGATCAAATCAGGAGGGTCACCGGAAATTTTGTATAGTGTGAATAACTGTGAAACTACTGCATGTATTGACAAAAATTTAATTCATAGAAATATGTTTTGAGGGTCAAGGAATTTAAATATCACACTACGCACAGGGAAGCGTTTGTAGCTTGATGAACATTTTGGGGGGATTGTTCAGCCTTTGTGGATGTTTTGGAATTCTCTTGGTTTATTTTATTCATTTATTCATTACTTTTTGCATTTCTTTATAATGTCTTTGGTTGTTGAGGAGGATGATACAAGTCTGCTTTGCTTTGAACCTCCAGAGATTTATTATGGCCTCAGAATCTTCACATGACTGTATCTTCAGTCCTCTGGTAATTTTTTTTTTTTTTTTTTTTCATTTGGCAATGGTGAGACTATACTACCTTTTCTTTTTGGCAATATGGAGTAAAAAAGTCATCAAACAAGACAGTGTACAGGAATTCCAAAATAAGGCATACAAGAATACAAGAAATCTGGAGTTTTTGTTTCAAATTGGACAAAAAAAAACCCAAACGTGCCTGAGTTTACAGTTTGACTCAAGGTCAGGACAGTGGCCCTTCTAACTACAAATTCATCATATAAAAGACAGCATTCAAACTGCAGTAATGTGTTTCCCACTGCTTCAGCTGGACCACCTGGATGTCAAAAGTGGCCTCCAGGCCTTTCAGAGCACTTATATGAGGCATCCTAAAGCCAATCAGCTGTCCAACAAGTTGTTAAGAGCCTAAACTTAACTTAAGCCACATTGCTAACCCTTGTCACCCACTAACACCCATGTTCACCCTCTGGAGTTGTAATATACATAACTTTGCTACAACTTAGAATTTAGGTTGGGCCACAACCTGCAATTATGGCTCAGAGTTGCCATTTTGTGGCATTTAAACAAGCAAGCGTAGCGCCTGAGAATTTTAAGAGGAAAAGTTACATCTTAAATATGGGGGATAATTGTAATTGTAATTGTAATTTTCTGTCAAGTTTGAATCAAGAATGCTACTGCTATATGTTGAGGTCTGTATAAAGCACACACTCCCCATTGTAGGGATCATTGCTTTCATTGGTGACAAACGAGATTTGTCTTTGCTTAACTACAAAATTCCCTCAAGATCAACTTTAACTTTCCTGCATCATTACCTGGCCCAAAGTATCTCGTCCACAGGGACAATGCCTCCCAGCTGGCACACAACACCATCACATGAAGTTGGGAAATTGTAAGCAAGTAAAGCAGTGTTTAAAATGGTCATCGGGAGGGAGACAGCGAACATGTGTGGAGAGTGTTATATCACACTAAGACCTGCCAACTTACAGAGGATTGGTTCCGAAGGGCAGAAGGCCCCTCAATCTGCTGGAAATGCTCCAACCAGCTGCATCAACAGACTGCCTTCTCAACAGCATCAGCATGACGGGCATGTTTGTTGTCCTGCCATTTCAGGATATTACTCTTATTGTTTAGAAATACGAATTATTAAAGGTAATTTGGTATAAGCAGATTTAAAAGTAACAAAGACTGACATATCGTTTTAAGTATGGTTCATGCTACAAAAAAGCTATGTTTCCCACCATGCAACAAGATAGCATCTTACTTCAGAACTCTACGCCACCATCTTAACTGCCTCCTATAAGGCCTCAACTTTTCATTAAAAAAGGGTTATTTACTCAAACTTTGGAAATCCTCCCACAGAACCACAGAAACATTATACAACTGTTTTCACAGTCGCCTTTCAAGGTTTCTGACATTTTTTTTCCACATTAAAGGTCAAAGAATGGAGTGTGTCATATACTGTAAAGCATGATCAGCAGTTTTGGCATATTGGAAGGAATGACAGTGCTGTGGGAAACCCAGCCCCTTTGTACTGTCATCCTCCCACAGGGACACACACAAGATGATCACAGGGAAGATTGGTGCATAAGTACCAATCAATGACCATGAGACCTGTTAAGGAATATGCGCTAATTGCTCAGCCCTGAGCAAATAGTTACTTTAACTTGAACCTGCATTGGACTTCAGTCAAAGATCCGGGAGCAATGACATCTCCTCACACTGTTTAAGTTAACCATTAGCCAGGAAGTTTCACTTCTTCCGTATAAATGCTAAACTCCTGCTAGGCTGTATTGACATGTTCTGTCTTACATTAGTCATTCAATGTCCTTCTCCTCCAACAATCTCTAAGACTTAAAAAAATATTTTCCAAATGCTGCCAAAATAAGTCTTTTAACATCTGGAAGTCATCCCCCCACCCTAAGCCTCCATTTGCTGAGTGCAATAATTTACTTTCTAAGTGGTTCTCATGCAAAGTCCACACAGGCACAAGCTCTTTTACAACTCTATCCGCACCAACACATATGCCATCCAAGGTTCACTGCCAGATGCTGCACCAATCTGATGAACCGTTGTCTCCCATAAAAAACGTGAAACTTAAGACAATGTGCAATCTGGAGAGGCCGACCCCGTTGACTCTGGAAGAAAAGAGGGGTGTAATCAAGTCATAGCTCAAAAATGTAGCATGTGTTTCTAATCAAAGCCGTCTGTAGACCTGGTTGGATTCACATGTTTGGACGTTCCAGCTTTGGGAGAAAACAGCGTGTTAGTGGCGATTTTAGTGATGTGGCAACAATGAATGGAACCAATTTGGTAGACTGAGTTACCTCATATTCGGTTGTTGTTCCGGAGTGCCAGGTTTCTGCCTTGTGCCCATGTGTTCCTCTCAGATAAGGAAATACTACTTTTATGAGATGCTTTGCATCTGGGCATTAAGGACATTTTCAAAAACCCGTTAATGATGAGAGACATATAGCTCTGTTAAAAAAAATACATGAACTGTTTGTGCAAAGTCTCAGTGTTGAGTTGCTTTGATGTGAGGCGCTAAGTGGCATCTTTGAAGATGTTTTACAGCTATTTCAGTGTCTGGGAGGAGTAATGCCTAAACACACACTCACACACACACATTTACACATGTGCAGCTATATGATTTTCATCCAGGGCTGTATAACTCCGAATCAAAACATTCATTCATTAAAACATTTATACAGAATCACAGCCTTCGAAGCAGCATATCTGATTTAGCAAATTTCACCAGCCTTTGTTGCCCTCAGATACACTTACAGGCTCATTTTGATGTTTTAGTGGAGAAAATTGTGCTGATAATTGACAACGAGGTTGCTTGTAATTAAGGAGTTTCATCAAAATTCAACCACCCGCCGTTACAATTTTCCATATAAGATAACAAATAAACAGAGCAACGCAAAATATTACCCATGGGCACGTGCAATAGCCAGTAATAAAGCACTGTTGCAGGGTTTAACCTGATATTCATCAGGGTTGTTTTGGGTGTACAAAAAAGGTGGTTAGCTACTTGTTTACACTAAGCATAACAAATGTTTTCATTGGAGGAATGTAATCATGCCGCACTCAAAATCCTTTCCATACAATGGCTACTGGTCATGTGTGGCATACACCCTGAGAGCTGCCACACATACAAATACATTTTCCCCAAGTTTCCACAAACCATGCATTTTCCACTATTTTCATTTGGTCATTTGTACAAGGCTGCCTGCAACATGACTGTGCTGTTTCACATAGGCAAATGCGGAGACAACTTGTCACACATAAACAGACTCTAAGAAAACATAAAGACACACAAAAGCTTTTTGGCCTGCTTATGCTTGAACAGGGTAAAAATCCCCTTCCCACGTGTGAGCATGTTCCTCAGTATGTTTTTAGGGGCCACCACCAAGTGTTGCTTTAACAAGTACTAGGCTATCACACAACTGTGTCAGATTTATTTGACTCTTAAAGGTCATTTTGGTCACTGACATAATTAAATAAACTCACAAATTATCCAGAGGGAGTGAGAGCTTTAAAAAATATACAATACTTTGCTGCACTGCCACTCAGGAGACATCAAATTAATTTTCCAGTGCTCAGTGTGGCTCATGACATCATGCGTAGAAAAGACACCATCCTGTGACGACATAAGAGATCAAACAGTGCAGCTGGGAGGGGAAAAAAGGAGGGAAGCACACTTCAAGTAAAACAAGAGCATTCAGGTGTTCTAGCTCTTGGTGTTGCCAGCTGAAGACCTCTGCAGGCCCACAGTTCAAAAGTGACTTGAACACTCCAACAGCATCTCATCAAAGTGTCCTCACATCTGCTCTGAATTAACATGCAGCCTACACTCCCTCACAGGCACTTCAGCTCTGCTGCTCAAAGCTGTTTTGCAGATGTAAGAGAAGGAAAATGGTTAAATGAATAGTCCAAAAAACCCACAAAGGTGCTCATTTCTCTCCACTGTAGATTTTCAGTGCCTGAGTGTGACATCACTTACAATCACTGACAGATGTCAACAGGACTATTTCCTGACACACAGAGCTGGTCTGCCAATCCCAGGTAATCCACACTAACTTTTGAAAATTAAACTGTCCCAAGACAAGTTTATCTGAATCATTCCCACCAGAGATATAATTCATGGGTTCCATTAAAATTGCAGCTGCTATCCAGTGGCAAGGGAACAAATTTCGCTTTGGCACAAAAAATTCTAACACAGGATGATGAAAATTAAGGATATTTGACCAATATGTCTTATCTAAAATAAGTTATCACTTAATTCCATAATGCAAAGGAGCTTTTATCGCCAAATTGCAAAAAAGAGGACATTAAACCCACCTAAACCCCAAAAAATGATTAATCACCAAGATTCACACATCACACCTAAAAGTGTTCAAACACACAGCAGAGGCGTTCACTTACCACTGGTCCCATCTTGACAAGTAACAATTAAAACCTGAGCTATGGAAACAACCAGAAAAAAGAAGGTCCTTAAATGCACAAAGTTCATCATGTCTATAAGAAAGACATGAGCCTTCCCTGTGCACAAAGCAAAGGGGACAAAAGGATGAAAAGGTTAAAAAAAAAGGGGGGAAAAAATGCCCAGGTTCTCACTGCAGCACCATGAAGTTAAGAGAACACCCTCCTTGTAAGCACCAAGCAGACCCAGCCCAGACTGCGCAAGTTCTTTTTCGTGTAGTTACAGCTTTAAATGAGAAGAATGCTGGCCAGCCTAATTTTCCTCCCCCTTTTGTCAGCCCTCTCCCACAGCCATCCTCTCAGCCTGTGGGAGAACTACACCCATGTTCACAAGTTCTCATACTTTCCAGTGGTTCTCTTTCTTGTCTGTCTTGGTATCTCAGACTGGAACTTCACTGGGACTCAAAGATGTCTGGGAGCAGATAAGGAAAAATGACTTTGCTGATGTGAAGCTGTCACTTATTCTCTCTACTTGTTTTTATCTTCAGAAGTGGTTACAAAGCAATATTATAAAACTGTTGTTTTATTGCTGTCTCTGGTGCACCGAACGAGACACACAGAGTGCGCTGAGAATCCCTGTTCACAGGCTAAATAAAAGTAAGAATGGACTTTATAACTCTATTGTTTTTGGAGGAGAAATGTTAGTAATTGTAGTTCACAAGATTGCCTCTCAATCTGCTTGCTTTTAAAATCAGATCTTTCTTTTCAGTTTTCCCGTGTATCACAAGTGTAGAGAGAGAGAGATAAAGAGCTCAATGACACTGTGGGTGGTCATGATATCCAGGGTGTAAAAATAAAAAGAGAGAAATCTGAGGTCAACACCCCTAGAACAGACATGGTCAGGACATGGAATCTAACCATCTAACCATAGCTCTAGTAACTGATCAGTGACCAGTTTTAGCTTTATTTTCATACTGCCTATTGTCTTCGTCTGTATCATCAGTAAGGCTTAACCTCAAGGTTTAACCTTGCACCCTAACGTGTGGTACAACAACGTTAGATATACCATAATGCAAAATCCCAAAATCCCAAAATACATGAAAGAATCTGTTATAGTTTAGGTGCTCTTAATGAAGTCATTGATGCATATTTTGGAAAATAGCAGATGTAGGGGGAAAAAAGAAGAAAAAACAAAGAGCAGAAGACAGAGGAAACTTTCAGGGTTCCATTCAGTTGTAGTGAAACATGGACCTGCTTATTGTATTTTGATGAACAATTCTAAAAAAAAAAACTATCCAAACACATACAGTTGTTAAATATTTAGTCTTAACACATTTAAATCTATTTTGATTTCATTTTGATTCAGCCCATTAAAATGACACCAAGGTTTTTTGTCCGGGCTTTGTCACACACGACTAACCAGGGAACATATGACAGGAAACAGCTGTGTGCCATGTTCACAAGGTGCTGAAAGCATCAAGTGATTGGCTTCCCATCAGGCAGGGTTTGTGTGTGTGTGTGTGTGTGTGTGTGTTTGTGTGCACGTAGTGAAGGAGAAGGGAGTGGGCGGGGGTTAAGGGCCCCACACAAAGCTAATGAGAAAGACAGCTGTTTTTTTTTGTTGGCCTCACTCATAAACCCATAAACCAGGCCAGCCAATTCAGAGTCCTCTGCAACACGCCACACAAAAAGCATCAGTTGTATCTCCAGTGGAAAGAAGGAGACACCAGGACACTGCAAACACTGCCAGTTGTCGCCTGTTCGCCAAAGACTCCGTCACTGTAGAGCATTCTGCCCAAGAGGGGAAAGATATTTTCAGTTTGTGCAAATCATGGTTAGTCTCCTGTCGGTCTGTACGCACTCGAGTTGCAGAACTTTATCTTCCTCTCAACTGTAAGCCAGTCATAGATGAGAGCGGGAGACCCAAGCAGGCCTGATATTTTATCATTTTAGGGGCAAGCTCAAACACCACAAGTAAGGGCATAAAGGATCATAAGAGAAAAAGTATGGTTTTAAGTTTGATTAAATAATGAATCCATTTCTAGTAGCATCATTACCTTGTAGTTATCGGTGTATCACTCATGCGCTTCATTTCTATAATATGATTCATTTAATTAGTATTTCATCTAAGAATAGGTTTAGATTCTAGTACCATCAATACAATCAATGAAGTCTTAGTCAAGAGACTAGAACGAGTTATTGTGTTAAAACATATGCAGTACTAGAACTGCAGCCACACAAACTGAGATGGTTCACTTTGATGATGGAAGCAAATTCCATCATCAATGCTGTAAATGATAACATGTTTTGATTCTGGTCTAATGTCTTTTGGGTGCTTATAATACCAGATTTATCCATGGGAAAATTAAAATATTAACATTTTAGCTCACAAACTACTTTAACCTGCTCACTAACTGCATACCAACTTCATTGTCTTCATAAAGTTGCTCAAAGGCACACCTTATGTTTTGGAATTTGTTCACCTGCAATTCAATTTTCACAGCAGTAGGTGAGCTGGGGGAAGAGGGGGCTTGTTGTAAATCACGTAGCCTCTATCAAAACAACAACAATAGCTCTGTATGACCAACCAGGTTCACAACTAACTTTAAAAAATACTATATTGGGGCTTACAAATACACCCTATTGTCATACACAATCCATTCAATAACAGGTAGGACATCAAGAAAAAATCAGAAAAAAATAATTCTCTCTGCATCTTCTCTGTAAATTATGTTCAGCTGCCATTAGGCTAGATAGAATGGGGGACTGAGAATAGAATATTCACTAGGAACAAAGTGAATGTAGCCCAGAGAATGCTAAATGGGTCACTAAATATATTTCGACATCCATTATTACACCTGAGCAGCCCACCAATGTGTCTCTGAGCGAGACAGAGATTCACATAGCTCGAAAAAATTAAGGCTCTACTGCAAAATGTTGATGTATATGATTGCATGTATTAATTATATGATTGCTGACTACTACTGGTCAGACATTAGAGGGCAGAGATGCAGACAGCAGGGCACAAAGACCACAGCCACCAATGGGCCAGTGAACAATTTAGAGGCTTAAAGGCCAGATAGGGGGGCAACAACGCTCTTGCCTTTCATGCAGTGTCTTTTAAAGAATTTGTATAAGAACAACACTAAAAGAGTAGGAGAGTACTTTTTTTTCAGCTGTTTCTAATTTGATTTTTGTGATATAGTGATGAGACAGTGATGGATAAAGTGACCCAGTTCAAAAACGTGGCACAATGTTGCATTTTCAATATTTGGGGGAAAAACTTTGCAATTCCATTGCAAGAAAAAAGAAGAAAACTTGTTAGGATACTATACATTCATTGATGGCTTTGCTTTATTTATGGCATTTGTTTGCCATAGAAACAAGAGAAATATTACCAGAATTAATGACACTGGTTAGTAATCTAATCTGTTGAAAATGAATTACAATATAAATACAATGTGAACATACATTTTGAGGAAGATAAAGAAATGGGAAGAGGAGGAAGATAACTAATGTGTAGGAAGATGAACGAGAAATACAGGAGAGCAGTTTGGATCAAAATGTAATTATTAAATTAAAAGTCATTCAAACTTGAAGTCAATGGGTTCATGCACAAAGTCGTGTGCAGCACAGCACAAGTGTCATTCCTAGTTCCCAACCAGTGAAGTTTTCATTTTTAATGCCCATACTCTGTATGTGTTTGCACCCATGGGTGAGTTGGACTTCAATTAAGGTGAAGATCTATCAGTTAGCTCTTTAAGACACACACTGATCAGCAGCCCTCATCCTGTTAGAAGACCAGTACGTGGTTTCAGGGGCAGTAGATTACACTTGTTGATGCGACAGAGGCTTGTTTGAGAGATGGCATAAGTGGAAGGTCCCTCTGCCACAAAACATACCTTCCCTTAGTGGGACAAATGTGCTTTAAAGAGCAATGCCCACTGTGCAAATGTACTTGGCTTCAAAAAAAAAAAAAAAAAAGAAAGCGAGATGATGCTCTGTGTTTATACTTATTTTACACACCGAAGAAATCTATTAATAATTAAGGGACTAAATACAGCCACCTTGTGCCTTACAGCCTAACTTGCTCTTAGAGTATGTACCATTAACTAGCAGGACGGATAAACTAAACATGATTAACTGCCTTACAGTCTACAACCATGCTGGAGGCACTCAGGCTGTACTGCAAGAGAGCATTGCTTTTATGCAAATATCTGTTTCCAGAGGTAATGCTGGTGTATTGAAGTTAAGCGGGCACAGTACTTTATTAACCTTATTCACAACCTTTGTTTAGCATTGGCTAACTGGGAGTGAACACAATGTACTGCTGAAACTAACAGGAATGTAATTAGCTATGCAAAAACTTCAGTATAAAGAGTGGTATAGCCATTAGATTAGATTAGAATAAATGACATCACTCTCCTGACTCCAGGTTGTCTGTCTTCAAGTGAACATAGTGGTCACAACTCAGGAGGAACATTACATTATTAGTATCTTGTCTGGGAACCATGAATATCTGGATCAAACAGATGTTAAGATACCTCACTGAATAGGAGAGAACCTTGACCCTCTCGCCAAAGGATCACAAAATAAAGAGATTTCATTCACTATGGACATAATGTAGGTGTAGTGCTGCTGGTCAGCTCACAAAGGGATTGCATTCACTGTGTTTTCTCACTTCTTTTGTGATCCCCATCACAGACAGGAGATCAATCTACAACATTTGGTTTCCTTGTATATAAAAGCCCGGTTACAAACATTATGTTGTTATCACCATCAGCGATTCAAAAAAGACAAAGGTTATTTAAAAACAGGTGGGGGAGCAATAATCATGTAGCTCAAGTTCTTGTTGTAATACATCTTAATAGGTTAAAAGTTAACCTCTTTGACTGGACTATAAAATAAAACTTTCCTTTCTTTGATTGCTCTTTTTTTTTTGAATGAAATTGTAAAGGTTGAATATGTGACCACATTTCACATCAACATTACAAATATCAATGCACCCACACAGGTGAATTTCCCCCATAACAGTTTTGCAGAACAAATACATATAAAT
>KV751348.1:3897464-3923201 GCA_001698575.1 Mola mola | reverse complement strand
AACTTTAGTTGACCTCTGAACTGCACCCAAGTGTCTATTTAATTCTTTAGTCAAGTTCCCTTTCCCATTTTTCCCCCAACATGTATGACTTTGCAATGATGATGAATGCTCTTAAACACATTGTCAAGCAGCAATCAGAACAAGTCCTGACAAACTTCTTAAACGGAGTAATGTCAAGTCACCCAAGGGTGAGCAAAGCCATAGCAGAGCAGACATCAGTCTCGGTGTCTGTCAAGGTCCATCAGGTAAATAGCAAACGACCTGGGGAAGGGATTTCCTAAGTAATGTGGAAGAACTAAAAGAGGAAGTAAAGAGAGGATCTCATTTTTGCCATAAGACTTAATTCCTCCTGGGAAAAGTCACCAGTGTGTGTCAATATGTACCGTACCATAAATGCATATCATGTCAACATATAAATCTGTTCTTATCTGACATTCCTTTTAAATCTTGCAATCCAAAAGTTCTGCACATACAAATAAAACGGGAAAACATTTGCTGAAGTTTGCTTCAAATATGCAAGTCTGTCTTTACATCGAATAGCTTCTGCTCTCAAGTTTCTCTAAATTAACAGGAAGAACAAGAGAACTGGAACCACCAGCACAAGCACTATGAAGGTTTTCAGAGTGGTCAGTGCACGACCACGTGTACATTTGGTTTTACATGGCTGTGGCAAAATGATTTGCACCTTCTGGAAAATGTGAGGAGAACTGAGGCCACTGCTGCATGAGTCATTGGCAAGCTATCTTTGAGGGGGATGGAAGTCTTGCCTTTGAGTGCTAGACTCAGACATTTGTTTACTTTGCAGACAGAGGAGCTGAGAGGCACGAGAAGGGGGAAATGATGGGTAAAAATGTAACATTAAACAATTCAGTGAGATAATCTGTGGTTTCAATCTAATATTCTAACAACTAATCAACAAGTTGTTACTTGAATCCAGTTGTGGCTTCTTTTAAAATTGCACAATGTATAAAAAGAAGCAAATAGATTACGTTCTGCTTTCAACACATGATCAAAATTGTTGCAGTTTGATTAACAGGATAAGCGGTAGAAAATGGATGGATGGACAATGGGGTCTCTGTATCACACGATACAAATGAATGTTAAACAAAGAATTTTTGATACAACTTAAGATTTTCCTGTCAGTTGTTTGCTTCACAGCTTGCCTCTACGGATGGAGTTCCCATGAGATGATAACTCTTCTGTGGGATCTCTGACTAACTTATATAGAGAGAGAGAGAGAGAGAGAGAGAGAGTAAGGCAGCAGATGTAAGAAATGATGACTACCTCTGATGAGATAATCCAATTTTCTAGTTGAATGTGAGGGTTGCTCACAAGCAAACTTCAGACAACGTCACATGGATCACACCAAATATTAAAGACCTGCATTTTTCTCGCCATTCATGAAATCTTAATCTTAGACTGCAGTAGGGCTGCATAGCTTATTTTACCATAGACATCACAATGTACACATGTGCAAAGTTACATTGCAAGACACACAGTGTCAACAAATTTACTTGAAAACATCATGCTATCATTTGATTCCGCCACTCGATTCCAAAGGGAAACTCTCACTTTTTTTTATTTTCCACGACTAAGAAACAAGGTTCATTTGTCTTTTAAGCAAGTTCATCTTCTCTATCGATCAAGCATACATTTTAATGTAGAACTGATAGCTTGCATGTAAATAACACAATTAGGACACATATGCCCATTAGCACACTCTGTTTAGAAATATATTTTTCCTAAATATCTCTCCATCTGCTCTCTCTCCACTTGTGTATGCTTTTGTGATGTTCAGTTACATTAAATAGGAAGTTTTAACGTACCCAAAATGATGAAAATTTTGATTAACTGTTTATCTGTAAATTAGTTTTAAAACACTGCATGAATCACATGAATGTTCCTTCATATAGCTATATTTGACACACACATATGTCTAGTAGTTCATTGCTGCAGTAGTTCACACATCGCTGAATGGGCTTATGATCACCATTTTTATGTATTTCGCAACATACTGGAATTTTACAACTATTTCTTTGGGGAGTTTGCTGTACTAGCTTTCCAGTGGGAATTAATTTTTAGTTTTAGAGGACAAGGGAAATGTCACAGTAGGGCTAGAGGCTAATGCAACAATCTGGTCACTGTTCCACCATAAGCACATAGTTACTCTCTCTGCCAGAAGAGTGATAGATTAATTGAATAATGCAGCTTTTGGTAAAGCTGGAGAAACAAATAAGTGTACAGAATTTGAAAGTAACTAAAAAGCCCACTTCCTCCCTTCAAACTTCCCTCCAAAGCTACATCAGCAAGAGGGATACAGAATAGCGTTGTCATCATTAACCAATCGACCTATGTCTCATTCACATAAGATACCTCATAATGAATACCCAACAAACATATTGATGACATCAATACTCACAGATGTGAATGCACTTTGCCATATTTGTACAACTGGCTTGTTAATAACTCTAGCAATGTATCCAATGGATCCATAGCAATACATAGTCATGAAGATGATTGAATGATTACCATTGATTAAGATTGTTCTCTGATCTCATCCATGCAGGGTATCCAGGAAAAACTACAAGCCTCTATTTCCATGAAATTTAATGTGGATTGTCACGAACCAAGTGAATTACTGGTTACTTTTTTTTGACCTCCCGGTCTTAGGTCCCACAAAAAAATCCACTTAATCTAAAGAAAGAACAACAGCTAAATCAGGCCCTAATTTTTCCCTGCCCAACTATTAGAAGACTTTTACATGGAGCAGGACAAAACTTGCATGTTTGCGTATTCAGTTGAGGCCTATGTAGGCCTAAAGCTATTTGTAAATTATGTCCACAAGGCCTGCAGCACAGCTGTCAGACTGATCGGAAACTTGTAGCCAACTTGCTATATTGTATTTGTGCTTAGATATAATAGCGGCTCACTTGACTTGAAGAGATTAAGATATTCTTGAGTTCATGCTTTTCAGCTTAATCTGACATGTCCAACAGTTATGACATTATTATCTATTTACTAATACTATAGTAACTATAGAGAGAGTGTAGAGTGGCACTTAAAGTGAAACTCTGTGACTTGATGTTGCAACAAAGCATTCTTTACATTTTAAGGCAGTTTCCTACTGTTTCAGCATATTTCATTGCAATACCTTATATATACTGGAACCAGGCAAGTATGTTATACGCTCTTCACCAAAAAAATGGTAAAAACATTGTTAAACTTTATTTGTACACATATTTAACCAGGAAAAATCAAAAGAACTTTAAACAACAAAAGATTTAAGTGTTCAGCAGACATGTGTCATAGTGTATGTACCATGTGGTCTTCAATTAATAATTTTTTTTCAGGCTTTTACATGGACATGTACATATGTTGTCAGGTTATTCAATTTCTTATGATGTGTTTTCACTTCTTTTTTTTAGCCAATATACCTTATCAAGTGGTGGTTGGTGGGTGAGAGGCAGTCCATGGTAGCAAAGGTTGAACCACATTTTTTGGGATTGCCGGAAAATTCTTTTGATGACTTGAAGGCCTGTAGGAAATAATATCCATTTGTCTGCTATTTTCTGCCCCATACTTTGGCTGTGCTGCAGTGGTATCAAGATAATCCAAGCAGCCCTTTTCCTAGCTACTTCCTCAATATCCTCCTGAGAGATCCCAGTGTACAACAGGGAACTGGGAACAGATTGCATGTAGGCCTGGAGTATAATTCCTCAAAAAGACATCCCGATTAGATGCCCTAACCACTTGCACAGACTCGTTAGAAAACCACGAAGTAATCATCAAAGAACTCATCCTGTCTCCAATGGCTGAGGAAGGCATCATGTTAAATAAACTTGTTTGGATTTAATGCTTCGTGACCAGAAGATTATATGTTTATAGCAAGAATTGTTGAACATGAATTAAGGCAAAAAATATCTCAGAAAGATTCAAAACATGCAAAAAAAGACAAAAGTCAATTAATCCTGCAGTTTATGACTTGTCTCCCTTCATCTCTTTCTAAATCATAACTTCCTAGTCCTTCTGAGTCTTGCTAGTGTTTTTTTAGGGTGCACTCACACCATATTATCTGTATCATGCCCAAGCATGTTTGTTTCAGAACGTTCGTAATGATTGACTAATGGTAGTGTTCCATTGGCCCTGGCATGGTTGGTAGAGGTGTGCTTAAGTCAGATCAACCCCTTTATCCCTTCCTGTCGCCCAAATACTTCTAAAAGCAACCAACCAACATGTAAAGCCTGTAAATCCAGTCTTGGGGCTTCAAACTGTACCGAAAACGATAAGTGAAGACACAAAGGGTTTATACTTGGGCCCATAGCATGCAAACAATAGTTTTCCTGTGTGAATTTTCACTTGAGCTTTATTTGCTGAACAGAAAGCAAGTTTAAGTCCCTGACCCTAAATGGCTGTAAGTATTTGACATGCCAAGTATCTTCTTTGGGGTAGCATATTCTCCTATTCTGTTATGGTACTGGACAATTCCCTAGTGTTTCCCCTGTGTTTTCCCCTTCCCTGTGTTTCCAGTGCTTCCCTGTCTATCTCTCTCTGTGTTTGTTTTGTTTGTGTGGGTGTGTGTGTTGGCCTGGGTGTGGTTCTCCTGGCTCCCGGACCTACACTCCTGTCTGCAATCAGCTCATCACCTCTCCAAGTCTGTTCACCTGCCTCATCAATTCATCAGCCTGCAGTATATCTATCCACTTCAGTGGTAGCTTACGCTTCAGGCCTTGTCTCGAGATCTTTCCTAGTTGGTTGTGTTATTAACTGTTGTTTCTCTCTCCAGTACTCCTGGACCACTACTCGCCTGCCTGCCTGCTTGCCAACTCTCCAACCCACTACCGCCTGCTTCCTCCTGCCAGCCCTCGCCCTTCTCCCTCACTCATCTCAGCCCTCCAGTCCTCTGCCTCGGCCTGCTTCATCCCCGCATTATCCACCTCCATTCCATAATTTCCTATCAATAAAACCTGCTTCATTCATATCCACATTGCTCTGTGTCTGCGTTTGGGTCCACATCGCTACTCACAACATATTCTACTCTTCCAATCGGATCTCAGCTGGGCCATCCTTTTAGTGAGAGAGACTACTTTGATTTGGTGATACACCCCCTTTGGCAGTTCTTCTGCATTGCATTCTAGCTTAAAATCAGGTAAATTAAGAAAAACAACAAATATGAACAGCTTGAGTCACCCTTTTCAAACTTTTGTGGTCTCATGGTCGTGCATTCGTTTTCATCTCAGCAATATGAGCATCTTGAACTTCCATTTCAGACATACTCATACTCCGCACACAGCTATGGTCCCATCAGGAGTATTTGGTGGAATAGCAGAAGTAAATTTCATCCAAGCCCCTGTGACCACAAGCTGGGGAGCAGTTCTGCCTACGGAGGCAGAAAACGTCCAGACCTTGTAGAGTTCTGGTAATAAAGCCTTCTCTTCTTACAGCGCATCGAAGATGAGGTTAAACTAACTTCATAGTCCCTGAATATGGCAACTTCTCAGGAAACATAATAAAAACAATGCCTTAGGCTAAAATTTTGCATTACGGACTACAACCATCCTGCTACACATTATTAGTTGTAGGAGCAATGGCATGTGTTACTGCACATTTCTTGCACTAAATGTCTAAAATTTATTAACATATATGCACCAATATTGTAATTTTCTAAAATTGAAAACCAAGATGGGGAAGTTCAATTAAAAGGAGCTGAAAACTATTTACTTCTGAGAAAAATGTTGTCAGTGGCAATGGGATAATGAGTGGGTTTAAAATGAATGCATGCACTCTGGTGATGTCACACTTTTAATAGGATGTGAGCTTTTTCTTTCCACAGTCGAGGGTGTATGGTGTGTGTCTGGAGAGTCGTGGTCTCCTCCAGCCCAAACTGGAATTTACCACAGTAATTTATCGTTCTGAGGTCTATGAGTCAAGAGGAAAGATGTATCCCATGAGGAAAAAATGAGCCATGGTTAAGGAAATGTGAAGTATTTTACAATGAAAAGTTACAAAGACACTTTTGTACAACAAGTATGCCATCAGTGCAAACACCTCAAAGACAAAAGCATTTCATTTACACTATTTGTTAGCAACAAAGAAGGATATCCTGCCAGTAAAGCTATTTAGACAAAAGTTTCACCTTAACCTCCCTTGACTCCTATTACAACAGGACATATTTGGCTTCAGTATTCTTTACAACATGCCTGTGCAGACACGCTTTAATGTATACAGGAGCCTGAAAGCAGAATGACATGCCTTTGCTATTAAGCTGAGTGATGGAGAGAGAAAGCTTGACCTCGGGCATTGGCAAGAGCCTAAGGTAATGTTACGAATAGCTGATAGGTGAGTAATGACAGCTTTTCAAAAAGTTATTCATTCAACCATGTCATTTTGTCTTTACCTGCCTCAATTCACCAAGTACACTCTCCTCATCCTGTACCGACTTGCAAAGAGAGAGAAGAGTTGTTTTATCTTGTATGTAGATCATGCAGATTTATAGTTGATTTAGTTGAACTATTTCTGGTGCTCTCTCTGCCGTTTACCTGTCGACCTCTTCTATGAACATAAACATACATATTATATACATATATTCATTCATTTTCTCCCGCTTATCCCGCTAGGGCGGGGGGTGCTGGAGCCTATCTCAGCATCTTCGGGCGAAGGCGAGGGACACCCTGGACAAGTCGTCAGTTCATCGCAGGGCTGACATATAGAGACAAACAACCATCCACACTCACATTCACACCTACGGGCAATTTAGAGTGACCAATTAACCTAACCCCCAGTTTGCATGTTTTTGGACTGTGGGAAGAAGCCAGAGTACCTGGAGAGAACCCACACAGACATAGGGCGAACATGCAAACTCCACACAGAAACGTCCTGACCCGGAATCGAACCCAGGACCTTCTTGCTGTTAGGCGACAGTTTTAACCACTGCACCACTGTGCCGCCCTATACATATTATATACATACATATGGCAACAGTTTTCAAAAAAGACATTATATACATATTATATACATACATAAATAATGTCTTTTTGAAAACTGTTGCCAGTGAAACTTCTTAACTCACAATGAAGTATTCATCTTTCAGGTAAATTACCATTTATTGTCATTTTGTGATGTAAGCCAACATTTAAAATTAAAGTTTTCCTGACCAGCCTGACGCATTTGCCCCACTATGCCGACCTTATCTTTTATTGTTTCCTCATGTAGGTATATTCACAGGTAGCTGCCTAACAAAAACTTACAAGGACATACTAAAGGACCTTTCTTCCCCTGGCACTGACAAATTTTAATAAAAATCATGGAGAGATGTGTGCAGAATATTTTCCCAGTCATAACTGGTTTATGCACACACAAACATTAGACTGGGAATAAACATGGCATGGTTGGAAGAGGTGTGCTTTAGCACAGTAAAACTGCACAAGCACGGGTACACAACATGAAAATATAGAGTAATTGAATGTCTCCTTCTGTCCCCACAAAAGTCAATTGCCGCATTGCATAACAATAAATCCCCAAATGTGAGAAGCCCTCAAAACAAAAAGACT
Source organism: Mola mola (assembly GCA_001698575.1). NCBI lineage: Eukaryota > Metazoa > Chordata > Actinopteri > Tetraodontiformes > Molidae > Mola > Mola mola. The sequence continues at coordinate 3,915,654 of KV751348.1, read as the reverse complement.
TTAAATATGCCACAAATTCTGTATTGTTGCATTCATGTCTGTCAAGGTGATGACATACTGTATATACAAGAGGTAAACCTGCTCATGCACAGTTGTGCTCAGACCAGTGTGAGTGCAGGCCAGTAGGGGACAGGGAGGGGGAAAAAAAATCATGCTTGGGTATAGTCTGAAGCAACTAGGCTAACTGTGAGTGCACCTTAAATGATAGTCAAATCAGTGACATTATGTCTGAGTTTAATTCTATGCTGACACAATCAAGTTAGATGCCTACCATGCCGAGCCCACCTCTCCAGATGGACCTGGTTTATCATTACCAGCCCTGAGGGCTCACTGTAGTCAAAGGAAGAGGGCTTTGGGGGTTAAATGTGCTTGGGCCCAATACAGATCACCAACTACAAACGTCGCTTTCACTATGTCTGCCACAGGACAAAAAATCTCCTGGTAAAACGAAGGGTCGGTGAAGGGAGAAAAATATCAAATCTGTGTTAGTATGGACAGGGTTTGATGAAAGAGAGAAACTTCAGAAATTCAGAAAGAGAACGGTTAAATGTTTTTGTTTAGTGAGAAAAATAGGTGTAAGATATCATTTTTTTGACAATGGGCCTTAAAGTGGAGTTTAACTGCTGAGTTATGCTCCCTTGAATACCTGATTTAAAGGCAATATGGGCAAAAATGTAGACGCAATACAAGTGCTGGACATGTGCTGCTGGAGACTTTAAGTTTAAATCTAAAAATGATCACCTCCATATCTCTAGGTTCCTTTTAATAATTCATTCCCATGCTTTCTAAAATTGACATGACAATACAAGAAGTTCTAAGAGTCCACTAGTTGTCGAAGGGCTAATTCAGCTTCTTGTTTAGCCTTTAGCCAGCGCAGTATATCAGGCAGTGTGCGGTGTGGCAGGTTACTTTGACACTGTTTACACAGTTCTTCTATGGCAGCAGGCCATTTTTCCCTCCATGTTGATGTGTCTGGTTTTGTGTTTACGCAGGAGTTAGGCCTTTGTACTGCCATCCCAGTAACAGTCACAAATCGGCAGAAGACTTAATTAATGGCCCACACGTGGGGAAAAAGTTGCACTTTAGAGTGGTATTCAGGGTTTGTCATGAATGTCCCATACAATGTGGGTCCACCCATAAAATAAATTGAGGTCAACAAAAATGTTTATAGTTAAGCCTGACAAAAGCAGGTTCTTGAGGAATACAATTAGCTATTAAAATGAGCTTATTCATTTTTGGCATATTTCTTTTGAAGTTAATGATAGAATTCCCAGTTGAATAATCACAAATAACAATTCCAAAGAAGTGGGGACGTTGTGTAAAATATAAATGAAACAGAACACAGTGATTTGCAAAACCTTAAATAAAATTAAAAAAAAATATTTTTGAGTAAATACAGCACAAATACAAGATATTTAATATTTAAACTGATAAACATTTTTTTTTTTTTTTAACTTGTACACATTCTGAATTTGATATCTCCAACATATTCCAAAAAAGTCAGGACAGGAGCATGTTTAGCACTGTGTTACATCACCTTTTCTTCTAACAACACTCAGTTACTGTCTGGGCCCACATTTCTCCAAAACCTCTTAGCATTCACCACCTTCATCGATGCCATGGGTACTAATACTCCTCCCTACCATCACAGATGGTGGCTTTTGAACTTTGCATTGAAAAACAATCTGGATGGTGCTTTTTCCTCTTTTGCCTGGAGGACTCAGTGGCCATTTTTCCAAAAACAATTTTAAATGTGGACTCGTCAGTTCATAGCACACTTTTGCATCTTAGGTCAGTCCATCTCAGTTGAGCTTTTTGTCTTTAACAGTGGGGAACCTCACACCATTGTTGCTCATGAACGACCGAACCTTTCAGCAGTGCTCCTCTTATACCCAATCATGCTGTTTTTAATTAACCTTCTGGCCTGTGGAATGTTGTAACTGTTTTTCTGAGCATTCCACAACTTTCTCAGTCTTTTATTGCCCCTGTCCAAACTTTTTGGGAACATGTTGTTTGCATCAAACTCAGAATATGTTTCCACAAAACAATAAAGTTGACCAGTTTGTACATTAAATATTTAGTCTTTGTGATGCATTCAATTGAATTTAGTTTGAAAAGGATTTGCAAATTACTGTATTTTGTTTGTATTTATAGTTTATACATCGCCCCAACATATTGGGAATTGGAGTGTGTACAATGAAGCACAAATCAATCAATCAATTTGAGCCTTTTAAGAGAGGCATTTTCTTATTCAGTTTCTTCACCACTAATTAATTAATAAAAGTTAGTTGAAAAACTTTTATTTTACTCTCCTTTTTCTTTCTTCTTTGTTTTTTTTTTACAAAGTCATTTTGGTTTTAATTTTGTTTAACTGTTTTGTCACACATTAATTTATCTATATAGGATAATCTAAGTAGTATTTCTCCTTTTCCCTCTTCTTATACAGTAATGACATGGATACATCCATATGAGTCGAGGACAGGATCTGGTCAAGGGCAGTTATTTGTGTGCTCTACATCCAGCAACACATCTTATTTCCTTTCTGGACTGAGCACACAAAAACACACTACGTAATTACAATAATCTTTACAAAGAAAGAGTCTGTCTTGTCACAGCACATTCAGATAAATGTTTGAGAAATACTCAAATGGTCAGGCCCCTAAAATGAAAATGTTTTACAATGTAGTGTTTGAAGCTTTTAAAAAAAGTATTTCACCAAAATATCTTAATGGATCCAAGGGTATCAGTACTATGTATATATTGAAAGGCATTGTTGGCAGAACCAAATAATATCTTTACAAATTTTGCTAACAACAGCAATTAAATGTGTCACAATCAAGTTGTTTAAAATTTGACTCCCCAACAATTAGTATATGCTCTAAGAGGGATAGGAAATTCACCCGAAAGAAAAAAAAAATAACACACTCCTTGAAAATCCAAACACATATATTTATTAAAAGATGAAGCACTGCAAGGGCAATACAAATACAGGGAGGTGTCCTGAATACTTACACATCTTTCAAATCCATCATATATCAATCATATCTGATTCCGTTTTTTTATCCTTCTTCTCTGTGCACATATATACACACACATATCACTCCTCCATGTACTTGCTTTTTTTTTTTTTTTTAATTAACTTATTATGATATTATTCATAATGGGTAAATGTGTTGTATTCTAATCGTTACAGTGGATAATGTAATTTTTTTTTATTACTTTTTAATGAGCATTTCTGAATCCATTTCTTTATTCAGAGAAATTTAATCAGCTCTAACTGGATGGATTCCCTGTTACCCCACAAAGTTTGAAATCCATCAAGTAATTTCAAAGACGGAAACTTGAAGCCTAGCAAAGATAGTAGATCTTTGCTTTAACACTTGTTTATGAAGTAAATGTTAGAATTAACATCGCTTTATGGATTGTTCTTTTTTCTGCCAGGAAATCTTGAGGGCCTAGCACCCTTTTTATCTGCTTTCAAAGTTTCATTATAGACATAAAGAATGAATAAACCCAAACATTTGTCCCGTGCTGCAAGTCGCTTCTACAATGAGGAAAATGGACATTTGTTTTTGTGGCCAACCCTAGTATCAGTTATGATCAGGAGAGGCCTGGGTGTTGTCTGCTTACTCTTTGAGGTTTCATTATTTTTATTAAGCTATTCATAGAAAAGCATTTTGCTTCACTGACTGCCCATTAGTTGAAATGCTCTGACACTGTTTCACACTGATTATACAAATTGTTAACCTGATACATGCAAAGTCATGTATAACTTTGTTCTGCTCACTTTTGGCACTAACAACATGTATTTTTTAAAACCTTTACTTTCACTTTTTTAGTTTTGTGTGGTATCGAAGCAGAAATGATAGTATTAAGTATAGTTATGCACATTGTTTTATGACTTCTTGTGGAAGGTAGAAGGTTTCATATGATCTTAGACTACCTTTGCTAAAAACTTGAGAGCATGATTTAACAGAGTACTTCATTGTTCTGCTGATCAAAGCCGTCGGGTCTTGGTGGAAGCTGAGGCAAGAGATGTTGTTTGCCAAGTCGTAAGCCAGCAAACAACACATTCCTCCTACCATCTCCAGGGGAGCTAATAGAGGTGGTGGGAAATTTTCAGAAACCTTCCCAATTATTTGAATTTTTCATGAGTGCAGTTTAATTTAATGATATTATGATATAGTACCATGTTATATGTTGAACATATAATTCGGCAGTTTGTTTTTTTTTTTTGACTTATGATAGTCTAATAGATAATGTTTCTTTAGTGAGATTACAGGCTCACTTGACAGACCACACGGACTGTCCCTTTAAGATGTTCAGCTCTGTTGAACCAGGCTCCCAATGGGGTATGCTTTTCATCATCTGCACATTTACAGGCCAATTCCTGCCAGCTTCCTTTCAAAACGTCTTATTTAGCGTCACCATTTGTTTGGACTGGCACGTACCCGAATTAGTCCTGCCAACTTATCATTCATCCATCCATCCATCCATTTATAATTCATTTAAATAGCACAGCTAAAGAAATATTTTTTTTTTTTTGGCTAATAAAGACTTCTCAAAACAGAATAAGTTTGTAGAATTAGATTTAGTGTCTTAAAATGGGAGACATTGGAAATGATTGTCACTTTTTTTTACTTTTTCATTCGGGTCTGTAATTCCTAGCAGTATCTACACAATGTTATTCAGCAGGGTACCGTTTGTATTGTTTGGCATCAGAATCACTTTCACTCTCTCCCCTCATCTGATGCAGAATTTAGTATGTGTGCAAGCACACCCTTATTATTTGTCTCACCCACAGTCTTGGCACGTTGATAAAAGCACTAGGATACAGAACATTTTGTGACTCGTCTTTACAGTGCTTATTATTACATTCTTTAAAGTGAGTCCCCACTCCTGTCAACCATTGTTTAGCTAGCCATTGCAGATATGCCTCACATTTTACTCTCTAACCTAAAGTAAAGATAATTTTTACTTCTCTAGAATCAGTGTCAGTCAAAATTTAGAGTGATCCTGAAAATTCCTTTCTTTTCACACTCTTATAAAGTATTTCAATCAAGACCAGGACAGAAATTGTTATACATGACATTGGCTTCATGCCTCCTGGATCACCTCTCGTTTACAACTATTCCTTTGTAAGAACCATTGCCAGTCTCCTCCTTTAAAGATAGATAGATAGATAGACAGATGTACTTTATTGATCCCTGGGAAATTATTTTGTTAGAGCAGCAATAAAAACATTGAAAATTACTATATAAGGTAAAAAAGATATACTCTAAAGAAAATATACAATACATAAGGAAATAAGATTTAAAAATAGAAGAAGTCAGAGAAGAAGTCAAGAGGACTGACAAACTAACAAGTTAAATCAGACTGAAAGAATATGACCATACAGCTGAAGCTCAGGACCCATTTCCTGGCAACATTTCTCTCATTATTGGTTGTTATATGAGGAGGAGGCATGTACAGTATGGTGCTGCTACAGCTTCACCTACCTGGCCTACTTTTATCCACATAATGTCCAGACTCTCTGTTTGATCTCTGTACAGGTGCCAAAAAAGGCACTGCTTTTGGGAAATCTTTTCTTGCCTTTAATTATGATGGAACCTGACAAGAGTTGACTTATTCTAAATTTCCGACATTCATCCGGACATCCAGTGGCCAGTAAGGAACAGCTGGTCAGGCCAAAATCCTCATTTCCAGAATGGCAAGTACATGCAATTAAGCTGAAATTCTAAAATGCGATTTATGTCGTAAAAAAAATTGGTCAATCTCAAAACTCCAATCATTTCTGTTTCTGTTTTGCTGTTTTGCTTTGGACTTTGTCCAGCCACAGTGTGCCAACATACTGTACATACATACATTAGATAAAATGGCTTGACATAGTTGTGCAACAATTTACAAGTGCTGTTATACATGAAGCATGATTGCACAATATTGAAAAGAGAAAAGTATTGCATGTGTTTAGGGTTGTTTTTAAAAACTGCATATTAAAACATTTTATATTGACTTTAATAGTCGTTTGAACCAGATGCTCAGTCAGTGACCTCAAAAGCACCAAACTACCAAACCATACTGAGTTTGTGTAGGGAGTAGTGAGCAGAGACTTTTAAGATGGATCTTCCAACTGAAATAGTTATCAGTGTGCACCCCATGGTATCTGTAAGAGCAGACCTGTGAGATGGGTGTCTTATTGATAACCACAGTTCTGTAGTCACCGAACACTATTTACTTAGCTTTCCGCACATTCAATACCAGGTAGTTGTTATCAGACCATTGCACAAACTGGTCTATTTCAGAATGATAGGCTGCTGCCACTGAGTAATGACCAAGAATCACAAAGTATTTTAATTTTCAGTTTATCCACCCTAAATATGCTTCATTTCCTGCAATAGAATGTACAGTTGTTAAGCTTTGTCTCTGAAAACAGCTGCCTCTACATGTGGAAATCATTCTGATGAGAACAGAGTTGTAGGCCAGAAAACCAAAACAATGATCTAAATTCAGCCGAAAGCTGAGCAGACTTAGGAGATAATTATCTGTACGGGTTTATATCAAAATGAAAGCCAGATTTTAATTTCAGAAAAAGGTTTTTCGAGACAAACAATTGATTATCAAGTGACAAACCAGTGCAAAAGCCCAAACTCAAGTAGATTTCTGGTATTAAATTGTCTTTTTTTTCATGCATAAATTCGTAATGCACATTGAAACCAGTGCATAAAACAATCAACAACCAAGTGGCATTTTATAAACTACTAACATAAAAATATGATTGTTAGCTTAAAGAAAGGGATATTACTAATGAGAATTGGTGACTTGCTTACATTAGTACTTGAGCGTGTAGCATTAAGGATTGTGTTGTCTGAATTTTTCAGAAGAAGAAAGGTGTTTGATCAAAGTGAAATAATTGATGAGGGTGCTGTTTGCTTCTCTTTGTGAGACCTGTAATTACTTACTGTATAAAGAGCCTCGCCCTGCCCCTGAGTGTCAGGCAAGGAAGCAACTGAGGGACCCTTTCTGAAGTCATTTCAGGAAACATGCTCAGAGCTATAGGTTCATCAGTTGTGTTGTGTGACGGGTCTCTTTTTGCTGAATTTTCACTTCTTACTCAGTTCCAAAACTCTTGTGCTACGCTGCCATATTTGATGCTGTAATAACATTCAGAAGGTGTCAACCTTGTTAAGGGGGAGGGCAAAAACATCTCTAACAAAATGGAAGGAATTCAAATCAATGACGCAGCACATTCTTTCTCTCTTTAATGACAGTGGAAAATGTTCCATATGGATAATGATCCAGCTTTGAGATGTTGGTTTGCAGACTTAAACATCTTCATATTTTAAACACAGTCTTCCCTGGAGTTTGTTATATATCATTTCTTCTTCTTTTGACAGGATTTTGACTGAGAGCTACTTTCCATGAAATAAACTGGACAATTATGCAAAAATATGAGGTCATCAATTTTGTTAAAATCTTATAACTGAATACTTTACCAAGGAGACCTCACTATTTCTATTGTAGGACACTCCTATTGTAGTTCATTTTACATCATGAAGAGCTTTGGGGCCATATGTTAGTAATTATGCTCAGATGCTGTATATAATGCACAAATAACTTTATTGTCCTTTTATATTTAAAGTTAGGGTACCCTCTAGTGGAGTTAAGCTATATTAGCACCATTAGTTGCATTCAGAGATGTACCTATGATTGTGTTTAAATAAACATGGATACAAAATGTCTGTGAAGATTCTCAGTCATCCAGGTCATGGTAGGCTTGGTGATTAAATTGAAAGCAACTGGACTTCTTTTATTTTCTTGGAGACGTTTCGCCTCTCATCCAAGAAGTTCATCACAGAAACTAGTTTACCCCAAGGACAAAACTCCCAAACACAAACTTAATTATGTTGTTTATGAAGTCCAGTGCAATGAAGAGTGCACAGATATTCACCAAACAACCTCTCCACAAACACATGCCTGTACACCGAAGAGCCAGCTCCTCCCGCCAGGACTCAGCAGTCCACCTACATTTAAAGGAGAATGGACACTCTTTTGAGGATGATAATGTGCATGTGACAGGGAGGATAAATGATTTTAAGAGAAGAGTGAAGAAGTCCATCTATGTCAAGCTGGAACAGCCATCACTTAACAGAGGAGGAATCCTTAAGCATCAATTGTCTGCCAAAAAATGCAGGTTTGAAATCCCTCCTCAGAAAACTTAGGCACCGTTCACACCTTGGATCATATGTCACCAACGACTCACAGGATGACCCGGAGGGAGTGACAACCCAACTGATGGGTGGGCGGATCTGTGACACAAAGATTGGTGGCGGGGCATTGTACCCTTTGTCCCGTCCTTTAGGTATGAATGATCCTCCACAAGGTTCAATACTGGGGACTCCCTACCAGAAATTTACAACTGAAAAAGCCTCTTGGATGAGAGGCGAAATGTCTTTAAGGAACTACAAGAAGTTCAGTTCAATTTAAACACCATGGACACAAAATGCAATATATTTTGGTGTATTAGGTGTGCATTTATTTTGTGAGAAACTATCTATATGTGGGACCTGCGATGAACTGACGACTTGTGCAGGGTGTACCCTGCCTTCCTCCGATGATACTGAGATAGGCTTCACCCTGCTTGCGACGCCTAACAGGATAAGCCGTAGAAAATGGATGGATGGATGGTTAGAAAGTTTGTATCCAAGGTCAAAATATTGAACAGCCAGTCGTGATTATATAACATTACACAGTTTAATGTAGCTGTATGGATGCTACGTTACAATCTGGTTGCCTTTGTTTAAATTTCATAAGCAGTACATCTCCTCCAAGAGAAAACACAATGTCACTCAAGTTTGTCATCTCATTCAGTCAAATTGCATCTGAGGCAAACCACCTGATCAACATTAAATGTATCTGGACTTGAGGATGGCTCACTGAAGGCAGCAGTCTTTTGCAGGTGGAACAATTTCACAAATGAAACTGACAGGTTCAAGAAACAATGTTTGTCATTAAGTGTCTGGAGTGAAAAAACAAAGATCAGGGCAGATGTGACCAAATTTGTTTCATTCTTAATAAAGAATAAGACTAGATGCTTATGAAGAGGGAGTGTGAAGGATCGGTTAAAAGGTTTTAGCAAGCAGACATGATGATTTTGGTTTGTCTTTGCCACAAAAAGTGAAATCAGGAATATTTCCCACTCTCACTGATAAAAGTTTATATTTGGACACTGATTTTTCCAATACTTGTAACAGACAAACTATCCACAACAAAGATTTGAAATTGAATTATATGTTTATTGCCCTTAAATTTCTTTCCATATGGTCAGTAAATGAATCCTCCACTGTGGACTTGTAATGCATTAAATTATAGTTGATATTGATTTTTCCATTGATTAAGCTTTTAGGATAATCAGATTAAGTCAAATTTTTACTTATATAAGCATCATAAAGAATACTAGCTAATATTCGTGTGGCATACAAATGTCACACTGAAGTAGTCTGATGCAATTATCCGAGTCTGTTGTAGTATATAGGAGACAAACAATTTTAATGAGTCACAAGTAAGAAATACAATGGATATTGCAGTAGACTGACATAACAGAATTCAGGTTTAGACACGGTATGAAAAACCGTGTGATTCCACAGCTAGTTAGCTTTGGAAGTGATTCAAAACTCACAGCCTCGGACAGGTAATGAGATTGCTTCAAACACAAATTGCCTTAAAGAGAAAATACAAAGGCAAATCAGATATCAAACAAACATCAAAGCAAACAAGGCAAGGCCAGATCATTACTAATATTAGCCACAAACCATGTAAGAAAACTTTGATAAGAACAATAAATCAGTGCCTCATAAATACCCTGCCCCTAATTGTTCTCTTGACTAGAAACAATCAAAACTGATATAAAACAGACATGAGTATTTAAAGATCTTAGAACATGTATAGTAGTTTATCATCTGATGTCAGAGGTTACTAGAACTCCTTACCAATGCCTCATATCATTCTGCTTCTTGGAGAAGACAGACCTTGGCGATGGGTCTATCTAGGTTGCTGGACTTCGTCTCAACACAAACACTGCAAACAAGTCCCTCTTCATCCGGTACTTACTGGATGTCCTTGCCAATGACCCAGGAGTTCTGTGGCGATGTTTCATCTACAAGCAAAACGATGTACCCAGGCATAAAGTTTCTTGACACACGTGACCACTTCAGGTGTTTTTACAGCTCAAGCAAGTACTCTCTCATGCAGTGCTTCCGTAACAGGTCTGCCATGTACTGGACCGCCAGTGGGACTCGCCAACTTCAGCATGTGTATACATCTTCTTTCTGGAAAAGTACTGAAGGTAGAGACAGTTTAGCCTCAGGTAGTAGGAGGTGATTTGGAGTGAGCATCTCCAGTTCATTCGGGTTTCTGGAAAGTGTTGTAAGAGGTTGACTGTTCATTATGGCTTCAGCTTCACAAAAAAATATCTGCAGGCTCTCTTGATCTAGACTCTGTGTCTTAAATGTGGCATTGTTAATTTTTCTAATGGACCAGGTCAAACGCTCCCAAACTTCTATTTGGTGAGAGTCAGTTGGGGGATTGAATATTATCCCTTGTTTTTCGTTAGGAGAAAGTATTTGCTATCTTGGAGGTGTTCTTGTCTTGGATAATTTTAGCGAGCCCTCACTCTACGCTAACAACATTGTTCTCATTGTCTGCAATTCTACTACTTGACCTCCTCTTGCCATGAATCAAAGGAATGTCAAGGGATGATACCACTTACATATGAACAGCTTGAATTGTTAAGCGGGTGAAAATTACGCCATATAACTTCACTGAAGTTCTTAGGCTCATGACTTCAAAAGGACCAAAATAGTCCACTATGGTTCAAGTAAAGGACGGTTTGTCTGTCAACAAATGATTGCAGTTCTGCCATCATTTGTTGGCCAGTGGCACCATGTAGTCACCAACAGTTGAGGCACTTAAAAAGGATTCTTCTGATTACTGCATTTCCACTTGGGAAGCCAATATTCTAGAGACAACTTTGACAAATTATGGTTATGCTTATTGTGATCATAATTTTGGTGAAGCTATCTAAGATAAGCACTGACACCCGCCGAGCCATACCCAGGAGGGCATGATCAGAATCAGAATCAGAATCAGAATCAGATTTATTGGCCAAGTATTGCATACAAACAAGGAATTTGACTCTGGCTCAACTTCGCTTTCAATGTAGAAAATACAGAAAATAGAATAAACTATAAAATAAATAGACTAAAGATAGAAGTCTGTGTTCAGTGCAATGCAGGAGATGATTAGTGCAATTATAAGGACTATGTATTTCAAAGAGTAGATACAATGAAGAGATGTGTAAATGTGCAAAAATGCATATTAAGTAGAGAGTTTTTGCAAGACTTTTTCCTGAGATGTGCAAATATGCATATGCTTGGCATAGACCACGCTCTTCAGGCATGGTTGCTTGACTTCAGGCATGGTTGCTTGACTTCTACCAACTTTAAGAATTCCATCTTGAGGAACTGGGTTATGCTGATAAATGTGACTGCCTTTTTTGACAGGTTCATCAATTTGTAGAGAGTTAATCTCCTGTAGGAATTTCTTTTTCTAGCAGTGGCATATAATCTCCAGTACAGTTCCCTCCAGACCTTCGACTGTGAGAGCTCTGTTGCTTTGACTTCTTTTGTAGCTCATCTTAACAAAGCTGCCGTTTCTGTTGTTCCTCGCCAGTGTCATACTGTCCCTGTTTTCTCCCTCTTCTTAGCTACCACCTTAAGGAATACCTTAAAGATCCATTCCACCGCTTTTTAAAGTTTTATTATCCATGAGGAATAGTGCTCTGTGAGTTGCTGTATAACGTCATTTTTTTTTTTTTCCATTTAAACAACACTAATTGTAGCATTTCTCTTGATCCCTAGATCCTCCTTTGTGAACTCTTTCAGGTGGTCTGGGTTTTCAGGCTAGTTGTCAGCTGACATTGTGAGGAAGTCTGGTCCAGAAATCTGGGCTTGGTTTTGTACAAATGTGTCCATCTTCAGCAAGTTGTGTGTTAATGTGCCTCTACTGAGATGCTTGTAGACACTTTCAGTATTTCTGACACTCGAATGGCTACAAATGTACTGCACCTTGTTGTCTCATTATTGATATACTCAAGCACAACCCTGCTAGCTGAGCTGCAACTGCAACTCTCTTCTCAGTATCCTGTTCATGCGTTTGGTCGTGGTTGCTGCTATTAACTCCAACTGTGGAATGGTGATAGACTTGAGTGGGCGGACCTTTGCTTTTCCCACCACAAACACGCAATGAACCTGATTGTTGCTCCTCTGCTAAACTGAGTAGGTCACGGTGCCATAGTCCTCCTCCTCACTAGCATCACAAAAACGATGCAACTGAGCGAGTGTGGGCTCTCCAAAATGCGCTGGTTTGAAACACTTGTCAACCAGGAAATTAATTTAGAAGATGCAGCTCCTTTATCCAAGGGTTGGAACTACCTCATCCCAGCTAAACCTTAGCCTGCAGAGCTTGTGTAAGATACCAGTCCCAAGATTCCCAATGAACTAACTATCGAGAGGATGTTTCTTGTTGTGGGCAGTTTATCTTGAATGCCAATTCCGAAATTGAAGTGGTCGCATTTGAGGGATCAATGTATTCCAAATGTTCTCCAGGTCCAGGGTTTTTCATTTCTTTGCCTTCTGCTACTGTGGTGTGGCTGCGAACACCATTCAACTGTTGGTAATCCACTTCACTGAATTGAAAAGTGCCTTTTGACATATTGCTTTCAGGATGTGACAAAACTAAATTACCTTTTCCTCAGACCTGACTGACTGAAAACAGTCATCAACATTAAAGTTGTGCAATGCTCTTCTCACCACTGTAGCATCAAAACAAGTTCCCATTGTCTTTTGCACACCTTCTTAGAGCATAATGAGCACAGCTTGGTGTGGACAGTAGCACCAAATAGGTGCACAACCATCCTCTAGTACATTACAGCATTGTTGATGTCTCCATCATGCCACCGTAGGAAATACAGTAGATCAGCATCTTCTGGTGGAATCTTTACTTGGTTTAACATGGCCTCCGTGTCTGCCATGATAGCCACAGGTTCTTGGTGGAATCTATTGATAACTCCAATTAGGATGCTGGTGAGCTCTAGCCCCTGAAGATGTTCATTTTAGTCATTTAGTCAATTAGTGAGGTTCCTTGATAAAACAAGCCACAATCAAATACAACATAAAATTTGTGTTACTTGGGATGTTATACTGTGGTGAGGAATGTACCAAACCTTTTCATCCTTGCGGTCGAGGTCATCATCAGGACCCTCCATTGTATAGCCCTTGATGATCATATTGTACAAGAAAGGGATACTGTATAATCTTCATGAAATTTGGAATTCTTAAGAAGCTTTTTTCTTAAGCTCAAGGCACAGTGCTATGCTATTACACAGTTATTAGACATGCAGAGAGCTCTGTGTTCTTCAAAGGTAAGACAATACAATAATGCCCTACTAACAGACTATCAGACTGAGATAACCTATCCCTGAATTGAAGGTCATCCCTGGACATTTCCAGCTGTTGCTCTTGGCTACAGGGGAAGTCTTACTTGTTGGTTTCACAGCTTAGCTAGTTCTGCATCAGATATCCCATTTGATATAGCCTAGTTACAACCGTTCTCAGTCTGTTAACTGTCCATCCAAGGATAATTCTTACATATGGCCAATCATTTATACTTTTAATTAACGCCTCTGATTCCATTGTCTTTGGAACACTTGTTCCAATCAGCAGACGTACATCTGTGTTGATGTGAGCGATGCGTACTTGCTTCAGATGAGGCCAGCTATCCAAATCATCCTGCCATGGAATTTTTCTTTTGTTGGCTGGTATCATTGTTTGAGAGATGACTTCTTGAAGCTCTACTAAGTAATGACATTTCCAAACTGCTCACTTCGAAGCTTGTGACAACATAACTAGGAATGGCCTTTTGTTCTCCCATGGTTGTCAAATGAATATTGATCTTCTTTCTCTGTAGGTTGAGCTCATTCATAAGTTCTTCTGTGCAAAAACTGACAGTACTGCTTGAATCCAGTAAGACAAGCAGCCAATTTCTTACCTTTCTTTGCATGGTTTGCATGGGTGCAACTGGTGAGGTGCAGCGCAAATGCATGAAGAGCTTCACCGTCATCTATCTGATTTATCTAGATTTAAATTTAGTTTGTCAATTACGTTTGTTTGTTACCAACAATCTATAATTGTATTTTTATGGCCATTCTTACATTTCCTTCACTTTGGTCAATAAATCCTACACTTTGGACTTCTAAACCACCATAGCTCATGTTGAGTTTTCCTTTTATCAAGTTTTTAATGCAATTTGAGTAAGACATACATTTAACTCATATTAGTATAATAAAGAATACACTTTTACATTTACTTTTACAGCTCCTGTACTTGTACAAGGTTGCCTACATATCGATGCATCAGAATATTATTGCAATGTCAAGCCGCACGTCTACAAGTCATCAGGATTGTTTTTTTCTTTGCTCCTCCTCCGGCATGAGTGTTAGTCAGTGTGGCAGCTGTGATCTGAAGTCAGACATGTCCCAGTGTGTAGTTTCAAAAGGAAGGAAATGAAGCAAACATTAAGCATCTATTTCATTATAAAATGAAGGAAAAATGTTAAAGGATGAAACATTTTGACTGCAGAATTACCTGCACTTAATTTTATATGCCTGCACCCAAAACAATCAGCCACTCCTGACAGATTTACACTGTGCAAGTTTATCAATCAAATGATATGACAAATAGGGTGACTTGGACTTTAGAGTCCCCTGAAGGTTTTGGTGCATCAAAGCAGTTTCCTGCTTGACCCAGTTGATTAATCCAGCCTTATATTGTGTTCTACCTCTGTACTCCAAATCTGAAAAGTTAATGCCACATGGTGGCAGCAATTTCACTCATTTGCAGCTTTATTATAAGCCTGTATTATGTGGGGTGAGGTTTCTTTTTCTCTTGAAAACTTAATGTAAACAATCTGTACTTATCTTTTTTTTAATTAAAACGATACAGTATTTTCATACTACATACTAGTTTGGGTTTGAACGAAATTGGAAACATATGTAATCCTATGAATTCATTTGCTTAAGAATGAAGAGCTTATCCTAATATTAGCCTAACAAGGTGCACACCGTGATTGTTGTTGTCCATCAGTGGCTCCAAATTGGGAGAGTGTCTTCTGAGTCACGTGGTCGACGGATCTGAGCATCCCTCGCGGACCAGCAGGCTGCGCGGCGTGTCTTCACGGGGTCCGTGGACTGCCCATACTCTCAGCATTACCTGCGTCTAGTTTCTCTACGGCTGGACAGCTCTCCAAAACCGCAGGTAGGCAGATGTTTATCAATGCAAACGGTGAAGCGTCGACGTGTCAACGGGCAGCTGCGCACTCCGTATACAAATGACGCGGAGTCGCAGTTTTTTGGGGGACTTGCTCTGCAACAAAGACGCGCATCTGAGCCTGGGCGAAGCGAAGGGAGACGTAGAATGGTGGTTTCTGACATATACAAGCTCATTAATGCGAGCTGATAGACCATTGCACGTGTTGTGTCGCCCCTGCACGAAGAGCCGAGATATCTTAATTGTTTGCAGGAAGAGCATCCCCGTCCAGAGGCGGAGGCTTAAAGTGTTCTATGTCCGTGCTGCGCTGCAGTGTTTCGCCTGTATGAAGGTGTTGTGCTAAAAACAAGACAAGAAGACGTGTGTATCGGTTGTGGTCCTTGTGAAACAGTGTGATACTCAGGTTCAAGCAGAAGCTGGGGGCGGTTAAGGTCACATCGTAGTGACTCAGCAACAAATCACTACTCAAAGTAACGCTGCTGAACGAGATTTCCAAACACTGGAGGGTGAAAGCAGATGCTGCTTGAAAGCTGATTGTGGACCGTGGTAAACTGGAACTTCTCAGCTTCACTGTTTTATAAATAGGGCATTTCAGAATTGATTATTCTAGCTATCATTTATGTCTGAGCAAGGAGAAGCTGAAGTGCTCTCTTAAGCTTTGCAGACAACAAGCAGTGGTCCGACAGGGTTAGTAGTATAAATGAACCACAAAATTTGGCATTTGTATTTCATGAAGTGAAAGAAATGAGGAGTTCATCTCAGTAAGATCCACATGACCTCTGACCTCCTATAACCTAATAAAAAGCTTAATGTTTGACCCAGTGATCAGTGGTTCACATTATTTGTACACATTATACTGTATAAATGTATTTAGTTAAAAATCTACTAATATCATCACACAGATACATTGTTTAGGTTCTTTTAACTGTGCATCATTTGGATTTTAAAACGGGCTGAGAGTTGATATTTGCTTTTTATTTTGTGTGTTCCTCTAATTAGCGTGTATTATTCATTCTTAATGGCCGTTATTGTAGCCTATTTCTTGTTTTGTACAGCACTTTGGTCAGTTTGTGTTGTTTTGACATGTGCTTATGAGAACATTTAATTGACATTGAAATGCTAATATCAACATGCTAACATCTTCAAAATAATAATCCCTTAATTATTTAAAAACATGTATTAGCATAGTTAATACAGCAACAGTTTATTCCACAACTACAGTAGCACAGCTCTGTGTCTGCCTGCACGTAACACTAACAGAACTAGAAAACACTCAGAGATCACAAACCATTTCCTAAATTTTCATGAAAAAGAAAGTTTTCTTAATGGTGGCACTCCAGTGATCTGGATCACCACAAATATCCAATCAGTTCCTTTGCCCAATGCCGACCAATCCTGAAAATCCAGACAATGGATCACCACCAACAAACATTAAACAAAACCAGAACATCCTACAGGATAGACATTTTTGAAGTTACGATGAGTCACATCTTTATTGTTGTTCGTTAAGACTACCAATCATCTCAAGCCCTGGTCAGTCTCACATTATAACCCTTTACATTGAAAAAGTTACTGAGAAAGTAAACATATGCTATAATGCTTTACTAAACATTGCTGGCCAGTCTTTTTTTGTGTTCTAACAGTAGTTAACGTAACTCACCTTTGTAACCCAATATCTACTGTTGCTTTAGCCACTTGATTCTGTGGAGTCTTTGATCAAACCACTAATCTTCCAATCACTGGACGTCCAACTCTACCACCTGATCCAAAGGCAAGCCATCTGAGATTGTATCTGAGATTGTATTTTCTCACTAACCTGATGACGGCACAAGAGGAAACATTAAAGATCACCAGCAATAATTACATTTCCTGCCCTGGGTTGAATATGTATCCAGGTATTTTAATCTTAGAAGTTCTAAGAATGGTTTACAGTGAATTTATCTGAATGTGCCTTTAACCACTTATACTAAAACATTTATATTAAAAAACATAGTTGTTATGAGAACTTTTCAGAGGTCTATCGATCATTTACAGTTTTTGTGGTGTGAGCACAAACCTCTTATGTATGATTTATTATTTAAACAAATAATAAATCCTTTTTTTGTAAAAACGGTTATATAAACCTGTAATATTATGCTGGTTTATATTATTGTATTACATTTTTGGTTTAAATAGCATTTGAGTGATTTCATTGTTAGAATTAGCAGATGATAAACAATGGATTATTGCTTTGAGTCCCATATTTACCCTTTCATTACCTTTGTTGTCTTTCTGAGTATTACTGTGCATAAGGTAATACAACTGTGTTTGATTAATAGTGTCTGTATACTTTTGGTGTTTCCTGACAATATTATGGTGTTGAAGGATTTTGTAAAAACTATAAACCACTCTATGTGTTTGATGCTCACTACTAAGACCTGTAGATGTATTGATTGGCTATATCTGATATGGATTGGAGAGAAAAGTTGTCCCTGGGTAAACACATGTCCCTAATGACAGCAGTAGTGGTGACTGCTCTTGCATTGATTTTGAAGGAGACTGCATCATTGCCGCCAATCACATTATTAGAGTAGTGCAAACGTGAGGCGGCAGTGAGTAATACCAGGGAGAGGGATACGTGTGGTTTAACAGGTTATCTGTGGTTTGCAATATCTCATGATCTCTCACTCTCCCTATGCGCCGTATGTGAAGTTGTGCAAGTGTTTGTCAGCATTTACTGTGAAAGTCTGCAAGGTGTCTCTGCACTGATGCCAAGACTAATTCTTCTAGTCAGTTTTGATCAAAGCTAATTACTCACTGATTTCTTCTGG
>KV751348.1:3883836-3897438 GCA_001698575.1 Mola mola | reverse complement strand
AGAAAGGGTTAAGTAGATGAAGGTAAAAATTGCGGAGTTTGCATGTTCTCCCTGTGTATAACAGGCACTATGACTGACATAGTGCCTGTTATTGTAAATTATTCACAATTCAGGTCTTCCTCCCAAACTATCTATCTTTCTAAACTTTTATAGATCAAAAAAATAATATTGATAAAGAAAACAAATGACACTTTAATATGAATGTAAATATGAATTTAAAGAATGGAAAAAATCAGAACTTGCTGCCTTAAAACTTAAGGTGATGAATACAACTGTAGAAGTTTTGTCTGAAGCACTCCAAAGAAACACAAATTCCCATTCACCTCCCTATCAGGTGACTTAAACAGGGCAGCACCTTTAAATCCTGCTTGCAAAACCTCTGCATGAGTGTGCTTAAATAAAAGTCACATTCTCTGGCCATCAGTTATGTAATCACTGCATTGTCATATGTAACATATTTGCTCTCACTCTCACTCTCATCATTCCAAAATCTATTAGAGCAGTGTTTGGATAGTATTATATTATAATTTTATGACAGAATTATTCCCTTATCAGTGACATTGTGGTAAGTGTTGGTTGGTTATTGACGATCAAGTGTTAAGTGTACTTTCCCTTTCATCCAAAGGGCCAAACCACATATATCATTCTCTAAATTGAAATATGTGGTTGATTGTTGACTTTTCTGATGTTTGCATTGCAGTGGGTGACACACAGGGTTTACAGACACAATAGAAGGTAGGGAGTAACATCTCTAGGGGTTATATTTCCTGTGAATGTATCATTTAGAAACTGGAAACTGTGGGAGCACTCAGCCTTACTTCCAGTTTTGTTCAGTGAGCACTATTTATAATTTTGCTAAACATAAATGAGTTTTTAAGGGTTTATTTGATGGCTAGAGAAGGAATTCAAAGATCTATGATCTGAACTGAAATATCACTTTGGAAAATCTCATTGAGAAGGCACCATCATCGCATGTGGTATGTAGTTCTTTAAACATTTATGATATTTCACCTTTTAAAAACACAGATACAGCTGTAAGTATCAATTATCAGGGATGATTATTGAACTGTCACTCACAGGTCATTAGCTTTATAATATGTTTTTTCCATTAAAAAGGCTATTTAATCAAAAAATACTTATTTTTTAGGGATTAATAGACCTAATAGTGAAGTACTCTTCATATTTACATATTAAATTATCAGTTGGGTACAGTGTTGCATTTCTGTGCTTAACAACATCATGAAATAAAACACTCAAGTGATGACAAGAAAAAAAAATCCTCTGTACATTATTGTACATGCTGGTCCTACTTTTATTTATGCAGCGCTTTGTGCATAATGTGAGCTGTGAGCCAGCTGTAAATGTCTCAGAGGGAGCGAATGAGTCAGCCGAAAAGGACTGAGACAAATGCAGTGCTGTTATTGTGACAGAAGTTCCAATTATGGTGGGCCACACAGGAATTCACTAAATTCTAAAAGACTGTAAATGTCCATTGTATCTACTTAATTCAAAAACTTAATTTAGTCTATTATCTTTCTTTTTGTGTCTTCTCATATTTTCTTTAAACAGCTCTGTTGTTAAATTCATCACCAAAAAATAAAAAAATGCTATTTAATCGCTTACAAATCTACACTACAATTGTTTTTTTGTTTTTTTTTCTTTTATTCTTGTTTTCAAAAGACGGAAACCATACCTGTATTCAAAGAACAGCCTCTAATTCTTCTAAACCTTGTTTATTCTGTGCATAGGTGTTTAGGCCAATCGTACAGGATTGGGAATATCTCATTAACCTGTTTGCAATAGAGGATTCTTCATACAAACATGTCTGTTAACTTCAAAGCAGTTGACACAATGCTAAGTAAGCTGCATCAAAATTATGTCTCTGTGTTATGCAGTATACTTGACTTTTTAATACAGTGTTGGCCCCATGCCGACTCCCTAGTTCTGATGTGCAGCAACAAAGTTTAATTTTCTAAAATAAAAGAAAGGAGCAGGCTTAGAGGTGGAATAGTCTTATGTTTGGGTTTCTCTGTGCACTTTGTCACTTTACAAGGAGTGATTTAATTTGTGAAATAGTGCAACTCTATGAATAGTAAAGGCAATGGGATGTAGTCCTCTTACATTTTGGAAACCTAAAGTATATAAAATTGTGTTCGCGATTAGATCTTAAGTGGCTGCTTTCTCCCACACTGCCTACAGTAATTACAGACCAACAATCCTTGGCATGTTTACGTGGATGAGAGGCACCTGTTTTCCTCCACATATAAACCAAAATAGCCAGCGGTGCTTATTTTGGCATCGTTGGGTCCCAAAGGACCTTTTCCTGTTTATGTCCATATGTGCTAAGAGGGTTTTCAAAGGGGACTGATTGGGAAGAATTTAGATTAGTTACCCTGAAGAATTGGAATTTGATAAGAGAGGGTTAGGGTTAGGGTTAATTTTATTTTCAGGGCACCAATATTAATCACATATCTGTACAATCAGTCTTGCAGTCTTGCAGTCTGACAGTCTGAGACTTTTCAGTTTAAATGAACATCCGTTACCTTCAAGATTATGTTGATCACTAAAACTCTTGGTGTTTCACAGTATAGAAATTTTTTAAACTGATGTTGGTGGTGGGTTAGTGACCAATGAGTTTTAAGGAAAGATTAATTTTGAAGACTAGAAGGAAGGAGCAAATGGGTCATTCCAGAATTGGAGGACAATTTAGGTATCATATTTAAAAAATAATTTTCTGTCATGTATTAAAGAAAATAGTAGTAAACAGTCAAATAATTATATTCATCCAGCTCAAGCATCTCCCCTGCAATTATAAACCAGGAGCTTGGGGCATGACCACTGGTAGAGTTTGAACACGGAGTGCAGTTCGCAGCCCTCAGCAGACATTTCAATATCTTGTTGAGCAAATAAAACAAGTTCTTTGGCTAAAAAGACTTCTGACAAAGTGAGGCAGAAGACTAAAGTCAGCATTGGCATAGCGTTTCCAAGATGGAAAGCCCTGCAATATACTAAAAGACTCCAGTCTGACTCAGAGCTGACTCCACCTCGACTTGATGTAAGTAACAGTAGTTTACAGTAGTGACTGGAATATGCTTAAGAATTGTGTCACTCCCCAGGGATTAAGTTATTTCAGTGTGAGGGGCGAAGCACTAAAATGTGTTTATTGAGTGACTGAAGGCTAGTGCCCCCCGGTGGGGGCCCAACCGGGCTTCTGCTGTGGGCCATGGTCACTTAAACTTCGTCCCTTACGCTGAAAATAATAAAATCCAAGGTGGGATGCAATTCTGGCAGCGATTCTTGCTGGATTACCCTGGGTTGTTACCAAACTACCGCAGTTCTTCCTGGTATAATGAAATTATTCTGCAAATGTTGTTCTGCTAGTTGTCCTCATGTAACATGTCATGGTTCTTAGCTGGATGTAGCTATGCTAGTGGGAGCTAATGGTTGTGGCTGGATTTGTTTATTGTTGGCTCTGTTGTAACATTACACAATATTTTTTGTTGAAAACTTGCACTGTACTTTACATTACTGATACCGCAAACCTCATCATAGCCTCTATTTACGATATCTAACTTTATTCAAAATGCTTGACTTGAGAGCAGCCAGATAAACTAATAGGTTTGAGGACCTGTGGCCTAATGCTTAAAGCCCAAAACAAGCTTAGCTTGAAGCAGTCTACTATTATTTGTTCTAATATAACTATGTCTGATCGCTGTCAGGACATTATTAGTGAATACTTTTGAAATGGTATCTTACTACTGAATGAGCCATGGTGAAAATTAATGTTAGCAAGCATTGTAGGGTTTAATTAAAAAAATGTGGAACGATTACTAAAAGCTATGACAGAGGCTATATGTTTTTGTAGTTTATGTCCAAATTTTCTCAATACGTAATAGCAAGAAAGGGGTGTAAAATAATGTAATCAGTCAAAATGATGAATGGTTTTCATTGTGTGATTATTATTTATTTCTTTGAAGATGGAAGTCAATCAAAGGACTAACCAACCCCTGATGTAAAAGCCTTCTGGCCTTCTTTGTGATGTCCACCACCACCAGGGACACAGTCTCTTTGATCCCTTCCCCTCTGGAGGAGGCTATAGGACAGTCAGTGTTCAGTTTTGCAGTAATCCCCTCACTCACCCACTCTTGTACACATTCATCCATTATACACTATACCATTTGCACTTTGTATGTCAGCTGTCTGCAATACTGTACACAAACTTGATAAGCCTTATATTGTCTTAAGCCCGTCTACTTCAAATTTGCTTTCTTTTGTGAAATTGCTGATAAAAAACAGTGGCAAACATTGCAGAAATCTTTTTTACAACTACACAGAAAACTTGTATGCGTAGTATAATATATATAAATGTAAATGATCACAACATTTCTGTAAAACATGTTTTCAAAAATATTGTCTTGACTCCATAAAGGAGTAGGGCGGTACCGTGGTGCAGTGGTTAGCACTGTCGCCTTACAGTGAGAAGGTCCTGGGTTCGATTCCCGGGTCAGGGCTTTTCTGTGCGGAGTTTGCATGTTCTCCCTGTGTCTGCGTGGGTTCTCTCCGGGTACTCCGGCTTCTTTCCACATTCCAAAAACATACAAAATTGGGGTTAGGTTAATTGGTTACTCTAAATTTCCCATAGGTGTGAATGTAAGTGTCAGTGGTTGTTTGTCTCTATATGTTAGCCCTGCGATGAACTGGCAACTTGTCCAGGGTGACCTTGCCCTCGCCTGATGATGCTGGGATAGGCTCCAGCCCCCCAGCGACCCAGTAGAAAATGGATAATAGACTAATCGGTTTATGTTCACATGGCTGCAGGTCTCCCATTCACAGAGAGCACAATCTTGCACTTCCATCTTACCATGGCATCTGACAATGTGCTTGAAAACATATTAGCATAAAATTAAATACTTAAATTTACCAATATAATTTTCCATCTTATGACCACAACTTTGCACTTAGGTTGACTTTCAAGACTATCATCGACATTGTGGCATTTGACTTAATAGCTAAACATCTCTTATTACATGTAATAGAATGTAGTGTGGCAAATAAGTGTCACTCAGAATAGTAAATGGCATGCACCTTAGTTACACTGAGATTTCAAAAGTAAAACGCAGGAATGACTCAAGAATAGAAAGAGAAACATCCTTCAGATAGGTGCACTCTTATCATGACAATTTATAAAAGCACCACAGGGAACATGCAGATCATAGGGATTATTTTTTTAAAGACACAAATATCATTGTTGGGGTAGGAAAAGATAATAAAATGCCATGCTAAATCTGGGTTAGGTATTTTCTAAACTATACATCCAGGGCACGTAAAGATAACACTGACTCACATTTTATTTGGCTAGAATTTCACAAATTTGATCAAAACATGCAATAGCATTATATTGCAAACATTATTCACTTTGAGCTGTGTTTAATAACATGCTGTGACAGTTAACAGTGTTAGCATGTGTATGTGTGCTTGGTTAATCAATGTACCCCTCAGATCAGTAATGTGGTGTCTCTTATCCACTGTCCTGCAGGTTATGCCACCCCAAAGGCTTCCTGAATCCCCCACAGTGAAAGAAAAAGGCTGATCCCCCTCCTCCCCAAGTTTCCTTCTGCTCCTCTTACTTAGTCCTCCCTCCCCACTTCAATGATCCCGGCCAACTCCCATATCTGACCCCATCACCCCTTTCATCCAGCCCCATCTTTCCTTAATCCCCTCTCCACAGCAACTCCATCAATACACTGGCTGTTTAGTTTTATTGCAGCCACACCAGAAGTCTTTCTTCAGGACCTTTTCCTCATCACAGAGATTCATTACCCACTGGCTGCACGCCAAGCTCCATGGCTACAGAAGGTCATGCCCCAGGGAGAGATGTGTTGATCAACCTACAACAGGTGAGTTTTATCTTTTAGAAGCCTTCAGCAGAATGTATTTTTTTGTGGTGAATTAGATTTGAGCAAGACCACGTTACAGAATCTATTGTGAGTTACATATTCGGGTTGCATTACAACTTTTAAAGGTCCAAACTGAGCTAACTATATTAAGTAATTCACGTATAACATCTTCCTTACTTGAAATACTAAAGCAGTCGTACGATACAGAATATTCATAGTGAGTTTTTAACGGGTGTGAGAGCGGACCCGAGAACAGCACAAATCTAGACCGGCACAGTTCAGAACTTTATTTACAATGTTCACAAGTCCAAACAGACGATAATCAGGAAGTCTGGTCGGCGAGCACAGTCTAAGTTCAGAATCGGGCAGGAGTCTCCGGAGATGGAGTTCAGGCAGACAGCAGGCACACAGGGAGCGGGCAGATGCAAAGTTCAAAGACAGAATGCAGAGGACTCTCTTGGACCGGCTTGACTCTGGAGACGTGAAATGTTGGGTGGATCCTCGTAGTGCGGGGACGCTGCAGACGGACCGCCTCTGGGTTAATGATCTTTGTGATGGTGAAGGCCCAATGAACTTGGAGGCTAGCTTACGGCTCTCCACCCTAAGGGGCAGATCACGGGTGGAGAGCCAGACACTTTGGCCGACCCAGTAAGCGGGAGAGAGCTTGCGATGCTTGTTGGCATTGGCAGCATAGCGGTTGGCAGACTTGAGGAGGGCAGAGCGGGCCTGGTCCCAGGTGCGCTGGCAGCGGCGGATGAAGGTCTGAACAGAAGGGCAGGTTGCCTCCTTCTCCTGGTGGGCAAAGAGGGGGGCTGATACCCATAGGTGCACTGAAAGGGGGAAAGTCCAGTAGAGGAGGAGGTAAGGGTGTTATGAGCATATTCTGCCCAAAGGATCTGTTCAGACCAGGAAGCAGGGTTGTGGGCTGTCAGACAGCGAAGCGTAGTTTCCAGGTCCTGGTTCTTTCTCTCCGAATGCCCGTTGGACTGGGGATGAAAACCAGAAGACAGGCTGACTGAGGCTCTCAGCAGACTACAGAGCTTCCAAAAAATGGATGTGAACTGGGGACCCCGGTCAGACACAATGTCGGTGGGCAGACCATGGAGCCGGAACACATGTTGTAGGACCAGTTTGGCTGTTTCTTTGGCTGATGGAAGTTTGGAAAGGAGGATGAAGTGTGCCATCTTGCTGAACTGATCTATCACTGTGAGGATGGCAGTGTGACCCTGGGAGGGGGGAAGACCGGTAATAAAGTCCAGGGAAATGTGGGACCATGGTCGCAGAGGAACAGGTAAGGGGTGCAAAAGGCCAGCTGGAGGACGACGAGGGGTCTTGTTCTGGTTGCAAACCGGACATGCAATAATGTACTTCCGGACATCCTCCTCCATAGATAGCCACCAGAAGCGTTGCTGCAAGACACCGCAGGTCCGCTGAATGCCAGGGTGACAGGAGAGCCGAGAAGCATGCCCCCACTGGAGTACGTCAGACCGAAAGGGACAAAGGGACAAACAGACGGTCCGGCGGGCAGGAACTAGGGCTAGGCTGGTTTTCAGTGGCCGCCCGTACCCTCTCCTCGATCTCCCAGGTGACAGAAGCAATGAAGCAGGAGGCTGGGACGATGGTGGGAGGGTTCAGATTTTTCGTCAGGACTCTCCGGAAACTGACGGGAAAGAGCATTGGGCTTGGCATTGCGGGAACCGGGCCAGTAGGACAGGGTGAAATTAAATCTGTCAAAGAATAGCGACCAGCGGGCTTGTCTGGAGTTCAGTCTTTTGGCTGAGTGAATGTACTTCAGATTACGATGATCAGTCCATACCAGAAAAGGCACCTTGATGCCTTCCAGCCAGTGGCGCCACTCCTCCAGGTTCAATTTCACCGCCAGAAGCTCATTGTTGCCAATGTCGTAATTTCTCTCTGCTGGGGTGAGGCGACGAGAGAAGAAGGCGCAGGGATGGAGCTTTTGCTCGATGTTTGCGCGTTGGGACAGGATATCCCCTACTCCCACGCTGGATGCATCCACTTTTATGACGAACTGGCGGTATGGATCGGGGACCTGGAGGATAGGAGCCGTGGAAAAACGTGATTTGAGGGTGTCAAAGACTCCCTGGGCTGCATCGGACCAATAGGCTGGTCAGCCTTGGATGAGGTGAGAGCAGAGAGGGGGGCGACAACCGAGCTGAATCCCCTAATGAAGTGTCGATAAAAATTGGCGAATCCCAGGAACTGTTGCAGTTGATTGCATATCTCTGGGACTGGCCAGGAGGCTACTGCGGAGACCTTAGCAGGGTCCATCTTTAAGGAGTCTTTGGCGATAATGTAGCCCAGGAAGGAAACTGAGGAAACATGGAACTCACATTTCTTCGCCTTGACGAAGAGGTTATTATCCAGGTGGCGGCGAAGAACAGATCTCACATGGGTGACATGGTCTTTCTTATTCCTGAAAAAAACGAGAAAATCATCCAGGTAGACAAAGACAAACTGATTGAGCAAGTCTCGGAGTACGTCGTTAACCAGGTACAGGCATCCTTTGGCAGGGGACGTACCAGGGAGCAAGTCAATAGCAGAGTCGTAAGGGCGGTGTGGCGGCAATGAGGAGGCTTTGGTCTGTCTAAAGACTTCGTTCAGGTCGTGATAAACGGCTGGAATCCCGGTGAGGTCTGGAGCAGGAACAGGGGCCGGGGGTGCCGATGAAGACGATGAGCTGAGGCAGGTCTGCTGGCAGGTTGGGCTCCACTCTCTGATGGGGCAGGTGGTCCAGTCGATATCTGGGTTTTGCATGCGAAGCCATGGGAATCCCAGAATGACCGGCTGGTTAGGTGTGTGCAGGAGCAAAAACTGGATGTATTCACCGTGGCCCCCCGGTAGGAGCATGCGCACAGGGCTGGTCTTATTATTCACTTGCCCCATGACGTGCCCATCCAAGGCTCTGGCTGGAAAGGGTGACAGCAACGGCTCCAGCTGCAGTCCCAGCTGGAGAGCGAAGTCCTCATCCATGATACTCCCATCTGCCCCGGAGTCAATGTAGATGGAGACGGGATGAGAACCAGAAGGCAGCAGAAACTCAGCAATGACGATAGGTCTGTCCATGGAGGCGAAGTTATTGTTAGAGCTCACCAGTATGCCTCCATCTACTGATGAGCTTTGGCTTTTACCGGGCACCGGCTGACAAAATGACCGGGCTGACCACAGTACATGCAGAGATTGAACTGCAACTCTTCCTCTCCTCCGGCGAGAGGCAGGTACAGCCAAACTGCATCGGTTCAGGATCCCCCTTACTGGAAGGAGTGGCTGCAGCTGAGGGTACCGTAACTGATGTCACTGAGGGCCGGGAGCGAGGAGGGCTGAGAGGATGAGGGATGCAGAGTAATTCTGAACGACGCTACTATCGACGTGCCTGGATGCGCAGATCGATGTGCGTGACGAGTGTGAGGAGGTCCTCCATCGAGGACGGCAGTTCATAAGCCACAAGCTCGTCTTTTATGTATCCAGCCAACCCCCGTATGAAGACGTCACGGAGGGCGGCCGTGTTCCAGTCACATTGGGGAACTCTGGCTCGAAAGTCAGTGGTGTAATCTGTGACTGACTGGCTCCCCTGAACCAAATCAAACAACTCTCGCCCAGCGTCAGCTCCCAGAGGCCCGGTACCAAACACTTTACTGCGTTCATCAGAAAACACACGGAAAGAGCGGCAGGCAGGTGTCCCTCTCATCCAGTCAGCTGTTCCCCACAAGCGCACCCGCCCCGTGAGGTGATTGACTGTGTACGCCACTTTAGCCGCCTCTGAAGAGAAGGTGAGCGGCTGCAGGGAGAAGATGATGGCACAGTTGCAGAGGAAGGCGTTACAGGTTGCCGGGTCACTGTCATATCGCTCCAGTGAGCCCACGTTAAGCTTGGGATACAAGACACGAAGCCGCAGCGCCGACAGAGGAGGAGAAAGCTGCCCCCGGCGAAGCAGCAGCATCTGCCGATGAAGTCGCAGAAACCCGCATTGGGGGAGCCCCCAACTCCAAGGCTTGGAACCGGGCTTGCATGTTCGCCATGTCGCGCTGGACCTCCGCCATGACTTGTTGACTCTCAGCCGTGACCGCGACAGCGTTAGCAACCAGCTGACCGAGCATCTCCTCTATTCTAGAGATCCGGTTGTTGATCGGTGCTGGGTCCATTTCTGGCCAGATTGTACTGTAAGGGGTGTGAGAGCAGACCCAAGAACAGCATAAATCTAGACTGGCACAATTCAGAACTTTATTTACAATGTTCACAAGTCCAAACAGACAACAATCAGGAAGCCTGGTCGGCGAGCACAGTCTATGTTCAGAATGGGGCAGGAGTCTCCGGAGAGGGAGTCCAGGCAGACAGCAGGTAGACAGGGAGCGGGCAGCTGCAAAGTTCAAAGACAGAAGGTAGGTCAGGTTACCGGGGCAGAGATGAGGAGACGTGGTCAGGTGCAGAAGGCAGGTCAGGTACCAAGAGATCTGTCCGGAAAAGAGTGCTGGAGAGTAGTGCATGACGTGACGACAATCTGGCAAAGAGTGAGTTTGGAGGAGCTGGTTAAAAGGAGGCTGGGTAATTGATTGCAGCTGAGAGGAAGAGGTGAGTCTGATGACCTTAATGAGGACAGGTAGTTAAGCAGGTAGTGTGAGGGGTGGGTAGGGTGGTTGAGGGGAAAACCAGGAGCAGATTGTGACAGAGTTAAAACCAAGATAATATTTTTTTTTTTTCGGTACTTGATTGCACAATAAAATGAAAATGTATTTTCCCCCTCATGTAGCTAATTACATATAGTAATTGTTGTACTAATCAAATATAGTAAAAGTATTATCATATACAGTAATTAAAATATTGTGTTTTTTACATTTTTATCTTGGTGAATATAAAAAGCAGAGATGGTGATGCTAATATGATTGGCAAATGAAGAATTCGAAGTCTGGAAAACATCGTCACCTTTACTGTGTGTGAGGAGCACCATGTCCAAGCTGAGTTAGCACCTCTCCCATCCTATATTTCTTTCTGCTTTTTGGTGACGCGGACTTAGCTGTGTCGTTGTCAATCACCTTAGGAGGTGTTGCCCACTTTGATCCTGGAACCTCCCGCCCATCCTCGGCACAGATGTTTTTGTATACTATGCCGGCCACATTGTTGTGACGCTCATAGTATGCCTTACCTGCCTGCATCTTGCGCCCTGCTGTTATGTGCTGTGCTATCTCAGGGGCATCTTTGCACGGTCTGCACTTTGGGTCCTGTCTGGTGTGGTACACCCCGGCCTCAATTGATCTTGTGTTCAAGGTCTTTTCTTGTTCTGCCATGATCAGTGCCTCTGTGCTGTCCCTGAGACCAGCCTTCTCTATCCACTGGTATGTTTTCTCAATATCAGCCACTTCCTTTATCTGTCGGTGGTACATCCCATGCAGGGGCTTGTCCCTCCGTGATGGTCTCTGTTCCTCTTCCTTCTCCTCACTGGGTTTCTGCTGCCTGAGGCATTCACTTAGCAGTTCATCATTGGGGGCCATCATCCTGATGTATCCCTTGTTGGTTATTCCCTTCCCTTGGTTGTTTAATCTTGGAAAGTGGCTCTGACACTCACTAATCCTTGGCCTCCCTCTTTCCACTTTTTGTACAGCCTCAGGCTGCTGGACTTGGGGTGACACCCTCCATGCATGGTGAGGAGCTTCTTTGTCTTGATATTTGTGGCTCCATCTCCTCCTTTGGACAGGTTATTATACTAGCAGGGTATCTCATGATGGGCAGG
Organism: Mola mola; assembly: GCA_001698575.1. Classification (NCBI taxonomy): domain Eukaryota; kingdom Metazoa; phylum Chordata; class Actinopteri; order Tetraodontiformes; family Molidae; genus Mola; species Mola mola. The sequence continues at coordinate 3,885,795 of KV751348.1, read as the reverse complement.
GCATAGGTGTTGATGGCTCGGATCTTGTTCTGAACATCTAGCTGACTTCTCAGGACCTGCCCTACTCTTCGTAGGTATTTTGCTGTGGCTGACTTCCTTGTGGTCTCTTCATGATTCCCATTTGCCTGCGGGATCCCAAGGTATTTGTAGCTGTCCTGAACATCGGCTGTGTTGCCTTCTTGTAGTTCAACCCCTTCAGTTCTGATCATCTTGCCTCTCTTTGATATCGTTCAGCTACACTTGTCTAGCACAAATGGCATGTCGATGTCAGTGCTGTAGATCCTGGTGTTGTGAATCAGTGAGTCGATGTTTTGCTCTCTTTCGGGTACAGCTTGATGTCATCCATGTAGATGAGGTGGCTGATCATTGTTCCATTTCTGAACCGGTATCCGAGGCCAGTCTTTGTGATGATCTGGCTGAGGGTGTTCAGGTCATGGCAGAACAGCAGGGGGGATAGGGCATCTTGGTATATGCCGCACTTGATGCTAACTTGGGCTATTGGCTTTGAATTGTCTTCCAGAGTAGTCTTCCACAGCCCCATCAAGTTCTTGAAGAAGGCTCTTTGTGTCCTGTTGTTCTTGTATAGCTCCAAGCACTCCAGTATCCATGTATGTGGCATTGAGTCGTAGGCTTTCTTTTAGTCAATCCAGGTAGTGCACAGGTTGTTCTTCCTGGTCTTACAGTCTCTGGAGACTGCCCTGTCCACAAGTAGCTGGTGTTTGGCTCCCCTGGTGTCACTACCAACACTTTTCTGGGCCCTGCTCATGTATTGAGCCACATACCTACTCATCTTGGCCGCAATGATGCCTGACAGGAGCTTCCATGTCATGCAGAGGCAGGTGATTGGCCCGTAGTTGGATGGATGGAATCGTTCCCTTCTGGGGGTCCTTAATGATCAGGACCGTCCATCCTTGGGTCAACCACTCTGGGTCGGTCCCATCTTTCAGCATCTGGTTCATCCGAGCAGCCACACGCGCATGGAGTGCAGTTAGCGTCTTTAGCCAGTAGCTGTGAATCATGTCAGCGCCCGGTACCGTCCAGCTCTTCATCCTTGAGACTCTTTTTTGGATGTCTGCCATTGTGATGTTTACTGGGTCTTGTTCTGGGAGATGGCTGTGGTCCCCTCTCAGGTCCACCTACCACTGAGCATGGGTGTTATGTCTCCCATATGCCCTTCCAGTACAGTTCAGTCACACCCATGGGTGGGTCTGTCCTCGTCTTATTACCCTCCCACTGAGAGTACACCTTGGATGGTTCAGTGATGAACATCCTGTTGATTCTCCGGGCCTCTACATCTCTCGTGTATCTGTTCAGGAGGGCAGCCAGGGCTGTTAGCCTCTGTTTGGCAGTCTCCAGTGCCTCAGTTATGGACAGCTTGCTGTACTTCTTCTTTCTGCTTTGGTGGTCGTGCCCTTCTCCAGCTCCGGCAGTTGGCTTATTTCTCTCCGTGTTGTCTTGATCTTAGCATCCAACCCTCTTCTCCATGGAGGGTACTGCCCCTTATGGCTCACATGCAACTTGTCCCAAGCACCTCCAGGATTACTTTTGCTGTTGCATATATCAGTTTGTTGTTCTCAGTGATGTTCACAGTAGGGATAGTTTGTAGTGCTGCATTAAACATCCTCTAGCAGACCGTCTGAGGGTATTCTGCCACTAAGCCTTGGTAACTGTTCCCGGGGGTTCCAGGTATCCATGTTAGCCATTATCTTCCTTCTCAGATCCGCTGCCCTTGTGCTAATGTCTTCCGGGCTTCTTATTGGGCCTTGGAACCCAGTCTCTCAGTGTGTGGGAGGATGATGAAATCCCCCTCTTACCTGTCGTCCTGGCTCCCCCTTGCAGTAGCATCGTTGTTGTACCTCATCGATGTCTAGTTGTTATAGTAATTGTCAATTGCATACATTGGAACACTGAGTTACGAGCTGTTTCTTCTTCTTCTTTAACTTGTTTCTTCTTTAGCTT
>KV751348.1:3850476-3883777 GCA_001698575.1 Mola mola | reverse complement strand
TTGTTCCAGTAGCCCACTTGTCATCAGGTTGCCCTGGTTCCTCAACACCTGATGCGGACCTTGTTGACCGGGGCGACGTCCGAGCCAGTATGGCTCTTTCAATTGTGATTGCACTCATATCCGAGGTACGGCGGGTGGTAATAAGGACCTTGCCAACGGGCCCAACTGGATTTTTGCCACGCCCATTGACTGGGATTTGAACCTTAAGGGGTATTCTAGGATTGTTTCTTCGTGATTTACAGGTTTGATGATAGACTTACACCATGCTGATGGGTGTATACTATTTTCAAAGTCTTTATAAGATAGATCCTATTATTACCAAACCAAGAGCAGCCTGGAAAATAAATCTTCTCATCGTGTGATAGATGTCTTTTGTTTAATGAAATAATATCAGGATTTAGTGACTGCAGTAATAAGATTCTAAGGTTACAATTCAAACTAGTCAGTTTGCAAGCAGTTTGCTAGTAGTCTCAGCACTCTAATAATATCAGGTACAGGATTGCATTCCAGGCCAAACTGCAATAATTCTGTGATTTTATCTTTTATCTTCAAGTCATGCAAGCAAGATGCGAATTTATTTGTTGTAGAATGAAGATGAAATTCATGAAAACTGGTGACATGGGTTTGGATAAAGGAAAGTACTGCAGATGGAAATTACATTGGCTTTTGGTGCCGGAAACTTGAATAACCCAATTCTTGTTTATTTTATTTTATTTTTTTGTCCAGTGTGCTAAAGAAAAGTTTGTGTTGAAACCCTTTCGATTTAGTCTTTCTTCAAACTGCTAAATGCATTTCAGCCACAAAAAATGAAAAAGTCCTGAGTACTGGGTACTACTGTAGCAATCTTAATGTTTATGTTTCAAATAATAGTATGACCAGATATGTGTCCCTGTTGAGAGTTTAAGGAATGCTCACACAATAGTATGATCATCTGTAATAAAAGGAGCACAGAAATGAGCAGCACATTGTAGTGGGGATTAATACATGGAACCAACAACCTATGTATGGGTCTGTGGAAGATGCCAACAGCCTTTATAGCAGAATGTTTTCTAGCTATTATGTTCAGAGAGAAATAGCTATACCACATAAGAAGGTGATGTGTTAATATGCTCTGTAGGGACCATGACATCTAAAGTGCACATAACATACACTTATTTGAAGGAAATAAGTGTTTGGTTACAAAAGTGGGTGCTTAAAATCTCTATCCTCAATTAAACGTGCAGTCTGTACCAAAAGGACATGGCTTCTTTGCACCATTGCCCACTAAAGATGATTGATGCCACTCTGAACTATTTGAGGTTTTTTTTTTTTAAAGGGGGTTTGTTGTATGTGTATGTTTATAGAGGATATGAATACTACCTCCTCAGGTCCAGCTATATCCTGGTTGCCACAGAAACATAACCAGCTGCTGCCAACATAGTACGCCAGCTGCAGTCTTTGATGTTGATATGATGTTTAATATTTATCTAAATACAGTGTTTCTGTATTACATCTATTTGCAACACGTCTCTGTGTTTTCACATTGGGCTGGGTAAGTTTCCTCTTTTACCTCTTCTGTCCAGTGCAAAGCTTAAACCAATTAAGTACAAGGTCTGGGTGATATGATGATCTATATAGTGGGAGGACATAAAAACGTCTACCTTCCTTCATTGTTATATCATCACTCTTGCAAAGCAGCAGCAGCTGCATCCTGACTTGTGGGCAGCTTCTTATGTCGAGCTTCACGTTCTCTACACATGATCTCAATTAACAGCAAGCACAAATCACATATATTCCCCTAAAACAATTCATAACGCTACTAAACCGCTAAATACATGTATTTCAGTAAAAAAAACTGTGCCTTTGGAATTAATTACTCTTTAATTAACAGCATTATCAAATTAAAGTTGTCATGAGGTATGTGGTTATTTTGTTATTATTTTCATATACAGTAGCTTACAGAAATGCTACATAGAGTGATATATTATTAAGATATGAAATCGTTATTGTGATGGAAGGTTTTGTCCATATCACCCAGCCTAACAAGCATGGACTTGTATTCAGAACACTTTTGCCCGTGGAAAATATACAGTGGGAATGCCATCCATTCCCGCGGTGATTAGGAGGCGACTCTGTGGCTGCAGGGTGGGGGCTAAGGTCAGGATGAAGAAGAGGAGGTTTAAGCCCTGTATCCCTGCAGTCATTGTGGGAAATGTGAGATTTGCCAGCGATCTGTCATATGTCCACTGGTCCTGTACCAGAACAAAATTGCTGCTGTGACAAATGAATTTCCCTACAATGTAAATGATCTTAGGACCAAATTTAATCAGAAAGTGCACTCACGTTCCCACAAACTTATAAGCATTCATAATATTTTTCTGTTACCTTATTTTTGGTATGAAAATGGAACATGGCACCATGTATTGTTCACACTGGACCTGGTGCGCGTAGTTCTAGGTGTGTAGAAAATAGTTGCATGCAGATTTTCCACATCTCCACACTGCATTTCTACTCTACTAGAAAATGGCTTTCAATCAGTATTTGTCATATGTAGGTGGAGAGAATGAGCAGCATATTGTTTGTTCGTAGATGCCATCAAGGTGCTACTTTCCTTTTGCAGTGTAGTGGTACTGGGGCTGAGATGTCCACAATATATTGGTTAAGTAGTCCAACCTATCTCAGTAGGAGAGAACACTAAATAGTAACAAGCGCGTATGGCTGCCTAAAATCACTCAAACTTCATGATTAAGTTGTGCTTTGATCTGCATTGGCAGGAATTTGCTATGTAAAATTCATTGACTTACAAAGTTCTGACTTGAAACATAGTGACTGCCATCTTTTTTTTTTTTTTTGATTTTCACTTGACTGGAGTCTTATATTTATTATTTTGACATTTAGAATGAAGAATATATACCAAGTTGAAAGGTTTGAAATAAAAATACCATGTTCTTACGGCTCTGTGGCACTCTGGAGCAGCTGATTCACTAATGACACCTTTTGGTAAACATAGGTTTATAGTCTGCTCTATGGTTCAACATACCGTTATATCAAAGATCTCTCGCTATTCTAATGCTGCTCTTACATGTTGTATAGATTGGAGCTCCAAAGGCCCCAGTAGTAATCCTTCATTAAAAACTTTATTAAAAATGGCCTTTTAAAATTTAGCTTATTCAAAAGAGACTCAGTTGTTACCAACATCTGTTGGCAGCTAAAAAATGTTCAAACCTATAAATTTTGCTTGAGAATGGATATAAAATGATCGACAAAAAAACTTGAATACAATGTGGAATAACAAAGTCAAATCAGTCAATACAGAATTATTGTCAAACTGTAATTACAAGCTTCTTCCTCTTTCATCTTTACCTAGCTTTTCTAGGAGTCGCCACAGCGAATCCTATTCCTCCTTTTTTCCCTGTCCTCTGCATCTTCTTCTGTCATACCAATTATCTGCATATCCTCTCTCACCACATCCATGAATCTCCTCTTTGGTCTTCCTCTTTGCCTCTTGCCTAGTAGCTCCATCTTGAGCATCCTTCTACCAATATATTCACTCTCCCTCCTCTGCACATGTCCAAACAATCTCAATCTGGCCTCCCTAACTTTTTCTCCATGACGTACGACCTGTGCTGTCCCTCTGATGTGCTCGTTCCTAATCTTGTCCATCCTCGTCATTCCAAAAGACTATCTCAACATCTTTAACTCTGCCACCTCTAACTCGCCCTTCTGTCTTTTGGTCAGTGCCATTGTCTCCAATACAACAATATTGCTGGTCTCACTACTTTGTTGTAAACCTTTCCTTTCACTTTTGCTGCTACTGTTTTGTCAAAGAGCACTCCTGAATACTTTTCTACACCCACTCCACCCTGCCTGCACTCACTTCTTCACCTCTTTACCACACTCCCCGTTGCTCTGAACAATTTAACCTAAGTACTTAAAGTCATGGACCTTTTTCACCTCTACTCCCTGTAGCCTCACTGCTCCACTTGCTTCCCTTACATCCACACACATGTATTTTATTTTGCTGTGACTGACTTTCATTCTTCCTCTGTGTTCTAGTGCATACCTCCACCTCTCAAGGTTTTCTTCCACCCGCTCTCTGCTCTCATTACAAATAACAATGTCATCTGCAAACATCAACCTCCATGGAGATTCCTGCCTGACCTCACCTATCAGTCTCTCCGTCACCATAACAAACAAGAAGGGGCTCAGAGCCGTTCCTTGCAGCAGTCCTACCTCTACCCTGAAGCCATCTGTCACTCTTAGAGTCTACCTCACCACCGTCATACTGCTCTCATACATATCCTACACCAGTCTAACATATTTCTCTGCCACTCCAGAATCCCTCATACAGGACCACAATTCCTCCCTCAGCACCCTGTCGTAGGTTTTCTCTAGATCCACAAAGACACTATGAAGCTCTTTCTGAGCTTCTCTTTACTTCTCCATCAGCATTCTCAAAGCAAACATGGCATCTATAGTGCTCTTTCTTGGCATGAAACCATACTGCCGCTCAAAAAATCATCACTTCTTCTCTTAGCCTTGCTTCGACTACTCTTTAACACATCTTCATTGTGTGGTTCAGCATCTTTGTCCCTCTGTAGTTGCTACAACTCTGCACATCACCCCTGTTCTTAAACATGGCACCAATACACTTTTCCTTCATTCCTCAGGCATCTTTTCTATGTCCAAGATCATGTTGAACTGCTTCATCAAAAACTCCACTCCCCTTTCTCCTGGACACTTCCATACCTTTACTGGTATGTCAACAGGACCAACTGCCTTTCCATTCTTCATCCTCTTCAAAGCTTCTCGCACTTCATTTTTACTAATCTTTCTAACTTCCTATTTCAAATTTCTCCACCCTTCTTTCCCTCTCATTTTCTTAATTCATCAGCTCCTCAAAGTACTCCTTCCATCGTTCTCAGCACACTCTCCTCACTTGTTAGTACATTTCCATCCCCGTCCTCAACTTTCTGCACAGCCTTCCCAGCTCAAACCTCTGCTTCACCAGATGATACAGATCCTTTTCTCCTTCCTTAGTTTCCAACCTCTTATACAGCTCATCATATGCTTTCAGTTTAGACTTTGTCACCTCCCTCTTCAACTTATGTTGCATCGCCTTGTATTCCTGTCTATTCTCTTCCATTCTCTCACTATCCCATTTCTTCCGTGTCAACCTCTTCCTCCGAATATTCTCCTCCTACTTCATCGTTCCACCACCAAGTCTCCTTATCATCTGTCCTCTGTCCAGATGACACACCAAACAGGTCCCTACCTGTCTCCCTGATCACTGTTGCTGTAGTTACCTATCTGGCAGTTCTTCAAAACCACCCAGAGTCTGTTTTAACCTCTCCCTGAAGTCCTCATAGCGGTCTTCCTTTTGCAGCTTCCAGCATTTGATCCTTTGCACCACACTTTGCTCCCTTCCTCTTCCTCGCTACCAGAGTCATCCTACCCACTACCATCTGATGCTGCCTGGCTACACTCTCTCCTGTTACTACCTTGCAGTCTCCAATCTCTTGCAGATACCATTGTCTACAAGAAATGTCATCCACCTGCATGCTCCTGTCTCCGCTCTTATATGTCACCCTGTGATCCTCCCTCATTTGGAAGTAGATATTCACTATAACCATTTCCATTCTTTTTGCAAAATCCACTATCTTGTTTCTTTCCAAGTTCCTTTTTTTGACACCAACTTGCCCATCTCCTCCTCATCACCTCTGTTTCCTTCAACAATATGCCCATTGAAGTCTGCTCCACTCACCACTCTCTGCTCCCTGAAAATACTCTTTACCATTTCATCCAACTTGCTCCACATTTTCTCTTTCTCTTCCATCCCACAGCCAACTTCTAGGGCATAACCACTGACAACATCATCACGCCTTCAATTTCCAGCTTCACACTCAAGACCCTGTCTGACACTCTTTTCACCTCTACAGCATTCTATGCGTACTCCTCCTTCAGGATCATGCCTACTCGATTTCTCTTCCTATCCACACCATGATAGTAACATGATAGTACTGCTCCAATGCTTCTAGCCTTGATGCCCTTCCACCTGGTTTCCTGCTCACACAAAATATCAACCTGTCTTCTCAGCGTCATGTCAGCCAGCTCTCTACCTTCACTATCATCGTGCCCACATTTAGAGTTCCTAGTCTCATTCCTACACTGTTTCTCTCTCTGTTTCCGAACACCTTTCCCTCCTCTTTTTTTTCGTCTAACAGCCCAATATCCGCCGGTCAACAGCACCGGTGGTGATCGTTATTAACCCGGGCTCCGAACAATCTGGTATTAAATTCGTTTTTGTGATTTGCATGTTTGATTTGGCTCCGTTTTTACGCTGGATGCCTTTCCTAATGCAACCCTCACCATTTATCTGGGCTTGGGAACAGGACTAGAAATACACTGGTTTGTGACCCCTAGTAGCTGGTTAAATTAAGTTAAAGCTGAAGGCTAAACATTTGGGAACTTCATTTGGAATATTATCATTTAATAATCATTGATTATCATTCAATAATTATCATTTAATTTAATGCCAAATATAAACCACATCTGTGGTTCTAATGATACTAAAAAGACCATTATGAAAGAATAGCCTGTCTGTTTGTTATTATAATTTAACTAACTAACTGCTACATTAAAAGTTTGTAGTTTCATTCATTCTCGTTATTACTGCTGTTGCTGTTTGACATTGGCATATTAGAATTGTAACAGAGGTAACATAAAAACTTGTGTTTGCTACATGTAGACTGTATTCAAGAATAAGTTTGTAACCTTGTTGAAAAATACTTCAGTAATGTTGACACTACTTATAAATCATCATAAACATGAGCTGTGCAGTGAAAAGTAAAGGAAAAAACTGATGGCGATATTAATTTCTTAGTTTTGATCTATTTGTCTGGGAAGTGTGTCAACTCCTTCAATCAAACAGGCCAAGATTAAGGGATGATGGGAGTGGGAAGTGGTTTCAAACACGGCTAAATAAAGAGAGCAGGAAGCAACAGAAAAGCTGTGTGTTTCGTAGAGGCAAACAGTGTGCTTACCGATTTTAATCAGTCTGAATTTTAATAAAATTAAATGCTTAGGAAAGAATGTGTTAAAAATTTTAAAGTGACTTTAATACTATGTACCCAACTGTAAGACCCTGTTTGTTTATTTGATAAAACCCACTGTATATGCCTAAAGAGCAACATTGACATACTGCCCTATCCATTACTCTGCTCTCAGCTTTTGCTTTGGTTTCCATCAGGTCCATAGGGAAATATCTAGCCTATTGGTTGCAAGATGAGTCAGCATTGTCAGCAGCAACGTGCTAACTGTGTCTGTCTACAGTTTAATGGTTAGCAGGTAGTGTTTGCTGAATTCTGCTGAAACAATGTTTTGAGAGTGATGTGTGGTGTGAGTGAACTACAATTCTAATTTTTAGGCTCTAAAGACACATTCACACCAAGCTTGTTAAGTCTGCCTTGGAGTGTTTATTCCCCCGGTGCGCAGTTCGTGACCTTTTGTGTGAAACAAACAACTGGACTCCGTCTGGGTCCACTTGAAAGGGGGGCTCTTGGACTGCTTGTGAACTCTGGAGCAGATCATCAGTGGTGTAAGCCCCCTCCGCACCAATCACTGCAAGCAGAATATCTATGTGCCATTTCCTGTTTTGGTGGAAGAAGATAAAATTTCTCAACTGTTGGAAAAAGTCCACCAGAACCCGGAGGTGTTCAAAGACTTGAGTCAAAGAATGAAGCACAATAGATTTAACCAAAGTGTTGTGCAGTGTTTCATAAAAGTTAAGAAGCTGTGTCAACAATACAAAAAAATATGTGACGCATTGCAGAAAAGTGGCAGCACTTCTGATATTTAAGACAAATGTATTAGCTACTATGATCTTGACAACATTTTGAACACAAGACCCATGATAGGCCACCTGTCTTCATGTTACATTCTCCTTACTGTAGAATGTCTTTCATGAAATGCACCGCTAATTAAATTATTCAGTGCACATGCTCATATGTGCCATCTGCTAAAATCTGCTTATATGAACTCAAGATCAAGACAAGCAGGAAAATAACCAGCAGGAAATTTCTGAGTCTGTTGGAAATTTTACATGTGTTTGTCACAGATTTCTTCTTTCACATCCCAGAATTATTCAATTTATTGCTATTCTAAAACTATTGATTGTTGCAACTTTAAAAATCTAAACAAAATGGCCTGCACTCTGACATTGTTCTACTGCAGGCTGCATCTCTCACCTCCAAAATGGACTGTGTCAGTGTCCGGTAGTGTTCATGTGTCTGTTGTTAGGGTCAATCTGTGTTTCCCGTCTTATTTTGAAATTCTGTTGTGTCTTATTCCCCATGTCCTGTCAAGTCTTGTCCCTCAGGTGTGTGTGATTACTTCTCCTTCCTAATGTGTTTCAGCTGTGTATTATTGTGTACCACTTCCTTGTGTATTTAAACCCTGTGTCCCTTTCATCCTGTGCCAGATTGTGAGTTCCTTGTGTTTTGAGCTTGTTGGGTTTCACAGCTACTGAGTTTGCCTGTCCCTTAAACTCTACCTTTGGTATCTAGTTTACACTGTGATTACCCCTCTTCCCCTAGTGTTTCATCAAACATATATCTGAATGAAATTTTGTGCATACTTGCTCAGCATGGGTTTCTTAATGATGGACCTCATGTGAGATCAGCAGAGATTAAATGGGCTCGAGGTTAGTGTTCAACTGTCCAAGTTTAAAAACTCAATAAATGTGACAATCTTCCTTTGGTGAAGCTCTGTTTCAGAGTATCTATAGTATAGATATAGCTGTAGAATATTTACATATGAAGTATTGTTGCATTTGATGACCCACAGTGCTAACCCAACAGTGCTCTTTTTCAGTATTCATTAAAACAACAATGTTGTGAGATTTCTATCTCCATTTTGGCAAGATAGCTGACAGAAAACAGATTACATAAACCTTTCCTGCCTTAGTAGCTTAACACATTTTAAAGCATCCATTTATTGATTGCTGACCATTTGTCTTGATTTTTTTCCCCCTCAGTTGATCAATCAGTAATAAAAAAGAATAAAAAAGAAAACAGTGAATAGCCCTGCTTTAACCAACCATTCATGTACAGTAATTTAATTTGCATTCATTTCAGCCACTCTACTTTCATTTTATAAAAAAATAAGTGAAAAATGTAGAAACCAGTGAATTTTTGGCAGTCAACAATGCAGGTTACCTGATACATATTCTTGCGAACAATTTATTGACCTTCAACTTAAAGCTCCAAGTGGGAAAACTAAGCACAACATTTTGAAGGGAAACAAGTGAAATTTAAGGATCAATTTTCTGAGTTTTCAGTTTTCTCCATTAAGTCTTCTTCATTCAGTTATTTATTATTTTTTACATTTTGCATATTTTATGGCAGAATTCCTTTCGCCTTTTTCTGGAATAAGATAATAAATAGATTAACTTTTCGATGACTCATCGTGCCTGCAGCAATGTATGCATACATTTATTCAGGCAAATGTAATTTAGAGCTGCTAGACAGCCATCCCCTGGACAACCACACGTTCATTTTAATCGCCATAACTCATAATTAAGCCATAGCTACAACTGAGCTCTAATCAGACTTTTCAATCCTCTTGTACGTAACTGTGCCAACATTGTGGGATTCACTCAGAATTATGGCACATTACAGCAGCTAAAGGTACTCTTTCTCTCTGACTATGGTGTTTTTTGCTTTATCTTTTAGATACTTTTTGTCCTACAACAGAAATTCTTCTCAGGCAGAATAAACGTCAGATGTGTGTCTGCTTGAGCAAATGCAGGATTAATACTCAAGTGTGCTAACTGTAATATTTCTGACTGCCTTTGGGGTTTTCTTCTTCCTCTTTCAGCTTTACCCAGCTGTTTCTAGGAGTCGCCACAGTAAACCACTGCCCTCCATCTTTCCCTGTCTTCTGCATTTTCTTGTGCCAAACCAACTCTCTGCATATCCTCTCTCACCACATCCATGACTTTTTCCTCTTGTGTCTTCCTCTTTGCCTTCTGCCTGTTAGCTCCATCTTTAGCATCCTTCTACCAATATATTCACTGTTCCCCCTCTGCACAAGTCCAAACGGTCTCAATCTGGCCTCCCCAACTTTTTCTCCAAAACGTCCGACCTGTGCTGTCCCTCAGATGTGCTCCCTCCTAATCCTGTTGATCTTCATCACTCCCAGAGAGAATCTCAACACTTTTAAGACTGCCACCTCTAGTTCTGCTTTCTGTGTTTTGGTCAGTGCCACATTCTCCAAACCAAACAAAATAGCTGGTCTCACTGCCCTCTTGCAAGAAAAGCCCACTAGACAGCAACGAAGATCAGGGTCTTACTCTGATAAAATCAATGAACGGAGGGGGAGGGCGCTAGCATCGAGGTACAGTTGGTTCACAAGAATATAGAGCACCTTAAATAATGAACAAAACTAGACAGCTCATCTCATGAAAGCAAGTTTTTTATACTTTTTTCTACCTTTATATTGTGTTTGACTAAAGTTGCAGGGCCTTGTGTAGGTAGGTAACTCTGATGATGAAACGCATCCTTTCCCCTTGTCCCACCGGTAATTAGGAAGTAATGGACAAAGAAATCCGAGACCATATAGCCAGAGTTCTCACTGTTCTAGCACCAATCTGAGTAGAACGAAGTTGTGTTCTGATGTAAGAATGTCAGATTTTATTATGCCCCCATCTCAGTACATAAAATACACTAATCAGCGCAACTGAGGGAATAACCATGCAACCAGCAGTGGTGACTACTTTCTCCGGGCACAGATGCCCTTTTTCATCGCATTAAACTATAATTGCTGTGAAAGGACTTATCTTCATGTATTTCAAGGTTACCTCTTGGCCTCACTTTGTTGACTTCCTCGTGCTCATAGTGTTTTTTTTGTGTAAGTTTTCTTTTTCTGCCCTGCTGCAGGTGAAGGTAGAGGAGGAAGACGAGGAGGGATCAGTGGAGGAAGAAAAGGAGGAAGAGAACTTGGAGAAAGCCTTTTCGGTGGCGCGCTTTCAAGACATCGTCGTTGATTCTGCTTCCACCAGTGGAGACAGGATGGGCCGAAACTACACTGAGAAAGACTTTGAAAGTAAGCAGAAGCTGGCATGTCCAGCTCACAAGTACAGTACGCCTACTGTACAATTACACAAAGAGAAACTTTTTTTGTAAGTAGTAATGATCCAAATTATTATCAAAAGCAAGAAACTTTAGTGCCTTCAGCGTCCAAGGGTTGTTTTCAGTTAGATGTCCTTTATAACGCCATAGCTGCTCTCTCTCCCCCTCCTGGCTCTCTTCAGGTTTCACCGTCACATATTGAAAAAGGCAGAGTTAGTCAGTTTGACGTACTAGTATTCATATATCTTACAATTATCATTAGATTGAAGAGCAGTTAAGCTATACATAAAAAAAAAACAGTCATTAATCTTATCTACAGAGAAAAACAAAATGCAATTCTTCTTAACACCTGAAGGTGTTTGACACTTTAAAAAGAGAACCAGAACATAGAAAGGCTCCATTCACTTTATACAGTTAAATCCAAATTGAAGGAAGGCTGAAAAGACCCAACTTAAACACTGTTTTTTTATTCACTATAGTTGCGTGCTACAAGCATTAGTACCTATCTGACCTGAAGACAATTTTTAGCCTAAAAGGCATTTTATAGCTATAATTTTTACGTTTTTTAAGTCCTCGGCTTGTTGTTTAGTAGAATACCACAATGCTGCCTGGCAGTGAAGCAGCATTTAATGTTTTGGATGTGACTTTCCTCACTGAAACAACTTGTAAATATTTTTGTATAGATTTCAATGAAATTTTACATCCATGATCATTAGAGGATAAGCCCCCCTGGTGATCGCTGTAAACATCTCTTCAACTAAATGGATTGCCCTGACATTGCGATTTTGGTGCTCAGAGAATGAATCCAAAGGGATTTATGGGTCTCCTAACTTTTATTTGATAATCCCCAATTCAAAAATGTTGGGATGTTGTTTAAAATGTGACTAAAGAAAAAAATACAGCGATTTGTTTTTTGAATTCAGCACATAGACAAGAGCAGACTTTATTGTTTCGTTTCATTTTGTTTTATTCTGCTTATCTGGGTCTGGGTCGCGGGGGCAATAGTCTGAGAAGGGAGATCCAGACACTCCTCTCCCTGGCCACCAACTCTTCTGGGGGGACACAAAGACGTTCCCAAGCCAGCCGAGAGATATAAATTCTCCAGCATGTCTTAGGTCTGCCCTGGGGTCTCCCTCTGGATGGGCATGCCCGAAACACCTCCCCAGGGAGACGTCTGGGAGGCAACCTGACCAGATGCCTGAACCACCTCAATATGCTCCTCTTGACGAGCAGCGGCTCTACTCCGAACTCCTCATCTTATCTCTAAGGCTGAGCCCAGCCACCCTGCAAAGGAAACTAATTTCAGCCACTTGTATTCGCAATTTCATTCTTACGGTCCCTACCCAGAGTTTATGACCATAGGTGAGAGTTGGAACATAGATTGACTGGTAAATTGAAAGCTTCGCCTTCTGGCTCAGCTCTCTCTTCACCACAATAGACTGCTGTAGCATCCGCATCACTGCCGATGCTGCCCCAATTGGTCTGTCAATCTTCCGCTCCATTTTCCTCTCACTCATGAACAAGACCCCGAGATACTCCTCCACTCGGGGCAGCAACTCATCCCTGACCCGGAGTTGGCAATCTATCCTTTTCTGGCTGAGAACCATGGCCTCAGATTTAGAAGTGCTGATCCTCATCACTGCTGCTTCACACTCAGCTGCAAACCGTCCCATTTCTAGCTGGAGGTCACAGTTCGACGAGGCCAACACGACCACGCCATCTGCAGAAGGCAGAGACGGAATCTGGAGGCCATCAAACTTGACTCCCTCTGCCGTTTGGCTACGCCGAAGAGTTCTTGTTCCATGGCCTCACCAAACTCGGGTTCTTGCCTGAGTCTGAGCCTGCTGATAGCTGTCTGCTGCCTCAGGCATCCCACAAGCCAGCTATGCCCTGTAGGTCTCCCTCTTCAGCTTGACGGTCCCTTTCACCTGAGGTGTCCACCAGTGGGTTCTGGGGTAACCGCCACGACTAGCATTAGCAGCCTTGCTACCACACCTTCGAACAGCTGCCTTAGCAATGGGGGCACAGAACATGGCCTACTCGAATTTCATGTCCCCCATCACCTCCGGGATGTGGTTGAAGCTGTGCTGGAGGTGGGAGTTGAAGACCATTTTGACTGGATCCTCAGCCAGACATTCCTAGCAGACCTTCACTAAGTGCTTGGGCCTGCCTGGTCTATCTGGCATCCTCCTCTACCACCTGATCCAACTCATCACCAGCTGGTGATTAGTTGTCAGCTCTGCTCCTCTCTTTGCTTTCCAGCACATATGGCCGCAGATCAGATGATTAGAAAGACTACAGAGTCAATCAATAGCTATGTATACATGTGCAAAATTTCTTAATCAGATTAAAAATTTAAGGGATTGGAAATTCCGAATCCGCTGTTTATATGGATGCTTAAATCAAATAATCCGATCATGGCGTGTTTATACATGCAATCAGAATAGCAGCATTTTGACATGCACTGATTCGTCTAATTTCCCTAAAATAACTGCAGAAGAAGAAGTACTTTCACCTTTGCTGTTAACAAACGCCGAAGTGCCGACACTGCACTTTTGCGCTTTTCCCTGAAATTTAAACTCCGCACTCTTAACGAATGGACCTGTGCCAGGTTCTGAAAACCCTACTTTTGTTTCTGCTGTTCTCCATGATCAATCTACTGGCTCAGCAATACATAATGCTCCTCCCTTACAGGAGGAGAGAGCGGGAGGACATGAGCAGCACACATGCGCAGTGAGGGTAATTTTCCCCCAAACAGGAAGTCGTGATCGGAATAAGTGTGTACATGGACGCAGTTAGGAATGAGGATCGGCATAAACCACCCCTCTCGATCGGAACATAATTTCTTTCCGCTGAATTGGATCAGAATGCTCCAATTGACGTGTTTACACAAAGCATTTTTATTCTGATCAGCCCTTTATTCCGAATATTTGTGTCCATGTAAACATAGCTATTGACTGTAGACCGGCAAACTTTATTGTTTTTCGGGAAATATACACATGCTGAATTGGATGCCTGCAATAGGCCCCTAAAAATTATGATAGGGGCAAGAAAAGACCGGGAAAGTTGTTGAATGCTCAAAAAACTACAAAGCTACAACATCCCAAAGGTTAGTAGGTTAATTGGTAACAGGTGATAGTATCATGATTGGTTATAAAAGGAGCACTGTTGAAAGGCCCAGTATTTCACAGGCAAGAACTGTGAGAGGTTCTCCCCTTTGTAAAAGACTGCGTGGGCAAATACTCCAACAGTTAGTTTATTGACGTTTCTCAATGTGCAAGAAATTTTCGGCATCTACATTCCATAATGTCATCAACCATTGTCACTTAACAGGGCGCCGGTGCGTCTGCAAATGTAAGTTAGAACTGTACCATGCAAAGCCAAACGTATTTATATCAACAACATATAGAGGTGCCGCCGACTGCTCTGGGCCTGAGCTCATCTGAGATGGACTGATCCAAAATGGAAAAGTAAAGAGGGAAAAAGCACCATCCAGATTGTTTTTGATGCAATGTTCAAAAGCAAGCATCTGTGATATTATGGGGGTGTATTCGTGCCATGGCAACATGGGTAACTGTGCATCTGTGAAGTCACATTAATGCTGAGAGGTACATAGAAGTTCAGAGAAACATGTGCTACCATCCAGACAATGTCTCTTTCATGGATGTCCCTTCTAATGTCAGCAGGACAATGAAGCCGCATTCTGCAGTTATAACAGCATGGCTTTGCAGTAAACAAGAGCAGGAACTAGACCGCCTTTGTACAGTCCAGACCTGTTTCCCATTGAAAATGAATGGTGCTTTACTAAGTTCAAAATACAGCAATGGAGACCCCGGAGAGTTGAGCAACTTCAGATGTAAATCAAGCAAGAATTTGAAAAACATCAACTTTCAATATCCAAACAATTAGTGTTTTTAGTTCTCACACGCTTACTGATTGTCGTGAGACGAAAAGGTGATGTACCTCAGTGGTAAACATGCTCCTGACCCAACTTTGTATGGAATGTGTTGCAGTCATCAAATTCAGCATGTGTGTATTTTTCCCAAAAAACAATGAAGTTAATCAGTTTGAACATTAAGTATCTTGACTTTGTGCTGTGTTCAATTGAGTATAGGTTTTCAAATCACTGTATTTTGTTGTTATTCACATTTTACACAACATCCCAACTTTTGTGGAATTGTGTTTGTAGCTTCACCAAAAGGCCACAATTTCTAGTTATCCAGTCAAATATCTAATCTTCATCAAATAATGTCTCTATATTAATCCGTTTTGAGGGTGAATCCTATTGACTTGATTTAACTAAATTTTCCGCTACTACAGCAGTGTCATGAGGTCGAATTTCTAGTTTTGGTGAAAATAATAAAATTATAATTAAATACATTTTAATAACCATCAGATTAAAGTTTTATGTTGATTTGACCACAACATGCAATACTACAACTTTGAAATATTTACTCAGGAGATCTTAGTTACACCTTGTGTTTCATATTGATTACCTCCACCATCATTTTATCTTTGTCTGTTTCTTAATTGGTTTGCTAACAAGCACTACTTGACTGATTACAATTAGACTTTCTTCAAAGGTGTATCTTCGTCCAGCCTACAGCGGATTAGCCAAAGGTAAATGGTCAAAAAAGCATAGTTTTTTGTTCATAATCCTAAAAAGAATTGTAATAGAGAGGTGCAACTGGTGTATCTGACAGTTTTGGCTACAGTTGATTATTAACTTAGAGGCTTTCAAGGTTAAAGGTCAGGGTCATTGCTGTGAAGAAAATCAAATGACCTTGACCTAAAAATCAGACTTAGAAATGCCCAAAACAAACACTAATACCACAGGCGGGTAGAAAGCTGAAATATTAGCTCACAGAAAAAAAAACAAAAACCCAAAAGAGCTTGAAAGGTAAGCATTTATTGGGGAACGCATGTTGAGGAGAATTCAGCTGCATTGGTTGAGTGCCTTGTAATTAGTAAACATTAACATGCGAACCTACCAATGTTGACCATCAGTAAATTTAGAAATATTCCGTGTTCACAGCAGCAGGTGTGGAGGAGGCCAGTTGTCAACAACATAGCTCTAAAATACAAAATAGAGTTGCTAAATATATTAAGACTAGGGCCGTTGTGATGACAGAATTTCCCTTGCGGTGATTAAAGGTCTTAATAGCACCATATGCGATGTTATCGCGCCCCACCCATTTCATTTTGGCAATGTGTTTTTTAAAGATTATCCTACAGTCATGACATTTAAACAGTATTTCTTCTGTCTTGTTTACACATCTTTAAAAAAAAAAGCATATGACAGTGTTAAAAACATTTATCCTTTAATTAAATGCAGAACACGGGCAACGAAAGTGCACAATAAAAATGCAACAAAAGTACATCAACTTGCGAGCAACTTTGGAGAGTAGATGAGATTTGCCTTGTCGCTCCACCAGCCAAGTGGGTAGGCATTGTAATCTATCGGATCCTCCTCTAGGTAGTGGCTGAGTTCAGTATCAGCTCAAACCCTCATAGGTATGGTTATGGTGCAGGGGTGTTTTGCCATGACTTCACATGCCCCCAGAGGCTCGACATAACATTTGGTTTAGCCCCCAGTGCAGTCATCACTGTCTGAACGTGAGTTGAGGTGTGGTGATGTCGTGTGCGATAGCGCAATCCACTCATTTTTACGATTATCATGACAGCCCTGTTTTAATGTTCCTGACCAGTGGTACATCATGTGGGAAGCACATGGTGTGTTTGTGAAAGCGAGAGAGACCAAGAGATACACACATATCTGAATATTAATATTCCCCTGACTCATTATGTTGATATAAATGATTGTATGTGGTAACGACTGTTGACAGGGGCAATGATATAAAGAGTAGGGCATCAAGACCGCAATGGCCACTGGGCACAGTGTTTTCTGAAAGGCATTAAGGCCACATAGAGGAGTAGCGGCATTATGGTATTGTAGTATAATGGTATTATAATCCATGTCTTGATCTGTGTCAATGTGTGAAATATGTCTAAAATGTGATCCTGACTGTGTTTACTATAGTTTGATTTGTGTTATGTTAAGAGATTGGATTCCGAGCAGTGCACCAGATTGTGTGTATGTAAGTGTATCAGTGGATTAGTATTACACAGATTAGCAGATGAGCATGGTCCAGTCAGAGATAATAGTTTCTTAGATCAGATACAGCTGTTTTCCTCGTATGTTTATTTAACAGCGCATTTCTCCATTATGGCATGATAATCAAAATCTAAAGCCGTTGTGTTGTGTCTTTCAAGGGTTTAATAGGGAATTTGGAGGAGAGAGCGCATGTCTACTGAGAATGGTACTTTTTTAATGTTTTATTTAATGGAATAAAAATTCAGCATTTGTTACTGTAAAACAGTAATGTATTGTACAAAATTGTGATGATAACATATTTCTATAGGGTTTAGTAACTACCATCAATATGATTTTGATGCCGCTATTAGCTTAGCTTCTTTGTTATAGCTTAGGTTTGTTGCACAATTTTGTTATAGAATCAGCAATAAACTCAATAGCATTTCTGGCAGGCTGAAATCTGTAACACATCTTAGAATGGAAACTTTCTATATTGATATCTCCCTGTCTTTTCACAGAAATATCAATGACAGCCTTGCTTCAAACTTTATGCCAATAGACCTGGCATATAAAGGCACAAAGCATGAATCTTGACACTGTCTTCACAGTCAGTGATCATACTGTAGATTCAATATTTGATACCGTTATGTCTTCTGATTTTCTTCTCTGTTTTGTTAAACAAAGACCACAGGCACACAATTCACCATACGCACCATCCCCTATCTACTCACCTGCCATTGTCCCAGCACTTACGCAAGAGGATGCACAGTATGGACAGAAGGCACAAAAAAAAACGGAAGAAAAAAAAGACATCTTTGCCCCCCTCTGATGTCACACCAACTATCCATGAGGTAGACGAAGAAGAGGCACAGTCTGAGACAGATGGACAGGGGGAGTTTACATCGCCCACAGAGCCACCTGACATCCAACCACAGGTAAAATAAGACTAAGGAATCTCTACAGTGTAAAGCATATTACAAACAATTAGCCCTGTTACGTTATAATATCTACGTTATAATCTAGGTATACCCACATGATCACCTGCTCCTGCCATCTCACTGATTTTCCTCTTCCTCTCAGTTTAGTTTGGGGAGTCAAGAGGACTTGGAGCAACCCCTCCCTCTCACTACCTTTCACACAGAGGACGAAGAACATCCACTGAAGACAGCCACACCCATGCAAATCAAGGTAGAGAATCATAATGGGGGAACTCCTGTGCTTGTTCAAGAGGAGGAGATGCACAGAGAAGAAGCTACATGCAGGTAAACTCCAGTTCTGTTTACTCAACACAGCTGTCTGCTTAGCTTTATAATTTGAGGAGTGGTACCTGTAGTTATTGGCAACATCAATTGAGATTTGGGATACAGTGCATTACTATTAACAATATTGTTATATAGACAAATCAAATAGCTATGTCTATTGTGAAAGTCTATACTTGTAGTGACAGACTCAGAGAATTATTACTCTTCTCCAATTCTTCCCCCCTCTGCCAAGCTCTCATAGATGAGTATCTTTTATCTACTTCTCTACAGCCCAACTGAACCTGTCAGCATCTCAATGGGATTAAGATCTGGGCTTTGACTTGGCCATCCGGGACTGTCCATTTCTTAGTTTTCAGCCAGTCCTTTGTGGATTTACTGGTATGTTGTGGGTCATTGTCATGTTGCAGGATCCAGTTCCGCTTCAGCTTTAATTTTTTAACAGATGGTCTCACATGTTCCTCAAGCATCCTCTAATAGACGGTAGATTTCATGGTGGATTCTATTATGATGAGCTGGCCATGTCCAGCTGCAGCAAAGCATCCCCAAACCATAACATTTCCACCTCCATGCTTCACAGTTGGTATGAGGTTCTTTTCCCTGAATGCTGTATTTGGTTTACGCCAAACATGTCCTCTGTTCTGGTGTCCAAATAATTCAATTTTAAACTCATTTGTCCGAAGAACTTTAGTTCAGAAGTCTTTGTCTATATTTTTTCTGGCAAATTTGAGTCTTGCCTTAATGTTTTTCTTAGAGAGCAAAGGTTTCTTCCTTGCACACCTCCCATGAAAGTTAAACGTGTGTAGACTCTTTATGATTGTAGAGGCATGCACTTTCACATCAAGAGTAGCAAGAGTCTGCTGTAGGTGCCGTGATCACATTTTAGGGTTTTTGGTGACTACTTTTAGCATCTTGCGGGCTGCTTTTGGGCTGAACTTGCTTGGATGGCCTGACCTGGGCATGTTCGCAGTTTTTTTTGAATGTCCTCCACTTGTAGACTATTTTGCAGACAGTGGAATGGCTAATTTCAAATTCATTTGAGATCTTTTTAAATGCCTTACCAGACACTTAAGCTGCTACAGTCTTCTCTCTGAAAGCCTCAGACAGCTCTTTCTATCTCACCATGGTGTTCACTCTCACTTCAGAAGTCAGGAGCACACCAGACTAAATGTTCAAGGTTTAAATAGGGCAAGCCTCCTTCAGAATTTTGAGTAATGGTGTTCTACTCATGTACACCTGATGTGATAGACCTGTGTGTGATTTAAGCCATTTTAAGTGGGAATGAATGATAGCATGTCCCAATTTATTCCTCACCAGGAATTTTTTTGTTTTTTTGAATTAGATTTTACAGAAAGTTTTAAAAAGTCTTTTCTTTAGCTTTAATTGCTTAGTTATATTGCTTGAATCCCTCAGTATTGTTAAAATCGATATTAAATATCCATATATCCAAATGTGTGAAAAAAAACACACAGGCTTTCATAGGGTGTCCTAATTTTTTCACATGACTGTATATGGATGTGTAGTATTTAGTCGCTAAAGAGGTATATTTCCCTAACTAATAAAAACACAAAAAACAGAGCTAAAAGGAAAGTTAATATTAAACTTACACTCAAAACATGAGTTCTCATTGTTATACATTTGAGTATATAACCATTGATTGTATATGATAAGAAAGCTCTAAAAAAATAAAGAAACATCTTCATCCCCCCTGTTGGCTGGCTGAAGTAAAGATTGTAAACCCTATGTTCAAGTGTTCAGCTATATTGACAGACTGACATAAGTATTTTGTGGTATAGGATTGGAATACTTTTATAAATACATTTTAAGAAGGAGCTCAAAACAGGATAATGTCCTGTATTTATATAGCACTTCTAGTCATTGTTGACCACTCAAAGCGCTTTCGTACACTACAGGTTTTGCATTCACACACATATTCATACACTGAAGGCGCAGCAACAGGAGCAATTTGGAGTTCAGTGTCTTGTAAAAGGACACATGTTAATTGCAGGGTCTGGGATTGAACAAGGAACCTACTGATCACTGGACGACCGCTCTACCATCTGAGCCGCCCACATATGGCTAGACAAAGAGCAAACACGTTGT
The DNA here is from genome assembly GCA_001698575.1 of Mola mola. Classification (NCBI taxonomy): domain Eukaryota; kingdom Metazoa; phylum Chordata; class Actinopteri; order Tetraodontiformes; family Molidae; genus Mola; species Mola mola. The sequence continues at coordinate 3,863,213 of KV751348.1, read as the reverse complement.
TTGTGTTTTGATGAACTGTACAGGGTCATATGATACTTGTATGGTACATCAGCAAGGATGCAAATCAGGAACAGGAAGATCAAACTAACTCGGAACTCAAACAGTAACTCAGATCAAATATTAAATATTAGTCGACGCATCAGGTCAACATGCATTACCATGACAGTATGACAGTATGGTTTAATTCTTTGTTCTTCTGCTGGGAGGTCAGGAACACCATGGTGATTCAGGTACTTGTCTCTGCTAATGCTTGTTTGAATAAATCCTCAGAAACGCCATCATTTCTGTGCCATGCAAAGACTGCATGTTCATTTGAGCTCAGCTGAGGATTACTCAGAGGGCTGCTGAGGAGATCCTGGTCTGTCACTGTGTTATGAGCTCCTCTGCGGGTGAACAGGTAGCAATACAACCAAGAGACAAAATTTCAGTGAGCACCAACATCTGAATCTAAAGCTGCTATCCATATTGTAACACTTTACAATTTAAATATCTAAATTTCAACACACCTTGTGACATTACTCCCTAATGTCATGTGATGATCATGCTCATCATTGCAAGTTTTCATAATCTTCATTATTGTTTTTTTTTTTCAAATATGATTCCTTCCTTTTTGTCAGTTGTTCTTCAGGATCAGATCCCTCAACTTCAACCACAAGCCAAGGCTGGTTCGGACGAAAGCCTATCCATCACCGCCTGGCAGGCGCCCAGCGAAGCAACTATGACCTGCGGGAGCGGATCTGCATTGGCAGCATGACAGCCATGGAGACGGCCGACTACCAGCAGGTGCCGACTGATGAGGCCGAGGCCCAGATGTTGGCCAGCGTTGATCTGGATGACATGAAAAGTAAGAGACCTACAACAGTGGCTCTGATTAGTATCTGTTAACACATATGGCCATCTAAAAATATTCAAATTATGTTGTTTTTTCTGTTTTATTTATCAGCAGCTATCCATGACAGTTTCATATTCATTAATCACGTTGTTCATATCTTAATAGGTTGCATTTTAAAAGCAATTAAAAAAACAAAAAAAACAATCAGTAGCACATTTTGTGTCTGAACCAGCTTCATTTAAGAGACGTTTTCACAAACTAACATATGCAGACTTGTATGAGGTGCTTTTACAGACATGTATTTTTCCTGCACAAAACCTGTCCGCCAAAAAGAGTTTCCTAACAAAAATTACCTTCTCAGAGCATGCCTCACATTGTGAGGATTAGGATTAGGATTCGTGCCATACTAAAAACTGTTGCACATTATTCATTGAATAAATATGCTCCAGAATGTGACCTTGTTCGAGCTTCACAGCAAATCTTTGTGTTTAATTTTGATTTTAAAACAGACACAAGGCACAGCTTTTTTCACGCCTCACTTAAACTGGAAGTCGTTGTGGCTCACTGTCTCTGAGGAGCCATGAGCAAGGAAACATGGGAGCAGTTTACATGCAAGTCTTTTACTGAGGGACACGCCTCATTAATTGGATATCAGTTATTTAATGGACTTGGAACTAGGTTTAATAGTGGTTCTGAGCAATAAAAGCACCACAAACAGTTTTTGTCATTTATTGAAAAAAAATCTTTTCATGATCGGCTCCTTCATTAACCATTATTATAGATCCAGTTAAATGAAAGACAGGAGCAGTCAGAGTAGATGCTGTCTGTAAGCAAGACACAGCTTTTACATAATTTATCGTCCGTTCAGTTGCACATGATGAGGCTGATCATTTCTGAATGTCTTGATTTTGTGTTTCATAATTTTAATTTCCTTTAAAAATTATCTTACCAAATGATATCTAGTACTGAAAAGATACCCTAGTCATATGGCTTATTAAATAATACATTTACGTAAGTAAAATAGATACACAATACAAATTCAGACTGCAGCTTGTTTGTTAAACACTGCTGCTCTGCTCTGATAACCATGCGCTTTTATTGGTCCTGACAGTGGGGCAGACACAAACTCCATCTGAAGTCTACAGCTGTTAAAGCAAACTGACAGCTGGTCCAGCTGTGTTCAGAAGCGGATGTTGTTTGACATGGTGCTTTAGTGAAAATGACGTGTCATTTCTCTTAAAACATAGCTCTTTATTTCTTCTCTCCTCAAAATCATGTGGGTCTCCATGCATCTTTGGTAAAAGAGACTAAGATTTTCATATTGAAACAAGGTTGCAATTTAATGAATTGAGATGTACCCAAGCAAAGAAAAGTAGGAGTCGAGGCAATTTCGTCTCGCATAAAAATGTTATTTCTAATAATAAGTGCTGTTGCCATGGTAGCTAGAAACTGTGCACTGACTAAATGATTAATATTGAGAAGAGCGATGTGTGAGGTGGTATACAATTTATAGGCGCGTACCAGGTAATTAGAAATGTTCACATTCCATAGCCCAAAAGATGTTTCTCATCAGGAAACTGCATTTCCTCGACTCCGAGGTCATTTTAGGTCATTGTTCTTTTGTTCTTTGTGCATTTGCGTTCAATTCATTGTAACACGTTTCAGTTGTTTTTTGGGAATTATAGAGTAAAAAACTTTATTTTCAGGCCTTTGTAGTATTATTTTCCTATTTGCAATGTGACGGGGGTTTAAATGTGGATCATTTGCTATCTTGTGGCGAATTTGTCTCACCAATGATTTCCTTTCTGTTGCCATATTTTACCTCCTGAGATGACTCAGCTCTACTTTCCACCCAGACAATAACAAGATTGTGTGTAGATCTTTGTGATGTATCTGTCGAAGACTGTGCTCTGCCAGTTGTCCATTAAACTTCCATTTAGCACCTGATGTGGTTACTAGGATATTTATGTGAGGTGCATCTCATGTCGTTGTGTGCTAGACATGGATTCATGATTTTCAGTTTGTGTATTCAGGCTGATGAGTCAAATTTCCTCCACTAATCTAATCTAATCTAGTAGACACTACCAATTAAATAACAATTAACAATTAACAATTAAATAATTGTGAAGAAAGAAGTATTAGGAAAAATAGTGATGTTTTAAACAAAATAATTAAGTTTCTAGGTTTAAGTTGTATCAGTTGTTTCAGTCTTCAACAGGCAATAAAGGAAATACATCATCATCTGTTCTCCTTGACAGACAGCTGGACACAGTTCTTTTGATGTATCTCATCTGATGTCTTGTGGAAGGTGTACTCACCCTGTAGTGTAATCGCAATATATATTTGAAGCAGCAAAAACTTCCAGGAATAACATGGTTTGATCAGCTAGTACTCTCACCTGAATTGTTCTTGCTGTTATTACAGCACCCTCTACTGGCAGTGAAATGAAACTACACCACACTCATCTAGACCAACCGTTTCAAAGAGGGGTCCTGGGGGCGCCCGAGGCATTTTTGAAGGAGCTCCAGGTCACGCTTAATAAGAAAAGAGCACTTTTGTAAAAAACAATCCAAAACTCACGCTTGAAAATGAAGATATCAAAAATTACTTATAATTTTTTGTTAACAACTTAAAGTCACCTATATGAAGTCACCTACTTGAGTCATAAACTATCTTATATTAAACTCACTTCTGATATTAATAAAGAAATACGTAAATCTACTTAAATATCAAAAGTACAAGCAAAAGAACATTTATATACTGTACACTAATATTCTATGTTGACATTTTATCATCCTGGCCACTTATTGGATCTAATATTCAACATTTTTCTAATTATCCGATTTCTGATATTCTCATACAATTTTTTTTTTGCAAAATAAATTTGTTTAAAGTTTAAAGTAATGTGTTGGAGCAATGTACAATATTTGCCCCAAAATATAATGGAGTGGAAGATAAAATTATATTGTTTCAACTGTGAATAAAATACTGATACCGTCCCTACTCTTAAGCAATTTAAAAATAGAATAATTTTTCACACACACAGTTTTATTTTTTTTACTATGATTCAGCAGCTGCTACTCTTTCATGAAGACATGCAAACTTAATTTAATTTAAAAACTTGATATTGAATTTTACATACAGTATGGTAAATGGTTTTTTTGCGCATACTGTTTATTATCTATCATAAAGACACTGATTGTCTATTTCAGTGTAGTTCAAACTGACGAACTATCAAAACGCCTCCTGTGTAAGAGATATTTCTAACTATAGAAGTCATAGTCATGCATCAGACCTTTACTTAAAACCGACAAGACTGTCCAGTTTCCATAGAACTATTATTATCCAAACTGAAATCAAATTCAGAAGCACATAGTAAAGGAGAGAGAAGAAAACAACAGCAGAGTAGAGGACAGAAAGATGGAGAGAAGAGAGAACCTCTCAAAGCATCCAGGACATTAATTAACAGAAGCTGCAGTCAATTCCCCTCTAGCAGCGACCCTGCCCCTGGCCTTTCCTGCTCCAACACAGCAGAGCATTCATTGACTGTTTAGGGAATCAAGTGAAAACCAAACAGGGCAGCTGGAGTCACTCATCGGATTTGTAGTCAGTGACGCTTGACATTGACAGGCCCTGTACAGGCCATAGCCGCTGCCTGTTCCCGTTTAGTCATCTATAATCTGGTTGGTTTTAGTGTTCTATGGATGAACAACATGGAGCTTTAAGGGCCAGGTTGAAAGAAGTGAGGGCTGTTTGAGTGTGGGACCATGACCTTTACATGCTGGAATCACAAAGGTCTTTTTGTCATCGTTTGTCCTCATCAGCAGTTACAGTATAAAGTCATTTATTTAATTTATTTAATGTAAGTAATATTATATTACTTAATGTGTTAAATAGAAGTGGTTTGCCAGTGACTATGAATATTTTTGCTCATTGTGATGTAATTCTTTGAGTATCTTCAAATTGTTCAAATCACTCAAATTGATTTACAGATGATCATACCACTAATGGCCAACTATGATAGGTCCATTTTCTTAGGGTTAACCTTTACATGGTTTGATTTACAGCTAAAGATCTAGTTCCTCATTCAGAGATGGCACATAAGGCTGTGAACCTAAAACCAAAGCTAAATGTAAATTGCATCGCTAATATGTAAAATATACAATGTAAATGGACTGGATTCACAGTATATAACTCTTTTTGAGTCATCTTGCCCACTCGATGCACTTTGCACTCTGCCCTTAGACTTTAAGGGTTTAAGGTTAGAAAGTTTCACATCTGTGCAGTTTGTGAAATCTAGTTGAGACAATTTGTAATTTGTGAAATTGGGCTATACAAATAAAATTTTATTTGATTTGATTTGATACAAGCTGCTGCTTCACTTTCGCCAACATTTAAGAAATTCTGCTCATTGAATATTTAGATTTACATTTTAATGTGTAATATTGTGGATTAAAAAAAAAAAATCTCCACAAAGCTTTTCTTCAAATTTTTCATACCTAACATTTACTCATACTTTTACTCTACCTCATAAACTAAAAAGATATGCAGGCCAGGAAAAAATGGATTCACCATATAAACATGCAAATGCTAATGCACACAAACACACACACACACACACACACACACACACACACACACACAATAAAGAAGAATGCTGGGCACGTTTTTGAGAGTTGTTAGTTCAGCTCACCCTGGTGCACATAAACTTGGGATGCTGTGTGAAATGTAAATAGAAACAGATGGGAAGCACTAATACCCCATATTTAATAAAAAAAAAAAAAAATAGCACAAAGACAGCATAACAATTGTTGAATTCCTTTGTTTTGAAAATTATATCTTTTTAAGTTGGATGCTACCACCATGTTTCAAAAAAGATGGGAAAACAGGAAAAGTTGGGAAATGAAAAATTACTTAGTATAACATCTCACTATTTATTTTATTATTTTGTTTTTCTGAGGTCTTTCACTGTTTTTTCCACAGTGAAAGACTGTGCTGGCAAAAAGTGTAACAATTTAAGAATGATGTTTGTCAGTGTAAAGCTGGAAATGATTTGGGGATTTTATTGTCTACAGTTCATAATATCATTAAAGAGACTAAGCAAAGTACAAAACTTAAGACCGGTATCAGATGCCCATGATTTTTTTGTGAACACAGTTCACCAATGCATCCAAAGAGGAAAAAAAAGGTAAAAGTGCAAAGCCAAAAAAGTTGAAACTCTGCCATGCAAAGTGGGAACGTATATAAACCAGATCCAGAAATGCTGCTGCCTTCTCTAGGCCCAAGTTTATTAAAGATGAACGGAGACAAAGTGTATGATTGTCCCATGGTCTGACGATTCATAATTTGAAATTCTTTTTGGAAATCATGGATGGTGCTTCATCTGGGCTCAAGAGGAGAGGGATAATCTGCCTTATTAGCAGCACACAGTTCAAAAGTCAGCAACCATGATGGTATGGAGATGTTTCCTGTACAGGATGTGTACATGGCAGTGGTAACCCTGCACATTTGTGAAGGCACCATTAATGTTGAACAATATATTCATATTCTTGTATGACAACAGCATGACGTGATGTTGGGCACATTTTGAAATGTAAAGTACGGTAAAGAAAGAAAAGGATTCTACTTTCAAGATTACAGCAATTGGTCTAAGTTCCAAAATGCTTACAGAGTCTTGTTAGAAGAAGAATTGATGCCACAGATAGATAAATATGACTCTGTCCCAATTTTTTGGAAATGTTCTGAAATGAGGATAAAGTTTTTAAAAAGCAGAGAAATGTATTGATTTCAATATTTGATAAGTTGTGTTTGTGCTATTTTTAATTAAATATGGGGTTTCAATGTTTTGTTATAAAGTTCTACTTACATTTTACCCAGTGCTTCTGGAATTTGGGTCTAATCTTTGGTGAATTTATGTTTATTAGGCCCTGTGACACCAACCTTAAGAGCTTAACCTCCAGTGTATCACACAGTTGGAAAGTGATGGTCGCATTATGGGAACAAAAGATGTCCACTCTTCTGCTCCAATCTGTTTCATATTGGCTTACCAGCAAACATGAAGATCAATGGGCTGGGTGCATGATTACAAAGGGGTGGGACTCCCATTCAGCTGAAAGGCAGGCCTCACAAAGTAGACCTTCCCTTATCAATACTTTTGGAGCTGTACCTAAAGCAAATGTTGCTACCATTTCTCTGAATGTGGATGTAGCGGGGGAGCTACTGCCTGGAGGTGCAGCTTCAGCTGCATTTTATTTTGAATTTAAGGCAAAAGAGAGACTTTTTGTGACATTGAAGATTATTTGTCTGTTCTTATGATTTGTGTTTTTGTGCTGGAACATAATTCTGAAACATTCTTGCTCCATAAAGCAGTTGGACTCACTGATCAAAATATTTTAATGGTTTCTTCGGAACTGGTTTCAAAAGTTACCACATTGGTTCTTTTGTACAACCAGAGTAATACAGCAGAGGTAGGATAGTGATCCCTTTGGAGACCCAGTCTCACCTAGAACAGAACACCTAGGGAGAGCAAGAGTTGGAAGCCCTGGATGAGCAGTGTGTCTACTTGGAGAGAGGAGGATAGGAGGACTAACTGGCAGTGGAGATGACAGACATTGAGGGATGGGAGAACCAGGGGCAAGGGGGCTCTGAGAAGAAGCGTTGCCCTGACCACCATGGTCCTGAACGTCAGTGCAGTCTCCAAAGAGGCTTTGGCAATCCAAAACAACACCTACATGAGCGCCATGGTTCGGCTTCCAATGTGGAGGGGTTTGAGGACTTTGAAGAATTTGTTTTGGATTTTGATGACTATGACTTGCTGGAGTCAATCCACACTCAACTGGAGTCACCGCTTGAGCCTATCCGTAAGTTGTGCAAAGTTGTATTTTGTTATAGATTCACCTATGCTCTTTCCAAGTTGCATTACACTCCTCTCCATTCAAGTTTTCCATCCTGAGAGTTTGATGGTATTGAAAATTACATGAAGTTTCTGGTGAAGGGAGGTCTGATACAATCATAACACAATGGGAAATTCACAGTGACAAGTAATTTGTTCTATTTTTGTATGGATGGTCAATAACTGAGAGCTGACTTTTTTTCATTGACTATGTCGCTTGCTTCTTGCTTGCATAATTGCAAAGGGCTCATTCCTGGCCACTGTGAACAAAGTTGTTCCCGATATTGAGTGAATTGACATGGCACTCGACTGCTGCTGTTTCCTGTTTTCCTATTGATCGAGTGGCACCCATTAGGTTTAGCTACAGCTAGAGCGGAAAGACATTTCATTGACCAGCTATGTGTTGTTGTGCTATTTTTACCTCTATTCAGACACAGAATCATTGTAAATTATTCCTGTGACGAAGCTAGAAATGAAGATTATCAGTCTGCAATACCACATTTCTAAGTTATAATTTGATAAAAGGTTCAGTAGGACCTAAAATCTCCAACTGGGTATGGATTTTTCAACTATTCCTAGCTACAAGACTGAATTTGTGAACTTTTGAATCAATTGCCATGCCATTAACATTTATGGTCTCCGGAGGATGAATCATAATACATTTATGGGATGCCCTGATGTTTTGTGAAGGGTACAATGAGGTTGACATTTTTGTTTTTGTGATAAGTGTCAAAACAACTCTTAGATAAATTATTTTGACATTTTGTAGAAAATCCCAAGAGAATGAATCCTCGCGTTTTTGATTATTATGTTATTGGTGTTTTTGTGATTTGACTTTTTAGTGTAACCAGCCGGCTGACTCAGTGATAGCAATTTTGGCACATTATAGTAGCATCCTAACACTTTGAACTAAGATGGTTACTTTTGGGAACATAAGTTGCAAATTTTCAGTATATTAAAATTGGCACTTTGACCATGATAGCATGCTGAATGTTGAGGACCATGGAGTGTTGTACAAAGAACCGCGCAAAATCTGAAGTCAAAGTCAGTGCTGGAACAGGCTGAAGTTTGAAAATGATCAAATCTGTGGTTTTCGAGTGAAAGATGGCATTTGAACAGCATTTCTTTTAAGACTAAAAGCTCAAGGCTATATTAGACATCCCAAACTTGAACTTACTCTGCAGCCTGGGTTAAAGAGACAGAGAGTCATCTAACTAAATTACAGTTCATAGGAATGTTAACTATATTACATGAAGAACAGAGCTGATAAACCACAAAAACTGAAAAAAAAAATTATAAAACAGTTCACAAGGTTCGGCAAAGTTTTAAATCATCATTACTTTGTAAGAAAGAAACATTTTAGAGATGGGACTTTTTTTATTGTAACTGAAATTGCTTTTTTTTTTTGCAACAGCAACAAAAAAGTAATGAAAAGGTATAGTTATATGCCATGCAAAGTTTTCAATGATTTAATGACAATAGTACCGCACTCTTACAAGTTGAATATCAAAATTCATCTTGGAATTAATTAATACTTGAAAGGACTATTACTACTATATTAGAAGCAAAGGTTCATGGCTTAACGTTTAAACTATGTGTCTCAATCTCATTCTCATTTTGTACACACCATTGGTCACGCTCTGATGGTAGGCTGCATTATAGTTCAAAATCCCCTGGTCAAGTATATCAGTTTCGATGATGGTTTCTGTCATTTTAAGGTCGGTTTTATCAAGCTAATATATGTTTCGTTTTTTGTTTCGTTTTCTGTCGCTTATCCGGGTCTGGGTCGCACGGGTAACAGTTTGAGTAGGGAGATCTAGATGTTCCTCTCTCCGGCCGCTTCCACCAACTCCTCCGGGAGGACACCAAGACGTTTCCAAGCCAGCCGAGAGATATAATCTCTCCAGCGTGTCCTTGGTCTGCCCCGAGGTCTCCTCCCGGATGGACATGCCCGAAACACCTCCCCCGGGGAGATGTCCAGGAGGCATCCTGATCAGATGCCCAAACCACCTCAACTGGCTCCTCTCAACGCGGAGGAGCAGCGGCTCTACTCTGAGCTCCTCCCGGATATCCGAGCTCCTCACCCTATCCCTAAGGCTGAGCCCAGCCACCCTGCGAAGGAAACTCATTTCGGCCACTTTTATCTCATTCTTTCGGCGACTACCCAGAGCTCATGACCATAGGTGGGAGTTGGGATGTAGATTGACTGGTAAATTGAAAGCTTTGCCTTTTGGCTCAGCTCTCTCTTCAGCACAAAAAACCGCTTTAGCGTCCGCATCACTACCAACGCTGCCCCAACCCGTCTGTCAATCTCCCGCTCCATTTTCCCCTCACTCGTGAACAAGACCCTGAGATACTTGAACTCCTCCACTTGGGGAAGCGACTCTCCCCCAACCCGGAGTGGTCAATCCACCCTTTTCCGGCTGAGAACCATGGCCTCAGATTTAGAGGTGTTGATCCTCATCCCTTCCGGTTCACACTCGGCTGCAAACCGTCCCAGTGCGAGCTGGAGGTCACTGTTTGATGAGGCTAACAGGACCTCATCATTTGCAAATAGCAGAAACGGAATGAGGCTGCCGAACTTGACTCCCTCCGCTGCTTGGCATCGGGAACGGGTTTGACTTATTGCCGGCAATGCGAACCAAGCTCTGGCTTCGACAATACAGAGATCAAATGGCCTGTAACAAAGGGCCATCTACCCCATACTCCCGGAGCACCCCCCATAGGACACCTTGAGGGACACGGTCATAAGCCTTCTCCAGATCCACAAAACACATGTGGACTGGTTGGGCAAACTCCCATGCCCCCTCCAGTACCCTCGTGAGAGTATAGAGCTGGTCCAGTGTTCCACAGGTGGGAAGAAAACCACATTGCTCCTCTTGAATCCGAGGTTCAACTAACAGCCGGACTCTCCTCTCCAGCACCCTGGAGTAGACCTTCCCAGGGAGGCTGAGGAGTGTGATTCCCGGTAGTTGGAACACACCCTCTGGTCCCCCTCCTTGAAAAGGGGAACCACCACACCTGTCTTTCACTCCAAAGGCACAGTCCCCCATGTCCACGCAATGTTGCACAGGCGTGTCAACCAGGACAGCCCTACAACATCCAGAGCCTTGAGGAGCTCGGGATGAATCTCATCCACCTCCGAGGCGCTGCCGCTGCGGAGTTGTTTGACAACCCCAGCGACCTCGACCCCAGTGATGAGAGAGCCCACCCCAAAGTCCTCCGGCTCTGCCTTCTCCTTGGAATGCGTGTTAGTGGGGTTGAGGAGATCATCGAAGTATTCCGTCCACCGCCGAACTATAGACTCAGTTGAGGTCAGCAACTCCCCTCCCACACAGAAGACCGTGTGAACGGGTTCCGCTTTCCTCTCGATAATTAGTTATTTGATGCTATAAAAAAAAGGTGGGGGCCGTGACTGGTCTTGATTGACAGCTGAGCCGTGCTCTGATTGGCCAAGCGGGTGAATGGGCAGAAACTCAGTACTGCAGCTTTGATGCCTAATCACTGTAGTGCAGAATTTGGCAGTGCAAGATGACAACACTATTATCTGATCATATTTGATATTTTATGGCTTAATGTTTGTAAAAATGCTACTGTAGATGAAATAAAATGAATAAATCTCTTTTGTTTTGGAATGAAATAAAGCTATATTTAAAATTTTTTGATTGCGAATATTTTGTAAATCAGACTTATAAAAGACTTGTTAGGAACTGAATTTATTGGAAGATTTGACAAACCAAAAAAAACAGTCTAATACAGACTTTTTTATGCATTATTATTAAAATGAGATGGTTGATTATAGGAATACTATAGCTGAGTTGTTTTCGAAAGAGTGAATGCAGTCTTGAAAATGTTTGTCTTGTCTTTGATCCAAGGAAACAATCAAGACCATCACGGAAAGAAAACCAAATTGTTTATCTTCCAGCTCAGAAGAATATTAAAGTGCTTTGTAGGCTCTCCAGAGCAACATCTGTAAAAACAATTTCCTTTTTAGCACACCAGATGTAGTGTATGTGTAACTGCATTTATTCAAGTTTGGAATTTGCCAAGGAGATGTTGAAACTGTCTACTGAATGGATAACAGTTACTTTTGGTTGCTGATAAGACAGAAAACCTCATTAGACAAATGGTTTGTGCTGTTGTTTATTGATTATAACGATAAGATTAATGCTCATAATGTACTGTACTGTAGATGGTCATGTGTTTTTGTACTTAAAGTAACTTGCTTTATGTGTTGCATTCTCAACAACATTAAAGGTCTCAATACAGCTTAGACAGCAGTTCAAGAGGTAGAAGAGAAGCAAAAAAAACGTGTTTTCTCTCAGGCGCTCTGCCAATGCTCAACCATCTCCTGAGACATATCTCATCCAGATCAACCAGAGCAGTTCATCCAAGGGCAGCCTTCGGAGTGTTTGTCTTGGAAGGCTCTAAAAAATGAAACAAACAGTTAACTTCATCTTGATCTCAATTTCTGTTTCCCCAAAGAAGACATGACACAGCAGAATGGAACACAATCACATAAACACGGTCTTGTTCTCTCTCACTTCCACCCCTGGCTGCTCATTTTAAAGATTAAAAAAGACAGTGTTTATTTAGAAGGAAATTATATTCAGCTGTTGGGCAGTCTGACTGGTCAACAGAGTCTCTGAGCTCTTCCCGGATATCCGAGCTCCTCACCCTATCTCTAAGGCTGAGCCCAGCCACCCTGGGAAAGAAACTCATTTGGGCTGCTTGTATTCTCATTCTTTCGGTCACTGTCCAGAGCTCATGACCATAGGTGAGAGTTGGGATGTAAATTGACTGGTAAATTGAAAGCTTTGTCTTCTGGCTAAGCGCTCTCTTCTACAACAGACCGCTTTAGCGTCTGCATCACTGCTGACGCCACCCCATTCCATCTGTCAATCTCCCGCTTCATTTTCCCCTCACTTGTGAACAAGACCCCGAGATACTTGAACTCCTCCACTTGGGGAAGCGACTCTCCGCCAGCCCGGAGTGGGCAAGCCACCTTTTTCC
>KV751348.1:3831752-3850426 GCA_001698575.1 Mola mola | reverse complement strand
CTGTTGAAACTCATCCCCGACGCTTCACACTCAGCTGCAAACCGTCCCAGTGCAACCTGGAGTTCACTGTTGGATGAGGTCAACAGGACTATATCTTCTGCAAATAGCAGAGACGGAATCCAGAAGCCACCAAACTCTAGTCTCATATCTTAATGCTTTGAACAGTGGGAAAACATTACAATAGTCAATAGTCCCTTCTGCATCATTGGTTTTGACAAAGTAAATAAAGCCAATAAAATTGCAGTAGATTCCCCTCCATGCAATTTTGGAGGTCAATTTTCAGACATACTTGGAATGAATATAAAACAATTTCTGCCTGGAAAACGGAAAATCACTTTAATCATGCATGATAAGCTTTGGAAACCAGTTGAAGGAATTGTAAATACACCTGATTTGCAGTCATAATATAAAATCAGTTGGTGTTTTTCTACCTGTGTTTTTACCATTTCTTTCCACAAAAACACATGCTTGACCTGAAAGCAATACAAAATGCAAAATGTTGGACAAATTCTAATTATCATCATGTAAACATCCATTATCACTCCCCAAAAACATGTCCACACAGGTGTTTAGCCTTTTGCTTTTCATTTTCCTGCTCCTTAATCTAAACTAACGACTCTTCAAGCTTACTACTCTTTTACATAGCAAGCGATGGAGTATCCTCACTGTGAGGAACTGCTCATTATACTAAATTAAAAAAAAGAAAGAAAAAGATCTCTAGATCAAACAAATTGGAGATTAAATTGGTTTTAAACAGATGTACAGAAAATCTCACTCACCTGTGGAGCCCTTCCCTCCTGGTATGGGGTTTGTTTCTGTCATGCACATGCAAATTAGATGAATTTGTTTTTTTTCAGCATGGAGCACATTCTGATGTTTGTTTTGCCCACAAGCACAAATTGAAGCTCCTTATGTAAAGCAGAACATCAAGACAACCTAGCAAAGCTAATGTTTTGGTTTATGGCTGCTCAGGTCACAGGTTTGAGGACAACCCCGGGTTGAGACGCCACCTGGTGAAGAAGTCGTCACGATGTCAGATTGCCCGGGCCAGCAACAGCTCCACACCACTGAGCAGCCTGAAGAAGAAGAAGAGAGCAGCAGATAAGAAAACCCATGAGGTTTGCAGCACTGTGTTCTCCCTACATTAGAAACAACAGGAACTACATACGTTCCTGTTGTTCAATTGATAAATGTTAAAAAGGAGCAAGACCACTTAACATCAGAAACACTTCCTAAAAACACGAGAGTGACCTTAAGTATAAATTATTCATTTTGCAGACACAATATAACACAGTGTTTCATTCCACCCAACATGCCAACTCAGTATTTAATCTGCTTGTAACTCAGCTATACACTAAGCTTACTATTTGTTAACAATGCCAGTGATTTACTGCTGAGCAGGTAAAATTAGATCATTTATTGTTTTGCACTGTAGGCCACTCTTTATTTTTTGAGAAACAAAGTGATGAAAGCAGAGAGACACGACACTAAAGTAAAACTCAAAACAATGTGCCGAACAAGGCTAAGACATAATGTATTTCAACACTTAGTCATTGTAAATATCAAAACAGAAATTTGTGTATAGTTCTAAGTATGAAACCAGAAAGCTCACACATGACTTTTTTGTACAAGGTCTTTTTATCAATAATAGTGCAAAAACACGGTACAAATACACGGTGTACAGTGGGATAGTATTCCTGTTTTTAATATCCCCCTGTCAACACATACAGTATACCCAACCCAACAATAAAAATCACCCAAACAACAAGCTGAAATAATAATAAAATTCATTTGATTAAGTGAATAGACTGTCAGTGTGGGTTTCTCCATGAAAAATAAGAAGGGACTCCATACTTGTCGAACAAGTAGGGAAGTGAAAGCCAAATCTGGAACAATACCAAAAAGGGCAGTCACAGGATTTGGCTCAGTGTGATGATTAAGTGTTTCTGAAATAGTGTTATGTATGAATTTATTATTTTAGACCTGGATATGACAGTGCCACTAGTGCCCAATGGACTATAATGACTTCTGGACCAACAGAGTACAACTGCGTCTGGATCACTAGACTTCCCATACATCTGGATTTATAGATTCCACAGAATGGGACTAATGGATGTTTTATACATTCTAAATAAACTGTTATTATCATGTTGTTGTGTTCTGTATAAGTGACATCTATTAGACGTCTGTCCGTCCTAGGAAGAAGGATCCCTCCTCTGTGGTTCTTCCTGAGGTTTCTTATTTTCCCTGTTTAAGGTTTATTTTTTTTAAGTTTTTCCTCACCCGGTTCGAGGGTCTAAGGGAAGAGGATGTCACATCTGTACAGTTTGTCAAAGCCCAGTGAGATAATGTGTAAATTGTGATTTTGGGCTATACAAATAAAATTTGATTTGATTTGATTTGATTTGAACTTCAGTTGTTTGTGGAGCTGAATGAGCTGATTGTGGAGAAGGACCATGAGATGCGCTGGAAGGAGCGAGCTCGCTGGATCAAGTTCGAGGAAGATGTGGAGGAGGAGACTGACCGCTGGGGCAAGCCTCATGTGGCCTCACTGTCCTTCCGCAGCTTGTTGGAGCTTCGCCGCACCATCACGCATGGTAAACGGCACCTGCATGTGACAGCCAAGCAGATTCTCCCAGCAGCAGTCTGAAAGTTTATCTGTTTCTGTGCAGCTGAATTAAAACCTCTAAGGACAAAAAGTGAGATACAAAAAGAAGCTAAACTCATCTTTGTTGAACAACAGAATATAAATTTGCCAAAATAGCAATATTTCTCCTTATTGTGAGACTTACTTGACTCCTTCTCTTCATCCTTGTTCATTAGGTGCCATCCTTCTGGACCTAGAGCAGAACTCTCTTCCCGGCATTGCCCATCTGGTGGTGGAGACAATGATCATCTCTGATCAGATCAGAGCTGAGGACAGGCCCAGTGTTCTCCGGGCTCTGCTCCTCAAACACAGGTCAGATTATCACCAAGTTTCAGGAAAAGTTAGCCATCCAGTGTGTCAACCCAGGAGAAGATCAATATAGGATCGTTAAAGGCTGAAATAATAACGATAGTTGAGAGCAGGAAGAAGCTGGTTCTGTTGTTGATTAATAGGCTGATACCACGAACTGGCTGAACAACACAGACTTTGCACATGATCTCTGATGAGTGTAAGCTGGCATTCCTCTTCTAGTATAATTGGATACTTGGAAGATTGTAGCGGTTGTCTGGGGAAAACGTGAGCGAACTCTAGACGTGTGTGTGGTGTTGTGAATCTGAAAGCTGGCCGTCAGAAACGTATAGTGAACTCAGAATTAAATTCTTACAACCCTACTTACTGAAGTCGCTAGCAAAACTGAGATAGCATGCTTTTGGCAGAATAGTAGTTAACCTATCCTCAGTTTTAATCATTGATAATGCTATAATATAACATAACTAACAACCTTGTTGTGTTTGTAACTTATAAGGAAAACTAATGTGAATTTAATTTTAATTTAACTATAATTAATCTCAGCTCGGCTCACACAATAGCACTCCCCCTTGTGTTGGGAGAGAAAAACTTTATAATTCTATAATTTATAATTCTCACAACCAGACTCATAAACATGGTCACAGGGCAGAATGTTCAGGAATTACTGAAAAAGTATTTTGTAACAGACAGTACAAAACCACAGACACAAGTTGTATTAGACATCGTCATTGTACATCATCTTGATGAAGAAAAAGTCAACAGAGACGCCAACACCATTACAATTAAAATATTAACATACCATCTAAAGAAATTTAAATTGAACTCAAACCTATTCCTGGTCAGCGTGCACTTAAACTTTGTTTACAAGACTCTGAACGTGGGAATTCCAAACCAAAAATTGAATTATCCATATGTGCATCCAAAGCCTGATAAATTATTCCTCTTCTTCCACAAACACATCACACACACATCAGTGAGAGCACTTTTGCACTGGATGATGTGTCACAAAAGAGATGACTGATTTGAAGTTTGCTTTTCTTCATCCAGCTATTAATAGGCATGCCACTGTTTACATTTTAATTATGGCTCATGTGTACGGTGGCAAGAAGACTAAAATCTGAACCCTGTTCCTCATTAATCATCATCCTGTGGTGGGGGTTATGCTAACTCAGGGAAGAGGGAATTTCCAAATTGTTGACATTTAACAACACTTGGTTCATCGTCTTCTGTAGTTCCCCAAGGTTTCTAATGTCAGGACTGCACTGTGGCTGCACTGAGACTGAAAGCCCCGGACAAGAAATTAAGAGCTTGGCTCTTCTTTATGTGAGCCATCTCATTGCGTTGGTATGTGTCTTTGTGAAGTCATATTCTGAGTTAGCCTTACTTCTGTGTCATGCACAAGAGTGTGTGTCAATCTCACAGCAACACAGCAAGAGTGAAAAATAACTTAGCAGTTTGTTAGAAACACATGAGCTTTCTTTGCTGATGCCAGCCTTTCTAACTATTTTGTTATTTTCCTTAAATCCACGTGCATTAGGTTTCATCTTTTTGTTTGATATAAGAAAGATGTTAAACCCGGGGATTAAGATATAGGGGGCTGACTAAGGTAAATTATTTATGTGTCTTCATTCCAAAAGTTTACTGTTTCTTGCCAGCAGGGTCGCTGGCAAACTGACCTGGTCTATCGAGATAATTGTAAGACATTGTTGTGAGCAGAAACATGTACAGTAGGAACTATCTTCTGTCATTTTACAGTGAATTCTGTGTAGTATCACTATAAAGAAAGAAAGCATGCCTCTACTTATGGATTGTTGGCTAGCTAACTGACTTCACATGGGAGTGTTAACTCTGCGGTATCATGAACACAAGCCTCTCTCTATGAGTAGAGACATGTTGTTGTTTTTTTCCGTGCAGTGATGTGATCTACTGTAGTTAGGCTGACAGGAAGTAGTTCGTCCAATAATCTGCTAATAGCAAATGCTATGGATTATCTTGACTAACCAGGTAATGATTTCTGAAAAGACACCTTCATTTTTAGATTTTCAGTGTTGTTGTTATCAAGGTCAGTGGTGCTAGTGAAAAATACTGGGTGTGATATTGTTAATCCAGAGGAAGTTTATGTGAGTCGATTTAAAAGAGGGAGTGGTTAGCATGGGGGAACCACAACTTGCCCACTACAAAATCTTACAAACCTCAGCTGTGGGCTTAAAACCAGAAGGGATGTTTATATCAGATCGTGCAGACTATTAAAATGCAATGCAAGTGAAGTCACTTGCATTGCATTTTAGTAGTCTTTAGTAGTTCTCTTTTTGCTACAGCTCTCAGGAATGAGTCCCCACTCATTTATTGATGCTTCTACTGGCATGCCAACTAAGATTATCTGAAGAAGATACTGTATGGCCAGTGGAATAATGCTCTACATGGAGTGATTATACATTTTTTTCCCAATTAAATAACTAAGAGACGGTGTCAACCTAATGATGGCACTAGACATAAACACGGTCACTTTATCAGGGGACCTTTAAAGTCTGTGCATAATTTTGTGGCAAGCTATTCTGTAGTTACAGTAATCTACATTTTTCAATGGCATGGCTTAGTTTCACTTTAGCTAACTCATTTGACAGCTTATACTTGGCCTCTTTGTTATGTAACTGGGAAAAAAATCTATAATCTACTCCATATAGAGCATTATTCCATTGGCCACATCCACTGGATGGATAATCAGGAAATCGTGTGGATATTTGTATGCTTTACACAATGGATTGTATCTACTCCCTGAAATGACACCTTTGGCTAGATAATAATTATGTTCAATATTGATCATAAAATGGCAAGGAAATCTGAATTTAATGCCAATCACAAAAATATGCAGCTCTGATTTAATATAGTGCCGTTATGGGTTTAGCGTTCAAAGTTGTAACCAACACTGGTTTGAAGCCACTGCCATCAGCTGTAGCTATAATTTACATTTAGTGCAAATTAACAAAATTCATCACCCAACACTGTGAAAGTGAGCCACATAAATACTGCTTTCTAAACTAAACTATACCATTTTGTGCCTGTTACTCTCCCATCAAAACCAACTCCAAATTTGACCATTTTGAATTCATAAATGTCCACATTCTGCCCTAATGACTCTCAGAGTTGGGTATCTAAATGACAACAGGAAAGATGTTTTATTACATAATTTTAAAGCACAGTATTATGGAGCTGCCATAGCTACAGATTAGCCTAAACAACTGAGTCAGACTGATGCATGCACGCCAATATCAGATGAATACCGGCCAATGGATAATCCTGGTTTCAATATAAAATGCCAAGAAAAACTTTGATTAGGATTAGGGTAATGTGCTATGTGGACAGGTATGATAGCCTGCCATCAGTAGTTTACCAACTCAGTGGGACTTAAACAAGAGGCTCATAAATAACTCGATGTTATTGGAGTGCATACTGATAGGGAGGTGGAACCACTGTTGAAATACATGAAATGACATTAAGTATTAATGGAGGGGAAATTATGTACTTGTACATTGACTTGTTAGCTTAACTCAAGTCTTATCTGCTAACATACATGGGTTTATGCTCTTAACTACAGCAAGCCCCCAGGGGAGAACAGGATGTTTTGGCACTTCAGTTTTGGGGAGCTCTCACGTTGTGCATCTTTATAAGCAGTCAATGTGTCAGACTCACACAGCTAGCTGCAGACTCATGTTTTCTCTCTCTCTGTCCAAAGCCATCCGACTGACGTGAAACATCGTTTTCACCGTCACCAATCATCCAGCAGTCTTCATGGCAGCTTTAATCACAACCATGACCAGGAAACCAATCTGCCGCTGGTGGCTGAAGAGCACGATGAGCACAATGATAAAGTGCCAGTCTACGACCCAAAACAAGATGTTTTTGTCAGCCTCTTTGTGAGTTTTGTTTTGTGTGTCCTTATGTTTACAACTTTCTACGCGCTTCCTTTACTGATTTTATCAATGTAAGAAACTGGTGACAGAGGTATGAGATCTGAGTGATGATAAATTGTGATATAGTTGCAACAGTGCTGGAAGACAGCATAGTAAATATGATTCACTACACCAAAGTAAGTGATTAAGTAGTTTTGACAGGAATCCACAAGTGTGAACCCAGCTATCTAAATGGATGGAGATAAAAGCGAAGCTGAGCTGTCTTGTTCTAGTTTATGGTTTGCATTAAGTCTTAAGAATCAGCAACAAGGATAGATTTAAACTTGATTACACTAAATTCCTGACGCAAGGCCCGTAGATGTCTTTGAACCCATGAGGTCAGAAGTCGAGCAGGTAGTTCTTGAAGTTGGAGAAAGCGAGCCTCCCAGTGCCACGTGTTGGATTATGTTCTCATTCATTTTACAGGTGCTTCTAGTTAAAGCTTCTTGATGCATTAACTGTCAAAACTAAATGTTCCCCATCTTTTAAAATGTTGGCTATGTGATTCTATTCTACACAAAGAGCAAGTCATAAACTTGTGGCTATTATTGTTCCTATACGTTGCCATTCCCATACTGTGTTCAAGATATTGGTCCCATGCTATTTCATGTGTCAGATCACATTGGTTGGCACAACAGTGTGGATATTTTTGTTCTGTTGTCTCCCCAAGAATTCTCTCCACCCTCTGCCTCCTGATGGACATCCAGGTGCAGCCAGATCCATGAAACTCCTCGCCAAGATTCCCAAAGATGCTGAAGCTGTCATTGTTTTAGTAGGTAAGCTCTTGACAAAGTAGATTAGGGGTAATATTTCTTTTCTTCTGTTTCTGGCTAAGAGATGAATCTCCACAAGGTCTCAAATACAATAATAAAACAATTACCTCAAATAATGTCTGTAGTTTCTAGTGTTAATGGTAAACCAATACCATTGCAGCTGCTCTGTTAAGCCCTGTAAGAATCTCACTGAGGATTCATTTGCAGATCAATTTCTGTTCAGAGTAAAAAGATGATGAGTACACGATTAGCCGAAGTGCAAGCACAGATTGTGTAAGCAAAGTCAAACTTGTGCTTTGTTATTTTTCCTGTCAGGTTGCTTCGAGTTTCTGGAACAGCCAGCCATGGCCTTTGTCAGGCTGAGTGAGGCGACCGCTCTGGAATCAGTACTCGAGGTCCCTGTTCCTGTTCGCTTTCTTTTCGTCCTGCTTGGTCCCACTCAGGCCAACATTGACTACCATGAGATTGGACGCTCCTTCGCCACACTCATGTCTGACAAGGTAAATAAAAACCTTGAAAGAGGCAAAACCTTGTCGTTCATATGATTGAAAGATCAAGTCATAAAATGCAAAGAAAACAGGTCAATGATGTAATTTAATTACTATTGAATAGTAGGAATTTATTTTAAAATTAATAAAATGAAACCACTTCATAGTCTAAGTACTCGGGTAAACATAAAAATTCCTTGATGGTCCCAGCCAAATGTTCGTAGGTGCTATAACTACAAAGAGCTTGCAATCAACCCAGGACATGAGAAAACCTTCAAATAAATGCTTTCCAGGAGTAAGTGGATTTAACTGTAGAGGACAATCAAAGACAACTGAGAAGATGACCACTTAATAGGAGTAACTTTCTAATCAGTATTAAAATGGCAGCTCACAATGAAGCACTTGTCATTACCAAGCTTGGATGGCCTGTCGTTAACATTCTGGTGTTGGCATTTGACTGTGTCTTGCTCCAGAGTTTTCATGAGGTGGCCTATTTTGCTGATGACAGACAGGACCTTCTAAATGGTATCAACGAATTCTTGGACTATAGCATCGTCATTCCACCCTCCAATGTTGAGGGAAAAGACCTCCTAAAGACAGTGGCAGACTTCCAGAAGCAGCTGCTGCGCAAGAGGAAGGAAAGGGAACTCAAGAAGCAACACTCCTTGTCTGGAATGGAGCAGAACAGCAAAGGTAATGTAGTGTGTCAAGTTCATAACAATCCTCCTCTCCAAGCTAAATCATCAGTTTTTGGCTTTACAAATCAACAGTTGTCTTACATAAAACTGATCGATCCTTTATTTATTTTAAATTCCCTGCCATTCACTGTTTGTGTTCCTCAAGAGTTTTTATTCATACTGCCACTTGATGGCGCCAATAACATTTTTAAAATCCTTTACATATCTACATAGGGTTTAAAGATCGCTTCATTCTACATTTTTCAACAAGAGCACAAAATGCATATCTCCACAAAGGCTAAACAATCTTTCCTTTTTCTGGGACTCTTGCCTAAAGGCTCAACATTCACTTACAAGGAAAACAAAACAATAGAAAAATAAAATACATAAATATAGTCATTACAAGTGCTATAATCGTTTTTAAATTCACTGCCATTCATTTTAACCTTTGCTGACATTAAACTTTCATCCTATCCTTTTTTTCCCAAAAGATACTTCAATTGGAAGAATTCTGCTAATTTTTTTACAAAACGATCTGTTGTAACCATGACCTTTGACCTTTGATGGGCAAACTCATATTGGGTTAAAATCTTGATACTTTACATCTGTGGTGTGTGACAGTCTTAGATATAATTGGTAAATTTTGCTGTTAAGAGAAATGAAGAAGGGGAAATTTGCCTGATCTTGACCTTTGACGTACAGAGTTCAAAATTTTGGAGTGTAGTGTAGTGTACATGTATTTCAGGTGACTAGTGAATAAGTGTCTTAAGTGGATAATGTATTGTCTTTCCATTGTTGAACATAAGAAAAATCTAAAACATGGCCAGTTTCCTTTGTAATAGTGTGTCGCCCCTTACCTTTTACTTTGCAGTGGTTTTACAGGTGTGTATTTACTCAATTTTCTTGCTCCCTTGTATTTAATAGTCTTTTTTCTCACAATCATGATTAGAATTATTAGCTCGTCTATCTAATGACGCCTGTAAAAATCAATCAGATGTGAGTCCAGAAGAGGAGGAGGAGGGAGACCAAGAAGTGGACCCTTTGAAGCGCTCAGGGATCCCTTTCGGAGGCCTGATCCACGACATCCGACGGCGCTTCCCACATTATGTCAGCGACTTAAAAGATGCTCTGGACATGCAGTGTATCGCCGCCGTCATCTTCATCTACTTTGCTGCACTGTCACCCACTATTACCTTCGGAGGCCTGCTGGGTAAACAGAACCTTCAAAATCCATAAATCCATGTCACTGTGATAACTGCTCTGAAGATGTGTTTTTTACTGACATGTTTATCTGTACAGGAGAAAAAACAGAGGGCATGATGGGAGTGACTGAGCTAATTGTGTCAACTGCAACTCTTGGAGTTATATTCTCACTACTTGCTGGTCAGCCGCTCCTAATCATAGGCTTTTCGGGACCCCTGCTGGTGTTTGAAGAAGCTTACTACAAGGTACTGTCCTCATTTTCCACAGTAACTACCACACTCTACATCATACTCCAGTTTTTGTGTTATATAATTGATGATTACATGCCTTCTGTCTTTTTACTCAGTTCTGTCAGGCCCAAAACTTCGAGTACCTGACTGGTCGAGTGTGGATTGGTTTCTGGCTCATCTTTATCGTCCTGGTGATTGTGGCAGCTGAGGGAAGCTTTCTTGTCCGCTACATCTCACCCTTCACTCAGGAGATCTTTGCTTTCCTCATCTCTCTTATCTTCATCTATGAGACATTTTCTAAGATTATCAAGGTAACAAATGGAGCAAATTCGTGATTGAAATTTGTACAAATTAAAACACTTTTTTACCTTACCAAGGTACCAAAATCTGAAGTGCATGATTCATTTATGATTGCAAGTACTTTTCTTGTTGTTCAAGTCTATAGCATCAAAGAATTCCATTTAAACCTCCCTTGTTACAAATGCATAGCAGTCAACAGAGATTTTTGAAAGCCCCTTGTTGGTTTTAGGTGTTTAACGAGCATCCACTGATGGCAATATACCCCAGCAACCCCACCCCAGTTACTGGACCGGATGTCGACTACGTCGTCAATCAGCCCAACACAGCTCTTCTGTCCCTGGTCCTCATGATGGGAACTTTCTTTCTCGCATTCTTCCTCAGGAAATTCAGAAACAGCCGGTTTTTAGGTGGCAAGGTACCTCCTTTTTATTGCCTTTTTTCCTTTTTTTTAATACTTATTTCCATTTTCTCAAGGTGCCCTATTGAAAAGAACACACGTTGACATTGTTTTCGAGGTCTGAAAGCATTGTTGTTCCTCACAACAATTAAGTTTTTGGTGGTGATGTTATAGCCATTTTGGTAATTACCTGTCCGCACCATTACCTACAATAAACGTTTTATCTGTGATGCGTTGGCCCTATCAGCCCTAATGTACAGTGGCTGAGAGAGCTTTTTGAAGATGTAGTTTTATGTCCCGAAAATTATGCTAGGTTAGGTTATGCTAAGTTAGGTTAGGTATTGTTAATTACTGGTTTGTTTTCTTATTTTGTTTGTGTTTTGTCTGTTGTATTTGCTTGCGTTTCTTTACAGTAGAGTTTGTAGAGCTCTCTCTACCAGTGTGCTAAAGAGATAAAGTCACAAAACACACACCAGGTATCAGGTACAGACTCTGGGGGATTCAGAATGCAGAGACATAAAGGGAGGTTCTTAGTCAAAGCCGTTTTAATTAGAAAATGGGTCGACACCGTGAGATCAAACTAACAAGCATTGATACAGTTTTAGGATACAGGCAAACTCAGTAAATGAGGAACAAACAGGATCAAGCACAAGGGACTTACAAGGAAATAATGCTGGACTGCTCTCTCATAACGAAAATAAAATCTGACATAGGAGGAAAGGAACACAGAGCTTAAATACGAAACGAGGGGGAGACAATTGGACACAGCTGACACACATTAGGCAGGATAAGCAATCTCACACACACATGAGGAAAGAGAATTTAACAGGACATGGGGATTAAGACACAACCAAAATTTCAAAATTAAACAGGAAACACAGAATGACCCTAACAGACGGACACGTAACACTACCGCACCATTACCGTGGCCCCAATAAATTTACAAAACGCTCTCCAGAACTGTCCCACAAACTGCGGCCCCCAATCTGAGAGAATATTTTAGGAAAACCATGGGCGAGAAAAACATAATTCAAGATAACCTCCACGGTCGCCTTGGCGGATGGCAACTTAGAAAGAGGAATGAATTTGACCATCTTAGAAAAACGTTTAACATCTTTTAACACGACTGTGTTACCTCCGGTGAAGGGTAATCCGGTGACAAAATCCAGAGATATGTCCGACCAAGGGCACTGTGGCAAAAGAAGCGGACAGAGAAGTCCCATGGGAGGTCTGTGTGAGGTCTTATTTTGCACGCACAGAGAACATGCAGCAACATATTCCACTACCTCCTTCCGCATGTCCGGCCACCCTTTATGTTCCTGTAAAGATATTTCTGCTAACACCAGGGTGGCAGGAAATTAAGGAGGTGTGTGCCCAATGGATCAATAACCACATAACTCCTTAGGAACAAACAATCTGTTGGGAGGAGTACCAGGAGGAATCTCCACCCACTGTATGGCATTTCTTAACCTTCTTCTCAACCTCTCAAGTTATAGCCTCCACAAAACAGGTAGTAGGTAAAATAGGGACAGGAGGCTCAGGATCAAACTCGGGCAAATGTACTGTAGATGAGACAGGGTGCCGGGTTTGACATTTTTCAAACCAGGGCGATAAGATAAAGTAAAATTAAAACTGGAAAAGAATAAGGCCCATCTAGCTTGCCTGGATGTCAGCCTCTTAGCGTTTTCAATGTCTTCTAGTTTTTTATGATCTGTCCATACCACAAATGGTTGTTCTGCTCCCTCCGGCCTGTGTCTCCAGTCCTCCAAAGCTGCTTTGACAGCCAACAGTTCCCGGTCTCCAATTGAGTAATTTCTTTCTGCTAAGGAAAGTTTTCTAGACAGGTAGAACAGGGATGAATTTTATTATCTTTACCTGAGCGCTGTGACAGGACAGCTCCTATTCCAATGTCTGGAGCATCCACCTCCACAATGAACTGGTTAGTCCGCTCAGGGAGACATAGTACTGGAGCAGAAGTCGTTGAAAGGCCACATCAGCTTGAGGAGACCAGGAGAACTGTGTCTTGGAGGAGGTGAGAGGATGGAAAGGAGCAGCAACAGAACTAAAATTTCTAATAAATCTTTGGTAGAAATTGGCAAAGCCCAAAAAACGCTGTACATCTTTTCGGGAGGACAGAGTTGGCCAGTCGATTGTGGCCCGGTACCTTCTATTGGTCCATCCTAATTTGACCTTCTGAAATAATATCTTTATGGAACTCGCACTTCTCAGCTTTTACATATAGCTGTTAGAATTGGCTATGAATATAGCATGCTTCTTCAGTCTATTAACCTAATGTGTTTTACCCTCTAATTCTCCATTGAGCCGTGGTTCCTGTCTTGCACTGAATCTAGGGTAAAGCTCATATTTATAGAGCAGCTTGACCATTTGGAATCAGCTCTGCATAACAGAAAAACAAGTGCTAGACGTAACTTCTCTATCTTGTCAGCAAGACACGTCCAGTCAACACTCACACATGTTGTCTAACACATTCCAAGGACAAAGCGTGGACAGTGGTTGGCTTGTCCATGTACGGGTAACTGGCCAATTATACTCGGTTACGTGAAAGTCCAACCTCTGTATGGGGCAGAGCCCAGCCCAAGAAGATAAATATACAATGTTTCTAACAATCAGGGCTCGCTCTGACTGAGATCCTGCGAGAGCTCCATCACTCCGAGCCCAGCGCTGCCATACTTTATATGTGACCAGAAAATAAAGATTATAGCTGAAGACTTAAGAATACTCCGGTTTGTTCTTGGGCTTCCAACAAAAGAATCGGGTTAACATAGTTTATGCAACGATAATCTCCGGAGAACCTCCCGTACAGCTGCTACATGAGAATTTAAGTCAGAGGAGAAAATCAAGATGTCATCTAGATACACAAACACCTTACGATTAACGACATCTCTCAGAACTTCATTAACAAGGTTCTGGAAAACAGCAGGTGCATTCTTTAACCCAAAAGATTGTCGGCTTTCTCAGAAACACCTTCCTGAGGAGATTTTCTGTTCAAAAAACAATGTTTAGCACAGTTCTATCCCCACTCTAAAAGTCTTCCCGAGGACCAATCTATATGGGGGTCATACTTTAGCAGCCATGAAAGGCCGAGAACGAGTGGGTGGTGGACAGACTCTTAAAGAAGAAAGTTTATTTTCTCCTGATGACTGTCGTCAAAGATTAGCGTTACCGGGGGCGTTTGAAGTGTGACCATGCACATTAACCTTCCATACAAGGCTGATTCAGAAAGAGGGTGAGGAAGCTTTTCCTTAGACAACTGAAGTTTCTTAGCGATTTGATAGCCCATCAAATTTGTGTCTGCTCCAGAATATACTAATGCTTAAAAGGCTAGGGAATCAGAAAACGAATTGAGCGTTACTTTGGTTAATTGTCTCTTGGATATACCAGGTAATTTGGTTTGACTCACTAAAGACGAAAGTGTAGCGTTAGATGTTGAAGACCTAACCGGGCAGGAGGTGATGAAATGTCCAAACTGTGTACAGTAAATGCACCTTCCCTCCATCACTCTCCGGTGCTGTTCCAGAGGAGTGAGACGGGTCCGGTCGATTTGCATTGCTTCTGACGGTTCACTCAATTGTTCCAACTTGTTGGCTTGAGTCCTCGCAGCTGGGGAGCTGGGAGATGTCCTCGCCGCGGGGGAGCGGAAGCAAACCAGAACTGATCCTGCTGAGACCGAAGTCTTTGACGTTCAATAAGTCTCTTATCTATTTTTGAGGCCAAATTAATCAACGCCTCAAGATCCGCCAGTAGGTCTAATGGAGCTAGATGGTCCTTAAGAGTCTCTGAAAATCCGTTCAGGAAAGCATCTATTAGTGAAGGTTGATTCCAACCGCTATCAGCAGTTATGGTGCAGAATTCAACAGCGTAATCAGTTACTGAGTGCTTGCCTTGCCTCAAAGATACCAATTCTTTGGCTGCTTCCCTGCCTGGAGTTGTCGACTGGAATATTTGCATAAATATTTTTTTAAATTCTGGCAAGGAATAACACACGGCTGATCGGCAGCTCCACTCAGCGGTACCCCAAGATCTGGCTCGACCAGTCAAGTAGGAAATTATAAATGCAATCTTAGCATGGTCTGAAGAAAAGGCAGACATGTTAAACTCGAAATGTAGCTCACACTGGGAAATAAAGGGACGGCAATACCCAGACTCTCCAGAAAAACGTTTATGGCTAGAGAGGTGGAGAGAATGCGAACTGACGGCAGAAACAGGAAACTCAGCTGCAGCTTCCGAACCCTTAGGAGCATTTGGTGAAGCAGTTTATCAGAGATCTGCAGTCGATCCATAATGAAATTTAACTGAGCCTACAATGTGGCACACGCCGATTCATTGCGTTTTGCTATTTCAAAGATTTCCTGGAGAACTAGCCCGAGGTGCTCTTCCTGCCGATGAAGGCTCGCCCCTTGAGCCTTCAAGACTGAGTGAAGAGGGTCCGACTGCTGAATCCATTCTTGGCCAGATTGTACTCTGGATCATTCAGAATGCAGAGACACAAGGGGAAATTCTTAATCAAAACCTTTTTTAATCAGAAAATGGATCAACACCAGGAGATCAAACTAAAAAGCAAAGGTACAGTTTTAGGAGACAGGCAAACTCAGTTAACGAGGAACAAAGAGGATCAAACAAGAGGGACTTACAAGGAATTAACGCTGGACTGCTCTCCTGTATCGAAAAGACAATCTGGCACAGGAGGAAAGGAACACACAGCTTAAATATGAAACCAGCTGACACACATTAGGGAGGGGAAGTAATCCCACACATGAGGGAAGAGAATTTAACAGGACAACGGGATTAAGACATAACCAAAATTTCAAAATAAAACAGGAAACACAGTATGACCCTAACCAGACCCTGACACCAGGTGCTTTTTAGAGGAGAGGGGTTTATATTCATAATTGACCCTCCCTAAAATTGCTGTTGTCCAATTCTATGTTGGCCCCCTTAACTATGCATGGGAGGCTTGTCAAGCTTAAAGCAGAAGCTTATACGCCAAAACGGTTTGCTTACAGTACCAGAGGAGTATACTGCGAAGCAGGTATATCAGAGCCAGGCTACCACACAAAATGAAACGATCTCACCCCACCTTCTTCACTCACCTTGACTAAGTTGTTATAATGGAGAGCTTTGAGGATTATTAATAAAATACATTATGACAAAAAGCTACATTGTTGCTGCATGTGAAGCAAGAGCAGAGAATTGTTGATTGTAAAAAGTCATCATGTCTATATGTATTTCTCCACTAAGTTCACTCTCATGTCTATGATCTTATTTCTAATGTGAAGACTGTACTTTGTAGCAAACTTCAAACATTACACTGCATTTACTTACTGACGCTGCATTACTGCGTTTCTCCCATACTGAACACTTGAAATCACAACTGACAGTCCAGTCGTCAACATCTGCTGAGCCTTAATTCTTTTTACTGTATGAATGCCTTAATATTATCCAAAGAAAAGAGTCAAATGGGGGTGGGAGGCACAAGGGGTGCATATTTGCACTATTTTAGCTAATTATACCTATAGCCCTTGCTTTGATGACTTTATTTTACGTATTGTTCTTTAATGTACATCTCTGCAGATTTGTAGCTATACATTTCAATGCAGTTCCTCCACCCAGAACCTATATCTCACAGAGAAATATAAGCAGGATTAAAATTAAAGAAAAAGAAAATGCTGCTAATAGCCAACCTTAAACCAAAACACTGGTCCTTACCAGGTTATGCTTGCAGCATGAGTTACCATGGTGATCTAGCCAGGTTAAAAGTAGCCACCTTCGTAATACTGACTACCCTAATTTCTGCTCAACATACCATGCTAAGACACTAGTCTTGCTTCGTAGTGCAATCTCAGTAAGTCTGACAGCCGATATCCAAAAAGTTTAAAAAGAGCTATCCAATTTTTCATCTTCCCAAAGCCGAAAACCAAGAATAGAGATATTGGATATGGACAAAACAGTGTGGAAGACAACATGAATCCATCAAAGCTAGATAAAAACACTTGTTTCTTCCAAGGTGAGATGTTAACTACAGTTAGCTAATGCTGGTTTTGTGTACTAAGTTAAATAACATAAACATTAGAAAAATTCAATGATATCTTGACTTACCCTGCTATACAAGAACATTGCTGTTCCTGTAGATGCTTATCCTTCATGTGAATTGTCAAGATTGATGTGTCTGATGCTTATATTAGGAACAGTGAGCTTTTCCCTCTAACTTAATGTTCTCTTCATCCACAAGACTCTTCACACAAACAATATTGTGAATGTAACTCTCTCATGCACATTGTAGACTTTTCTGTCTGCTTCTCAGTTTTTCCAGATATTTGATATAATTTCCATAGAAATATCTCTCACCATTATAGTCTATATTTGATTCACCATGTGCAAAAGTTTGACAGACATAGTGACAGTTTTAACCTGAGGGGATGGGGGTTAGCAAAGAAATTCTGTTAATGTCAATTGAAAAACTGAATAGCACTGAGTGTTAGTAGTTGTGAATTAATTTGCTATATTTTTTCTCACTCTCCCCAGGCCAGAAGAATCATTGGTGACTTTGGCATCCCCATCTCAATTTTAGTTTCAGTACTGCTGGATAGCAGCATCACCGACACTTACACACAGGTAACTGTAAGGTCTTAAAGGAACTGTTCCCCCAAAAATACAATTTGGTTATTTTGCTTCAACGTTGATGTAAAGTTTAGTACATAAAACATTTGCACAAAGCACAAAACTGGAGCTTCACTGCAAAACAGCTTTGCATCATTTTTCTAAACAACTGAAGAAATTAAGCTAATACATATAAATAATGTCGTATTAAATCTCCACCAGACTTGGATTATTCAGGACACTTTAGTTTGAGCCATTTTTGGGTGTTGTTTTTTATTTTTTTTTTCTCTCTTTTCTTTTTTAACCCTTAAAAAACCTTTACCTTTACCCTAAAATTAAACAAGTTCACTTCTTCTTCAGTTATTAAGTAGAAAGCTGCAATGATATTGCTCCTTGTCCCCTCTTTCTTTCTGTTTGTGAGGTGAATAGATATTTACTGTATTTTAATTTTGGGGTGAACTCTTTAAGTTGCAGCAACTGATAACGCAGATCTTTAATCCAGTTCCAACAACAATATTTTTGTGTTCTCTTAGAAACTCAATGTGCCATCAGGCTTCTCAGTCACCTCCCCCGACAAGAGAGGCTGGTTCATCAGTCCCTTTGGTGACAAGAAGCCCTTCCCCACCTGGATGATGGGGGCGTCTATTGTACCTGCCCTTCTTGTCTTTATCCTCATTTTCATGGAAACTCAGATCACTTCGTATGTACAGTATGAATACCTACAGTTGTAATGGTCTGAGTGTGGTATTTTAAAAACGGTATCCTCTATTAAATGTCCAAATTCCTTTCTATTTTTCCTCCAATCCATCAGTTTGATAGTCAGTAAAAAGGAGCGTCGCTTGGTTAAAGGCTCAGGGTTCCACCTGGATCTTCTGCTAATCGTCATCCTAGGTGCAATATGTCCTCTTTTCGGCCTGCCATGGCTCACCGCGGCCACCGTGCGCTCCGTCACTCATGTTAATGCTCTCACTGTCATGAGCAAAGCCACGGCACCTGGCGAAAAGCCCATGATCCAGGAGGTGAAAGAGCAGAGAGTGACTGGGCTTCTTGTGGCTGTTCTTGTTGGTAAGCGCAAAGGGAGG
>KV751348.1:3783998-3831727 GCA_001698575.1 Mola mola | reverse complement strand
AATCCCAAAAAGTCATTGTCCCATCATTACATGGCAGCTATCCACTTGTAAAACATTAGATTTCTACCCATGCCAAAGAAAAACAATGTTAGGGATGCTCCTTATCTCAAGAATCCAGATGGATGGTATCTTAGATAGATGGAACATCCACACCGGGTTTTAGAAAAGCATGCCGTATATAATGATGGGTAAAATTGCCAGTTGATGGAATGGTCCTTCTGAAGATCATGAAATTTTAATGAATCTATAAGTAAACTTCAAGAGAAGCCTCAAGTTACTCAGAATAGTTCCCTTCAGATTCAGTGGATGACATAATGTGTAGCAGTGCATCTGGAATTATCAGGAGAAAAGAAGAATCTCAACCACTGACCAAATTCCAGTAATTCTGTTGAAATTTCCAAGCAATTATTTTTCTATTCAAGAAGAGATTAGCTCAAAGTTGTGGAGAGGCTAAACTCCTGCAAGTCGAGATATTCATGAAGTATGAATCAGTCATGGCAACATCATAAATGATTTCAAATTTTTGGAAACAAACAACTTTGTCTTAGAAAATAAGTAAACATGATCCAGTTTTCCCCTTGGGATATGGGTGTGCCTATTCTAAGTGGAATCAAATCAAATCAATTCAAGTTAAATTTTATTTGTATAGCCCAAAATTGCATAACACATGTCTCACTTGGCTTTCACAAACTGTACAAATGTGACACCCTCTTTCCCCTAGAACCTCGAACCGGCTGAGGAAAAACTTAAAAAACCCTAAACAGGGAAAATAAGAAACTTCAGGAAGAACCACAGAGGAGGGATACTTCTTCCCAGGACGGATAGATGTGCCCTATATGTCACTTGTACAGAACACAACAACATGATAATAACAGAGTAGTAAGAATGAATGAGTTCATGAATGAATATTTGGTTTCAGTTTGGTTTCTGAGACCCGGTTTGGCATCCTATAGACCCGGTAAAAGACTTGCTGCCAAGGCAGCAGGGCAAGGAATACGTTTCAAATACAAATGGAACTGACATTGTGAATTATTAATTCTCTCCACAACTCTAGTATGTATACAGCGTCTCAAAAGCAGCAGTGTTCTCTGACCCCTTTCTACCCATCAGGCATGTCCATAGTGATGACAAACGTGCTCCGCCTCATCCCTCTGGCTGTGCTCTTTGGCATCTTCCTCTACATGGGGGTCACTTCTCTGACAGGCATCCAACTGTATGAACGCATCACGCTCATGGTGACGCCCGCCAAACATCACCCCGACCACATTTACGTCACCAAGGTAACGCAGGCACAAACCATGTTTACATGCCCTCGTCTGTTGTCATTTGTGGTAAGATGGGTGCGCCAAATCCAGCAGAGTGGGAACTGCAGCACAGTCCACAAAGCTGTTTTTCTGCTGTCTCAGTTTTTAGCTCTGTTTGATTGAACATTATTGGGATGTTATATGGGATACATGAACATGAATTAGGTTTTCAATTAAAAATTTTGGATGCATCTCTACAACAGTATGCTACCAAATTCCAAGCATGCATGGTGAAAAGAAAATTTTGCTTAAGTTTTGACCTCACACTTTATATTGGGGAAGGGAAGTTTGATGATAAATGAACTTTTATTATTTGTTGCACTGTTCCTGTGAAGAGCAGAGCAAAAAAGCTGAATAAAGAAGGAAACAGGTTTTTTGATGTTCTACTGGAGCAGACCGATCATAATATAATCGGTACTTTGAATGAGCAACACATGAATTTGCACTTAAAAACCCATCCAAATCCTGTGTGCTCTTCTGCTACTGTTGTGTGTATGCACACAGAGATCAAGTAGTGAGTGTAAAGAGTTTACATGAGGACTTTTGTTTTAACTTGTTTTTGATTTTGAAGTTAACAGAAATAAAATCACTTTGAATGAAAATGCTTTCAGAAGAGAAAGAAGTATATTGATGCTTTCACTCTCCACATATACAGCTACACGATAACAGTATATATATAAATGTAACGGATGTGAATCGACAGATGACAGACCAGGGCAGATTTCTGACATTTATTTTGTCTCTGTAGAGATGTCAGAAAACACAAATAAACATGTGATGGCTCTGCACCTCTGCTTCTGCTCTAGCACCTATTTTACAGATATAATAAAACTGAAGTAGTACATCACCCCTCCATAGCAATCAGCGATATACCATAGAAATAACGGTGCCGCTCAACGTTAGCTTAAAATCCCGCCATAACAGTTAAATGAAAACATCAACATAACTTTCATTTTCATTTCCAAGTGGCACAAAACTAAAACTACTTTGCAAACATCAGCACACCCCATAGGACTAAGTTTTACATCCAAAATAACAAGAGTTTTGCTATAAATAATCACAGAAAGGAGGCTGATATTTTCCCTCAATTTACCTCTGTAATGCATTTACCAGCACTGAGAGGGAAAGGGGGGGGGGACCACGGAAGCCCGAAAGGTACAGAAGCACTTAAGTGCCTACAGGAAAATAAATATAATAAAAGTGGTAATAACTAATTGAGATAAAATTCACAAATACACCACAAAATGTTTAAAGTGAAATAAATTCAACTCATAGTAATAGAAAAATAAATAGTCAAGTGCCTTCTTAACTCTATTACATTAACACTGATCAATTTGCTGTTAATAATACTTACATTTGATAGAAAACAGGAAATGTGCAGAAAAAACATGCTTTTGCATAATCTTGCACAAACCATTGCTGAAGGAAGTGGAGCCAGAAACATGAAAGACGCTCTTTAAAAGTTTGGGTTTAAATGTGTTCATGTTTCAGCTTGGGTCTGCTGGTTTTCTGCTCATTAATCACCTTGTGGGTGTTGCTGTAGGTGAAGACATGGCGTATGAACATATTCACCTTGACGCAGTTGGCATGCATCGTGGCTCTGTGGGTAGTGAAGTCCACTGTGGTCTCTTTGGCGTTCCCCTTCGTCCTCATCATGACAGTGCCACTGCGCCGCCTCATCCTCTCCAGGATTTTCGAGGAACGTGAGCTGCAGGCGGTAGGTTGGGTGGTAGGGATATTCCAGGAATGCTGAACAATTTGCCACTATAATTTAATTCCACATAGCCTGGAGATACTTACTTTACAGGAAATTTAGCATTATATAGACGTTGGCTTGTTTTCCTGTCCGTCAAACACTGACATCTTATAAAGAAATAATTTAAACGAGCCACAAAGGTGTCATGAACCCGAGAAGGCACCGGATGATTGCCTAAAACAATTTTGGATCCTGACATTAAGCTAAAAATGCAAAGTTACCTTGACTGGACCACCATGTTGTCAGGTCACTCAGTCCTCTGACCTTGCCCTTTATATGAACCAGATTGCACTCACATTTCACAACAATGGCAAATCATTGTTTTAACTTCAACTTGATATAGATTCAACAAGTGAGCTGTGTGTTAATAATTCATCTAAATATAAAACAATGCACATAGCTGGCACAACTTTATACATACAGTATGTTTAAAGTTGTGCTAGTAAGCATTTGTTTAGATTTGCAGGCTAGCTTTTTCCCCTTTATCTAGTAAGGTTTGGAGCTGTGATGACACATTGATAAACCTTCCCACCGATAGTCCCGCCCACCCACTCACGAAGAGGCCTAAGCTGTTAATCAGAACAGTTTGCCCCATTTTCACCACATCAAATCAAACTGAGAAAAAATCTGAACTTCATAAAACGAGAGAAACCATGCTTGTTTTAGGTTTGGATGTAGTTTTTAGTTGGGGTTTTTCACTTATACCGCAGCCAGCTACAAAGGCATTTAGGTTCACTTTTTGGAAGCTCTCATTTCATCCATGTTTAGATATAGTTTGGCAGTAGTTTTAACAGTAGTAGCTGTTAAATTAAAGGTTATACAAACAGTATACTATCAGAAAATCTGCCAGGGTGCTGACCCAACTTTTCACATGGTCTCAGTGGGAACGTCACATAATAATAACCCATTTACATATCACACAGTTGTTGCATTCTCCTCATTTTAAACTCTTTTCATATTCATTTTAAGTCTTTTTATTGTAAACACTTTGTTTATTTAATGTTCTAGCCGCATTTTGTTACAGGTACTATTCAAATAGAGTTTGTTATTTTGTTTATTGAAAATATAACTTTGTATGGAAATTCCCTTCATATGTGTGTTACTTGTTAAAATGCCATGGTTTGTCAAATGTCAAGATATTAGTTTCACATTAAATTTTAATTCACATGCAAATAGCACATGCAGTTCACAGTTGAAGAAACAGATTTTATGTGATTTCATGTACCATGATTTGTCAGTACACAAGGAAATTCTTCAAGTACATGCATACATACATCACATATGGGTTTTTGGAATTTCTATGTAAAATGTAAAAATCACATGGAAATTTTCAATTTTTTGTAAATGTTCACTGTACATCAGATCCCGATATCCTGACTTTCTATATACAAGAAATATCTATATATCTATAATATTTATGGTGTCAACCTTATTTTTTTACTTTCTTGTAACTTATTTTGTGACCAGATTCTCTGTGGTGTTTCCATTTCTCTTTCATGTAAAAAAATTGCAGTGTCAGTCACACATTTGTATACTTTTTTTAATTTCCCCAGGGCAGCATTTCTTTAAACATCAAACATCAACGTTTGCTGACTAGAAGTGATAAGAATTATTTGTCTTTTCACAGCTGGATTGTGATGAAGATTCTCCCAACTTTGATGAAGATGGACGAGATGAGTACAATGAGATCCACATGCTTGTATAAATTGGACGAAGCCCATGTGACTCCCTCTGACCAACCACAGAGAGCCTCTTTGGAAACCTTAGTGTCTCTGGGTAGCGATGGCATAGCAAAGTGAGCTACCGCAGTCGAGTTTGTATGATATTGAAGGCTATTGGATAATCACTTCTCACCATTGTCAATCCCAAGAGCACATCCCTGTTTTAGATATCCGTGGTGGTGGTATTGTGTTAAACTCCTTGAAGATGTCTCTACCTGAACACGAAGGATGCAACAAAAAAAACAAAACAACCTTTTTGTTTTTTCACCCTTTGATTACTCTGCATGTTCTGGGCATAGGGGCAATTATATACTATTTGTGTCCTGAAAGTGACAAAAAGGGTAAATTTGCTTTTATTTCCCTCCACTCACAGGAGGGAAATAACAGGAACAGATCATCATCAAAATACAGAAGTTTTCATGTGAACTGACCCTAAATCTTGGGCCTTGAATTCCACTGCCTATGTAGTTTCACTTTTCCTTTACACTACTACCACTGCCTTTAGGGTGGGAAGATGTGGGATGTGAAAAACAAGGAGCCGAGTAGTCTTTTTTTGTTTCTGTACAGACTTTTAATAATTAGCACTTTAACTGGGCACGACCACACTCCCTGGCACAAACCTCCTCCCTAACTGTAGAAGCCAAAACCTTTACAGACACTGTAAACAAGAGATGTTAGGTGTTTAAGGCCCAACATACCTTTCATCATTGTGTAGGTTGACACACTCAGAAGTGAAAAGAAAATGTTTGTCTTCTGTTCTTTCATCTCCAGCAATATTTCCATAGTGAGTGTGGTATGTTTTTTCACAGAGGATATGAATGATATAATATAACACACTTGACTGGAAAAGCATAGAAGCTGAGCAAACACACTGGGGAACAGAGTGTTGGCAGAATGTATGAATGATGCATTGTACTGTAGAACTGTGAGCTTGGAAT
Source organism: Mola mola (assembly GCA_001698575.1). Classification (NCBI taxonomy): domain Eukaryota; kingdom Metazoa; phylum Chordata; class Actinopteri; order Tetraodontiformes; family Molidae; genus Mola; species Mola mola. Next base: position 3,826,008 of record KV751348.1, on the reverse strand, counting down.
GTATAATGTACCATCTGTGTTCAGAGCCAGTCTGAACCACCTGGAGATTTCAGTTTTCACCTCTTATATGTAGGATTGTAATTGCCACAGTTAAACGCCAGTATTTTCAGAAACTTCCCTTCTGTCACATGAGAACGGCATTAGTTGACACAAAATTTTAGGAGAGGCTGAATTGTTCCAAAGCAAGTTGTGCACATATTTGTGTGACACTTGTGGGGCATCCTATGAATGCTGTGTGAGCTTGGTGATTCTATAGTATTCAGTTTTCTCAAACAATACATATACGATGCAAATACGCGTGGATTTTTTAAAATTAAAATTCTAGTCCACTGTCGCTTTAACATCAATGGCGTGAGTGTCTACTGATATACTGATATTTTCAGAATATTGTATCACATCTTTCTTTTTTACATTCCATCCGCTGATGTGGATAAAGAAATGTACGGTGGAAAAGGCAGTGTGTGGCAGCTGAGGAAGTTTCTGTAAATACTGTAGCTTTTCCTCAATATAGTCATTGATAATGAGGCATATAAAAAGCTGCTAAAGGATGGAGCACAGATGATGACGCTCTGAAAGTACTTTGCATCATATTACTTTGAATGGTCAGCAATATAATATAGTTTATTTATGATGACCACAACAGTCATATTTTGTCATAAAATTTAACTTTGACCCACATTACGAGCCATGCAAGAACTCTGTCTCAGGGTAAACTGACCTTCGATCTGTAAATATTGCTTTGCAGCCTTTAGTTTGTTGTCTCTTTTGTGTACATAAAGCCGTCAAGGCAATCCAACATTTGCAATGTAAAATATACAGCTTACAGTCAAGGCTTTTGCGTTATACAATGGGCAAAAAGGAGGTCAAGAGAAGAGAAGAGTGTGGAGATTCCGGCGAAGTAAAGACAGAATTTGACCTGGAAATTAATTTTCTCATCCCCATCATCACTTTGATGTGAAGCTTACACCGGCAGTAATTTAATATTGCGACTGATGAGTTACAAGAACATGCTTTGCAACATGTTAATCATTCATGTTTACGTGTCAGAGACTGGAACAGCAAACCGAGAGCGGAGACTAACAGTTATCTCCATTAAACCTGGCGCACAAGGATGGGCTTTAAAATGCATTCGAGCAGGGCTGTAGCCAAAGTTTTACAATTGCTTAAGGTTTGTCCAGACTCCCACCCTGTCAAATACAAGTGCATCTAAAAAAAAATCACTGAAGTTTTTTTTTCTTTTCATAACTTAACTCAAAAAGTTAAACTTTAATATGTTATATATTCTTCCCCATCAACGTGAAATATTTCAAACTTTTTTTTATTTTTATTTTGATGATAATGGCTTATGCAGTTCCTGTGAGATTTTTTGTTCTTATTTATTTATTTAATTTCACTTTTTAAACTATAAGCCATAATTACCAAATAATGAATATGTAACAAGCCTAGAATATATGAAATGTTAACTTTATTAAATAAATTCTCAAAGAAAAAAATACCATATTTAATTAATAATTTTAAAAGACCAGGAAAGTACATTGTAAAATGTCATATTATTTGGATTTTTCTTTTGCATAAAAGAGTGTCGGAACATGATCATCTAAAAGCTGATTTTCAAAGTCTTCTCCCCTCTGCCAGGAATTAAACGGTAGACATGAAAATTTCACATTAGTCTTGAAAAGAACCAAGTCAAGACATATTAGTATATGCTTTTAAATGTAATTATGAAAAGTAACCGTAAATAATTTTTTGAGTTTTAGTTTTTTTTTTTTTAAATCTTTCTTCCATTTAAATTCCAGCCTAAATAAGAATGATCCCATGATAATGCATTCCATACCAAGTGAACATGCATGTATTGTTGAAGCCTGCTAAAAAAAAAATAGAGTATCTCAGGACTTCTTGATTATCAGCTCCACTGAAGCTTAAATTTTCTTGGGGCTTAACAACGAATTTGCCATTAATCAACTTCCATTAAAGCCAGTACAGGCTAATATTTAGTGCATAACAGTTATTGTGGAGTTTCATGCTGTCAGAAACACAGAGTGACACAAACGGTCAACACCACTTTTATCTGAATATTAGGATCATAGGGCAAGTGTTACACTAAATTAGTTAACATCTGATGTGACCTTGGAGGAATACATTTTAACTCCAGTGATGGCGTATGTAGCATGCACTGAGTGACCCATGCTGGGAAATCAGCAGCCAGGGTCAGTGCCCTTTGCTTTCTGAGAATGAAGTGTTTTCGACTGTTTAGCACCTCCACGTGCTCTTGTTACAACAGGAAATGTTGCGTCTGAGTACTTGAGGCCACAGCCCGCAAAGGAGGAGCTGGCGAGCCTACGCTTGGCAAATCACCTCATTCACTGTTTGCACAAGACAAAAAATGGAGTTGCGGTTGTTATTTAAGATAACAAAAGGTGTGGCACTGCCCCTCTATCCTGTCTGGGCTCTAAATGTTGAAATGTGCATGATAAAAAGACCCTTAAAAGGTTCTGCCCTCTACCAGCAAGGGAAGGGAGCAGACCACCCACCCAAATCTGAGACTTGGCAGTTATTTTTGAACCTCTTTTAATTCAATCATGGGTTGAATAAAGACTCTTGTGTATCTCAGGTTTCCAGCGTTGGCCTAATTTGTTAGGTCTAACCATTGTTTAACTATGTTATGTATGAAACTGTTAAAGGAGGCTATTGATGCTGACATTCTCTAAAGAGCAAAAGAATTACAGTAGATAGTGTCTTTTTTTAAATTGCATTGCATAAGCAAAGATTAGTTCCTCAGCAGGATCACTTTCCTAATTCTGTTGTTTGTTGTCAGATATTCATATGTTCAGAATTACATACTAATCCTTTTTGTTTTATAATATTTCCTTTTTAACAGAAATTCTTCTTTTCAGTGTTGTGAAGGGAAGATTTGTCCAACCATAACATTACCAGACAACATATTTAAAGCCATGATTAAAACTGTGTTTATGTCAACTCGCATTAATTATTTATTTTTCTTAAATCCGCTAGAGTACACAAAGCAACTTTGAAACAAACTCACAGCAATAGGTCATGAATGAGCAAGGTATCAGCTTGAAATAAAGTATCGGGGTGATTTCAGTGTTGTAAAGTTTCTCTTTAGAAAAAGTGTGCTCCTCTTTTGGTAATGCTTGACTCTCCAGTGCCCTTAGGTCTACGTTTTCTGTCTGCTGGAAAGGAAAGGTGCACTCAGCTCAGAATTATGTAAATTACGATTGTGTTATTCTCAGTGAGACTAGCAGTTCTGGCATCAGCTCTAGAAGGCAACAATTCTAATCAAAGGTGACGCTGAACACTAAATAGAGTTTTATGAAGTTTTGATGACACGCAGCCAGTCTTCAAACAATCTTTGATGCATTGAATCTGATGATGACATGTTTTGTTGTTCATTGATAACACAGACTGACACTCATGTAGTGTCATTGTTGGGTACTTGAATAGCGGGTCCGTCTTGCTATTGCTGTAACAACTGTAAAACACTTTTATTTTGCTGGGGAATAAATATTTATTATGTGTTTCAAATATAACCTGATTCAGTCTTTTTTCCCCCGCCCATCTGAAAATCTAGACCATACAATATAGTTTATTCAAGTACAGAGACCAACGGAAGAATTCATGTGAAACAGTGCAGTAAAGCATTGTTTAGTGTAGATGCCAGGGGAGTGGAGCTCACATACAGGACAAAACAGACATTCACAGCAGTTTCTACAACCAATGAAACAAGCAGCCATTTTGAGATATACTGTAGGTCTTTCTATCCATCTATCTAAATATAGAGAGAGGGAGATATATACCGATCAGGCATAACATTATGACCGACTGCCTAATATTGTGTTGGGGCCCCTTTTGTTGCCAAAACAGCCCTGAACCGTTGGGGTATGGAGTCCACTAGACCCCTGAAGGTGTGCTATGGTATCTGGCACCAGGTTGTTAGATGACATTGTTGTGCTCTTCGAAACATTTTTGCTTTGTGGCACTGTTTTTTCACAGCCATTAGGCTGTACATGGTCTGCAACAATGCTAAGGTTGGTGGTATGTGTCAAAGTAACATCCACATGGATGGCTGGACCCAAAGTTTCCCAGCAGAACATTGTCCGAAGCATCACACTGCCTCCACCAGCTTGCCTTCTTCCAATTGAGGATCCTGGTGCCATGTGTTCCCCAGGTAAGCACACCTGACCATCCATGTAATGTAAAAGAAAACTTGATTCATCAGACTAGGCCACCTTCTTCCATTGGTCTGTGGTCCAGTTCTGATGCTCATGTGCCCATTGTTGGCGCTTTCAGCAGTGTACAGGGGTCAGCATGGGCACCCTGACTGGTCTGTGGCTATGCAGCCCCATACGCGACAAACTGACACATTATATATTCTGACACATTACTATCAGAACCAGCATTAACTTCTTCAGCAATTTGAGCAACAGTAGCTCGTCTGTTGGATTGGAACACATGGGCCAGCCTTCGCTCCCAACATGCATCAATGAGCCACCCGTGACGCTGTCGCCGGTTCACCACTTTTACTGACCGCTGCAGACGGGGAACACCCCACAAGAGCTGCAGTTTTGGATATGCTCTAAACACAGTCGCCTAGCCATTACTATTTGGCCCTTGTCAAACTCGTTCAAATCCTTAAGCTTGCCCATTTTTTCTGCTTTTAACACATCAACTTTGAGGACAAAATGTTCACTTAATTCCTAATATAACCCACCCACTTACAGATGCCATGATGAAAAGATAATCAGTGTTATTCACCTGTCAGTGGTCATAATGTTAAGCCTGATCAGTGTATATTTGTGAGCTTCACATTACCATATTATGCTTATTTTCAAGTTAGTATTATACTTCAGGATTGTTCTTGAATAGGTTTACTACCTTTGATTTTTTTTTTAAAAACACGTTATAGTTTGTTCATAGACCTTTTCTTGGCATATTGGCATTAAATCAGATGTAACACAACTGTAATTGATAAACTTTATTACATTTCTGTTCCATTTTCTGTTGCAGAGCCTTTCCAGTGAGCCAGCACACACAAGAGCTGCACCTTGGCATGAATGTACAGACCTCACACCTGTTTTTACCAGACTGTTTCTTGCCAAAATGGTTAAAACAGGTCTATTGTAGCAGCAGCCTCCTTGCTTGTCAGTACTACCATACTATTTAGAATGCCAGGAAAAGATTTAATATATATCAAATGCATCCAGTCATATGTATGCAGTACAGTACAGTACAGTATGCAGTCAGCATGCCGTTGTTTTTGTTGTTGTTTTTTCTGTTCTTACTGACTATCGTCAGCCACCTGTGACTGCTCATTAACAGATAACTGAAATCTTAATAGTTAAAGCCAGCACATTTTAATAAGTATCTAATTTTCTGTGAGTTATGTATATAGTTATAACTTTAAACTATGCACTACAAACTGTGAAAAATATGATTAAAATATATATATAACACAGGGCTAATGGAAATCCGTAAAATGTATAATGTGGGGTCTTTGAGAGTATATTATGTAACATATTTGATTGATGAATCTCATTCCCGGGTTGTCAAATACTGACATCACAGGTTCCCCTGACTGCTTTGGATCAATATTTAATGCCCCAGGAACAGGACAACATCTTACAAATGGCCCCTTTAATGGAAAACTGCTGTAATTATTTATTTAAGTTTTATTTTGATACTTATAGACATTCTGACAATTGTCATGCCACCTTTGTAAGATTGTATTGTTTTCATTTTACTGACTTCATGAAGAACAACATAACAGGGCAAACAGCTTGAGCCTTCCAAATATACTCATTAGTGCTACAAATAACACTAAGACCATAAGGATACATTACATAACATTTTTTAATGCAGTAACAGTAACATTACTTGAAAGTTAACAAATGTTTTTTAGTAATAATTCACCAAAGGGCCACATGTTAACCAGCATTCTATGTAAATTAGGGCACTAACAAATAATAACACGTCCATCATTAAACTTAGGCCTACTTTGGTTAATGGTGGACACACTATTGTAACTATTCTTGATTACTATATCAATCCTGGTTGTTTGTCTTTCTATCAGATTTAGTTCTTTGCATGCTTCCACTTATTGTTGGCAAGTTAAATGACCCGAACTCATCTTGTGGTTATACTTGTTATTGGTTATGGTAATCATACAGTAATTACTATACAACAAAACTTGCCATGCACTGTCCTTTTGTTAATAATGACTATAAAGCACATCAACATGAGCAAAGCAAACCAGCTGAAGCAGAATAATGTAAGTCAGGGGCAATAAGCCAACAGATTTATTTTTTTTAATGTTTATGTTCTTTTACCAAAACTAAAACAATTAGCATGACCAGCTGTCAGCATGGCCACGGCTATGAGAAAGATATTGGTAGCTCAAAATAACTGGAGTAAGTGCAGCACATCAGAGACCCAAAGTGCAGTGCACCTTTGTGTTGGTTAGATGGTTAATGAACAGCAGTGGCAGGAGAAGTGTGGCTATGGTAACAGGTGCTATTAGCATAATGAGAGTGGTGAGTGGGGGGTCGTAGACCTGCCCACAGAGTGAAAAGTAGGTGTTATGGACCTTCAAGAAGGCCTTGTCCAGCAGAGACCCATGACGCATACAACAAGACGCAGTGGCCCAGCTGTCGACACAGTGCTTCAGTTTGCTGTAGATGCTGCAGAGGAGAGTAAGACAGGACAAAGCGGACAATGTTCAGATGAGTCAAATTGATTTCAGCAGCCATTAGGATTTAACTACCAATACTGCAATTGTGTGATTTGTATATATCAAATGAAATAATCAGTTATGTTGACCGAACTGACTCTTAAAAGTAAGTTTAGTCAACTACACAGTCTATCAATGTTTTCTGGCATTTAAAATAATGGTTTTGGAGTTTGAATTCTTATGTTATTTTCTTTTTTATTTTCCCTCATGTATACTTTCTGTAATTGTGCTCCAACTCTTTGAATTTCCCCTGATTACCTTCAATATAGCCCCCTTAGCATTACCAACCCTTGTTTTTTGTTAGTTTCTCTCTTACCTCTCCTCTGTCATTGGAGCTTTCTGGTTGTTGTAAACCTGTTGTACAGTGTATTTCTGCTATTAAATCATTCCAACCGCACTGGTTTCGGCTCTGATGTTCCACTTCTTGTCAGCTATTTTCTTTATTTATAGCCTTTTACATTATAAGGCACCTACAACTAACAGCATTATCATTACACAGTAAAATTATATGTACTAATACAGTACATACACATAATTGTTTTTTATTATCAAAATAACACCTGACAAACATCAAAATACATAATTTTAAAGCCTTGTTCAATGTGCCACTGAGGGCAGACATGACAGCTCTAGCGTAGCGGGTTTCACAGTAATTCATCACAGTATTTCAGCATTGCACCAGATTGAGTTTTCCAGTTGTCACGCACTCTGCACTTTTGTCTGACCAAATGATGGAGCTAATGAGAAAATCTTTAACTAGGGGTGCCCTGGGAGCCACAATGCTAAAGTGTGGTTCGGAAAGTTCATAGGTGGGAGAAAAAATTAAAAAAAAAATGTCATGGACCTCAAAGGTGCAACTTTGGATATGAAACATTTTTGGACAGTGTAAAGTGAGCCGAGAATAATTCAGCCCCCAGCTTTGTAGTACTGGTGAAAACAGTCACTGATGTTACTTATCACCATTAAGGATGATATGCCACTTCATCTGAGGCACTGTAGCACCACTTAAGCAGCACAAATCAAGTGAAGAGTTGTCATTACATGATTTCACTGTGGAAAACATCTACTAAGGATGGCAGCTGGAAGCTTAATCAAAAAAAGCTGGCTTTCCTTGTAATGATTGAGACTCCACTCTGAGACCATTTGAGCACTATGGGAGTTCAGCCCCAAACCATATTAACAGTAAAATATGGATTATTATGGCCAAAAGACGACAGTAGGTAGCACAGCAAGTAAAAAGCTCCACAAGCAACTAATATCTCGAAATATGAGCCCAGGAGCAACAGTTCAGCACTTTTTTTTTTTTTTTTAATCAAAGACTGAGTAATTAGCTGAAACTCTGACCAGCACCAAAGCCAGCCAGTATATAGGAAAGTATCTGACATTCCCATAACTAAAATTCATGTATTTTTCCTGTAAAGGCTAAAGAAAATAGAATAATGTGCCACTCTATTGAACCTCCCTGTGCTCTGTCTCTACAGTATATGGGTTCAGGGATGACTTACTGCAAATACGTGCACCTTGAGTGTTCAACAATGACTAGAAAAGCGCTATATAAATACAGGACATTTACCATTTACATTTACATGCAAACCAAGATTCCAATGGCAAAAGGAGCAACACAGAGTCAGGGATGGCATGGTTTATATGTACTTATTACACATGTTTTCTAATCACATAAAACTTACAGTATCATTTGGAAACAGGACAAAAAAGGCAATTACTTGGAGTTTAAAATATATAGCAGTGTGTCACTTAAAGGCTGTTGCTATACATATTAACACATTTTAAAGAGTCATACATTCAAAAATGGAACCCTTTCATAATGTGTGTGGCACAAGATTATAAATGATTTAAAAAATAATAATAATAATTTGAGTTTTAACTTAACAGCCCTGAGCCTGCTTCCTATGTATGCCTACTGGAAGAACAATTGCAGGTTGAGTTTGGCAATAATGAAAGGATATAAAAACTGTTTTGGTATTGTGTATTGTGTAGTATTTAATGGGACATGTCGCTGTTTAGGCCTTGTTTTCTATGGTAATGAGCGATTTGCAAAACACAACTTTTCATTCTCAAACAAGATAATGTAATCATACATCTGCCATCTGCTATCGGATTTGGAAAGATGATCCACATAACGTTCAATATTTAGTCAACTCTCAAATCTGTTGCTACACTTGGTGATACAATTCACTCGTGTCTCAAACCATCTATCTTCTCTGTCAAGAATGTGTACATTGATGTCCCTTGTCCTTCAGATTTAAATACACAGTTGAATCTTGTCCCGATGAGCTGGCTTCTCTGTGTTGAGCAGTGCGCTTGTTGAGCGGTTGTTTAGTATCCCCAGTCTCCAGGTCAGAACACTCCTCACTGCACTGGACGACATACACAACATTGCTCAGCTTGTGTTTGGATATTTTGTCCTTAGGAAGAACCGGTTCATGCCAAGAAAGAGCACTACAGATGCCATGCTTGCTTTGAGAATGCTGATGGAGAAGTATAGAGAAGGTCAGAAAGAGTGGCATTGTCTTATTGTCGATCTAGAGAAAGCCTATTACAGGGTGCCAAAGGAGGAACTGTGGTTCTGTATGAGGGAATCTGGAGTGGCAAAGAACTATGTTAGACTGGTGCAGGATATGTATGAGAGCAATATGACAGTGGTGAGGTGCCCTGTAGGAGTGACGGATGGCTTCAAGGTGGAGGTAGGAATACATTAAGGATTGGGCCCTGAGCCCCTTGTTGTTTGCTATGGTGATGGACAGACTGACAGGCCAGTTCAGGTAGGAATCTCTGGTGGACGATGATGATTGCAGATGACATTGTGATCTGTACTGAGAGTAGGGAGGAGGTGGAAAAAAACCAGGAGAAGTGGAGGTATGTGCTGTAAGTTAGTTGTAGCAAGTCAGAATATATGTGTCTGAATAAAAGGGAGGTAAGTGGAACGGTGAGGTTACAGGGAGTAGAGGTGAAAAAGGTCCATGAATGTAAGTAGTTAGGGTCAACTGTTCGGAGCAATGGGGAGTAGATAGATAGATAGGGAAATTAATTTGTCACAGAAGCAATATTGTCCTGGTACAGGACCAGTGGACATATAACACTATAAAGGTATAGAAGTTTAAAATAAAATAAAAATAAAAGTACAAAAATATACACAGTATGGGCAGTTGTAGAATTCTAAAAGTATGTACGGATGTTGTGCAGAGTGTCGAGTTTAGTGCAGATAGGAGGAGGTGAATGATTTAACCAGGTACAGTGTCTAGCGTCTAGTAAGAGAGGTGTTGAAAAGTCTGATTGCACTGGGGAGGAACGACATCCTGTATCGTTCCTTGTAGCAGTGGGTTTGGATCATTGTGTTGCTAAAGTTGCTCCTCAGAATGTTCATAGTTTCATGGAGGGGTGGGAAGTGTTGTCCATGATGGCCAGCAGTTTGGTCACCATCCTCTGCTCCACCACCTCCTCCAAGGTGGCCAACTGAGAGCTGACATCAGAACCTGCTTTCCTGATCAGTTTATTCAGTCTGTTGGCATCCTTTGCCTTGATGCCTGTGCCCCAGCACACCACAGCAAAGAAAATGGAGCTCGCAACAACAGACTGATAAAACATCAGGATCATCCAGTTGCATACATTGAAGGACCTGAGCCTCCTGAGGAGGTAGAACTAGCGCAGGCCCTTCTTGTACCCAACCTCTGTGTTGGTGGACCACTCCAGCTTGGTGGCCACGTGGACTCCCAGGTACCTGTAGGTCTGGACAATTTCCTCATCAGACCCATTAATGCAGACATGAGAGGATGGGGGCTTGTTCCTCCTGAAGTCAACCTCAATCTCCTTTGTCTTCTTCACGTTCAGCTGCAGGTGGTTCTCTCCACACCAACGCACAAATCGGTCAACCAGGTTCCTGTACTCATATTCCTGTCCATTCTCCACACACCCAACTATGGCTGTGTCATCTGAGAATTTTTGCAGATGACACGACTCAGTGCTGTACTGAAAGTCAGAAGTGTAGGTGGTGAAGAGGAAGGGGGACAGCCCAGTTCCCTCGGAGGGCCCGATGCTGCAGATCAGACGTTCAGACACACAGTGCTGCAATCTTACAAACTGCGGTCCCCCCGTCAGGTAGTCTGTGATCCATGCAATCAGAGGAGAATCCACCCACGTCCTCCAGCTTCGCCTTCAGCAGCCTTGGCCTTGTTTCTCCTCAGTTCCTTACTCTCTCTGAGTCTGTGTGTGAGCTCCCTTTGTACCTGTTTGAGTTCTGCCCGGTCCCCCGCCCTCAAAGCCCTCTTCTTCCTGTTGAGAAGAGCCTTCAGGTTACTGGTGACCCAGGGTTTGTTGTTTGGGTAACAGCGGACCACTTTAGTGGGAATGGTGTTATCCATGCAGAACCTGATGTACTCAGAGACACAGTCCATAATGCCAACAATGTCCTCACCATGCGGTTCATTCCAGTCGGTGGTCTCCAGTGCTCCTCTCAGTGCCTCCATGGCCTCAGGAGACCACTTCCTCACTGTTCTCATTGTGACTGGCTGCTGGTGAACAACAGGCTTGTATGATGGAGAGAGCAAGATGAGGTTGTGATCTGACCTGACAAGTGGGGGCAGGGCAGTGCAGCTGTATGCCTCCTTAACATTAGCATACAGTAGGTCCAAAGTCTTATTTTCTCTGGTGGTGCATGAAATAAACTGATGAAAGGCGGGGAGGGTGGAAGAGAGACAGGCATGATTGAAGTCCCCAGTGATGGTGATGAAGGCTCCAGGATGTTTTAGTCTGAAGCCCAGCAGTTACGGTGTGGATCACGTCAATGTGGTAAAGTTGTGAAAACGGGAGTGCCGGCAGGGTGGAGTGGATGGACAAAAGTGTCAGGAGTGATCTGTGACAAACGAGTAGCAGCAAACGTGAAAGGAAAAGTTTCCAAGAGGGTAGTGAGAAAAGCAAAGTTGTTTGGTTTGGAGACGGTGGTGCTTACCAAAAGATAGGAGACAGTGCTGGAGGTGGCAGAGTTAAAGATGTTGAGATTATCTTTGGGAGTGACAAGGATGGACAGGGTAAGGAATGAGCACATCAGAGGGACAGCACAGGTCGGATGTTGTGGAAACAAAGAGAGGCAAGATTGAAATGGTTTGGACATTTGCAGAGGAGGGCTAGTGAATATATTGGTAGAAGAATATTGAAGATGGAGCTACCAGGCAGGAGGCAAAGATGAAGACCAAAGAGGAGATTCATGGATGTGGTGAGAGAGGATATGCAAATAGTTGGTGTGACCGAAGAAGATGCTGAGGACAGGGAGAGAAGGAGGACGATGATTCAATTTGGCAACTCCTACAAAAGTTAGATAAAGCCGAAAGAGGAAGAATCAGATGTGTTGAGGATAACAGTGCATCTCCCTTTGTCTGCTGGCAGGATGGTGATGATTTGATCTTTGCTTAGACATGTTAAAGCCTTCTTTTTCTGGATGGTGAGATTGGAAGGAGGCATGTTGGCATCGGAAAGAGCGGCTGATACTTTGATCCTGATTTGTACTGCTTCTGCCTCTATCAGTTTCTTATGGCTGATTCTGTGGCAGTGATAAATTCAACCGTAGGCAACCGCTGAGATATATAGAAAAATTTAATCCCTTGCTTATTAGAGATGGACGTATTAGAGATGACCACCTGACAATTGGGAAGGAACAACAAGTGGAGCAAGAATGTTGTCACATATGTGGTGGGAATTTAGCAGGATTTTCTCTAAATATGACATCCTGGTGCACTTCAAATCCAGCAACACCCTCAGACAAAGATTGGTTCATCCTAAGGGCAAAATATCTAAAGACAAATTGCGCAGTGTTGTTTATGCTGTCCAAAGCAGTGAGGAGTGTTCTGTCCTGTACATTGGGGAGACTAAAAAAAAACACTTCACAGGTGCATGGCAGAACACAGTAGAGCTGGCTCATCAGGACACGATTCAGTTTTGCATTTACAGCTGAAGGACAAGGGACAGTCATTTGAAGACAACAATGTACACATTCTTGACAGAGAAAACAATTGGTTTGAGAGAGGAGTGAAGGAGGCCATCTATGTCAAAAGACCGTCATTAAAGAGAGGTGGTAGTCAAAGACACCACTTATCAGACACTTGCAATGCAGACTGACAATCGCATCTTAGGCGTTTTAAACCTCTTTCAAAACTTGCCTCATGTGACCCTAAAGACTCACATGATGGCAGAGTAGCACAACGACTCATTAATAAGTCACACCTGGAGTCATGTGACCATAACAACTCACATGAATCAGAAGGGGGTCATCAATGAGTCTCACCTCAAATTGATTTATGAATGAACTACACTTTACTTGAGACCCCGATGTGCATACACGGAGAGGGTCAATGACTCAGGTGGCCACCTCCATGGTGTAACGTCCCTACCAGAGGTTAAAATACTGGGGATTCCCCACCAATTATTTGCACTGGATGAGCAGGATGAGCGGTGAAACATCTTCAAAACCAAAAAGAAGTCCAGATATCTTCAACTAAAGCAATTATGACTAGCTCAACCTGGATGACTGACAACCTACACAAAAAAAAGGTCAAGTTTTTTCAAAGGAGGTGGAATACAACCCTCTTTACACCAAAACATGAAATGAGCACACACTCAGTGTTTTAGTCTTATCAAGTTTAGGTTTTTGGTGACTGTTGAAGTCTCAAATCTAACTGCTTAAGTTTAATTGGTACAACACAAGTATGAGAGCTCCACACTTACAAAGTTTATAGAAAATGTCTGTTAAAAATCGGTTAAATATGCTGCAATGTTGAATTCAAATTAGAAAGGGCTGCTAGTCATCATGGTTTTCTACTGGTAATAAATTGCCACTATTTTTTTCAGCTGTCATACGAGAAATTACACCCATAAACATTTCTAGAGTAGCGTCCTTGAAAAGAAGGGGGATAGAAATCCTAAAAAAAATCCCCAAAAAACTTTGGTGTTTGAATAAGATATTCAGGTGTCAAGCCAAGCCTTGGCACGAGATCATGGGCAAATGAAAACAAGGAAGACGCCATCTCTACATAACGTTCTCTTCATTGATTTTCAACCTTTGAGGTTTGATTGCACCTTCCAATCTTAGTGAATGTAATAGTATCATGCTTGGGTGCCGGGATTACTAGAAATAGGGTGTTTGGACCCAAGTATAGGTGATACAAGCAGAGTAGAATCAGTTCAGTTGTATTTTTATTGGAACAACATTCACAGTTCAAATGGCAGGTGTGGTCAAAACCAGAATTTTAGTCCAGAAAGCAACAAAACCAAAAAAAAAGAAAGGCAAAAAGAACTACAACAGATACAGGGAGCTAATTAAGCTAGCAAACACACAGGGGAGCTAAGGACTTACATTCACAGACAAAGGCCAGAACACAAAACCACCCATTTTCATTTTCTAAAAAACATGCCTGATGCTTGTTGCAATGTTTTTCTGCATTTTGTTGCAATGAAATTGTGGGAATAAGGGAAAATTGCAAGAAAAAGTTTTGATTTTCTTTAAATTCATAAAAAATCAAACATACCGTGTTGCAGAGAGAATTGCGACGATAAGAGAGACTCTCAGAATTACTTAAAATTGTATAAATTTCATGGTGATGGACTGAAATTGCATGGTCTGTTGTCTTTCACATTTCAATCCCTCTTTGTTTTGTAGTGGGAAAAGTGCGTCAGTCAAAGACTTTGGGTTTATGTTCCACCCGATTTTTGCATGCAGCGTTCATATAACACCAGGGAACTGTATTGTATTCTCTTTTACAATGATTTCTTTGGTGAATGTGACACATTCATTTCACACATTTCTACATCCTCACAGCAACACAGAAGTGACTGTGGTGACATGTGGTTTGAAGTTTTGCGTGGGGAGTGCTATGATAGGTGACACGTTAGCAGAAAACTTATTAATAATTAAAAAAATACATTAGAAGTTTGATCTAGACCTGCTTTACCTGTTGTGAATGACATGAGGTGAATTTTTAATGTAAATTGGCACCACACAAATAAAAGTGATTTGACTAGACTTGAAACCACAATAACTTTTGAAATTGGCTGAAAACTTGTGGTAAATGGCCCAAACTGGACCGAATTCACAGAGATCGTTTGAATTTGTGTTAATTGGTGTGATCATGACATTACAAATCCCTTGAGGAACTGATCAACCAAAAGTGAAACAAATCAGGGCAAGGTTGAATAGTCAAAGTATAGGCAAAGGAACGAATGGAGGAAGTGTAAATTGGCATAAGACACAAGAGAGAAAAAAGGAAACCACACAAGTAACAGATAGATATTTACAAAAAACAAAATGACACATTAAACAATGACAAAATCCAGAACCATAACACACAGCAGTGGATGGAAACAATACAGTTAAACTCTGTATGAATTCATACGGTGTAATCAATGGAAGAAAAACATACGATGACAACAGAAACTATAAAATAAAAACATACGTTTTCACAACAGGCCATGGGCAGCTGTCCTGATAGCGAATTGTCTCCAAGCTCTTGCTGAAGTCGGTTAGGCAGTTGTCAGCATTGCTATCAAACATGTGCTGGTTACACGGTGGAGCAACACATTTCAGTGTCACTCCTAAAAAACATGGAGCACAGGTTTAGGTTCAACAGCCAACATCTCAGGCCTTGTTGCTTAAATTGCTCAATGTGTTTCAATAAAAAAAGAAAGAGAAAAGCTGACTTTAACATCACTTGAAGGCTGTCTCCAACATTAGTTATTACACTTCAGAAGAAGAAGATCTACATGTGATGCTTAGTTTTGTTATTTAATGTTATTACACAGTGCAATAAAACGAAAAACAAAAAAACAATCTAAGGTAGAATGTGGAGGATAAATTCAGGAGCTTGAGGAAAAAAAGCTTCTGTCGTCTGGTAAGGATTGACCTTAACCCGAATACTTCTTTATCTCTTTCCAGGGATACAAAAAGGCAGGCTGTGGCCTCACCGATATCACTGATACTCACTAGATCAAAAATGGCATTCTGGGTGGTTTCAATCGCTTACAAAGCCAAGTCCTGTCTGACACTATTCTTGAATCTTGAATCCCTTTTTTTTTTTTTTTTAATCAGAATGATTTCTATTGTTCCTCTGCATAACTTTAAACACTTAAAACTTTCTCAGAGCATCACTCATTTGTCTCTAGAGGCTGTGGAACTGTCAAATAGCTATTATTATTATTATTGTTGTTGTTTTTGTAATACATCTACTATTACAGTTGTACTGTAACAGTAGATAGATAGATAGAAATAGGTTTTTTACGTGTGTTCAAACATTCACATAAATAAAGTGTCAAGTTCCAATGTGTTTCTTAATGACTTATTTTATTTTTTATTTTTTATTTTTTCAATCACCAGATAAACACCTTCTCCCACTACAATCTAACGTTTGCTGCAGCTAATTAATGTCTGTCAAAGCTTGCTAAATTTCCCTCTGACGCAGTCACACAATCTTCTACGACAGTCAGTTTGGATTCATAATGGCAGGAAGTAACTGTTGAACCCATGTGTTTAATCTGGTGAACCCCCTGAGGGTTTTTTTGTTTCTCCCTGTTTTGTTTTTTTTCTTTTTTCAAAACACAATAACACTGCAACCAGACATATCTGCGTGTATGTATTTATGGACCAGTAACTCTAAAACCTTTTGACATGAGACTCTAGAATGTGTTTAAAAGGATTTTTCACCATTTGAAGAAAAAGGCACTGTGCCAAAGGGGGGAGAGCCTCTTGTTTTGGTCATGTAAAGTATAAGTTTTATTTTAATTAATGTTGTCCTTTCTTTAAAGGGTGGAATTTTTTAGTAAACACAAATATATGATGAGTTACATACCTGAGCAGACCAAGAGTAGCACCAGCAAGTATGCATTTAATGGCATCTATTGAAAAAAAAAAAAGTCAAATATTATTGTTGAAGCTGTCATAAGTGTTGTGAAACTCTCATGACTAAGTCTAAGGAATCAATTCTTTTTACACTTTCTCATGAAAAACATATATTTTTTCTGGAATGCATGCACAAAGATGGTACTATTAAATGGCTGGCAATGTAGAGGTGCTAGATGATTTTAGAAAAATTGAGGGGAAGAAAAAAAAGATTCAGATTTCAAATGATACTCAGTACACTACATCTGCCACTGTTTAAATTTGTAATCTACCCTTCTATTATCCAAGTTCTGTTTCTTTCCAAGCACAATTCTGAACATTTCTCAACTCCACCAACACAAAGGAAAAAAAAACCCCAAAAACAATAAAGTCTGCATGAAAGAGACGAGATGGCTACTGCTTCCTGGACATTCCCACAAATTAATGAATTTTTCTTGTGGGAGGCAGACACTGAAAACAGATGTTCACAGGGAATGCAGGAAGAGTTTTTTGTTCTTTAATATGCACACATGTAATGTCTCTTCTTGCTTGAGACAAATATGCTGTAAATGCTTTGAATTTTCAATCTGGCAAGTCAAATACAGGTCTAATTAAAGACTGACAAAAATGCATAAAATTGATTTAATCTATTTTCAAAGAACATTTATTGTGTTCATCAACTGATATCAGTTGTTAAAGACAGCAGGTTTAAAACCTCAAGAAGCCAAACTTGAGCCAAGCACAAAGAAAGTGCACATACCTCAGCTTTTAAAGTGAAGGACGCTTCCTTATGGATCCCTGGGAAAAACTGAGACTAGAACCTGTGCTTAAAATGCTACAGGTCGTTTTACCAGCCAAATAACAGATGAGCTAACAGTTACAGAAAGCCTCTATGTGATGTGGTCCAGTTTCTTATCGGTGCAACTCAGAGCTAATTGGATTGCGCAATGGCAATGGACAGCCTGCTTCCTTTCCCAGACTTGAGCAAGGCTGTTCCCATACTTCCAAAACACATGTGCCATGCACAACCCCCACAGGCATTTGAACTAAGAGTCCTCAGTGTCAGCAGGTCAAGAATGGTGTGCTCTGATGGTTTCCGAGAAAACCCCAAATTGCAAAAAACTGTGATCCCTTTTTCCATACACAATGGGAAATCCACATGAGAAGAGCTCAGACCCACTCGAAGTTCGAACCACGCCATGTCACCATCCATTAACGCAGAAAAATATTTTAAGTTTGGTCTATTTTTGCTCTGTTTCTGACTTTATAATGGGTTTGTATTGCGTGAGCTACAAAGGTAATAAGTCATTCATTAATAAAGGAAAAATAGCAGTAAACGGCCCTTTGATAAAAAAAAAAAAAATAATGTAATTATAATAAAAAACAAATAAAATTCCTTCATTCCTTTGTCAGGATCCATGCCAAGATTCAATGGTCTCTTCCTTAATAGTCAAATCATCATCTTTCCACTAAATTGTTCAAAACCATCCATTGTTATTTGCATAATCCTGCTGATAAGCAGACAAATGCAACAAAACAGCTCCTTACTTGGATCAGGTTACGATTTGTGGAGTTACTTTAGGTAGTATTCATATTAAAGTGAAATCATTTTTTATTGTTTGAATATTATCTGTGATAAAATACCAAGCAGACAATCAGAACCTTACATGAAAACATCATCCATAGCGGTCTGGATGTAGTGCCGTCGTCAATGTTTTTGTGTGTGGATGATAAATTGATTAAACTGGATGACCAAGTGTCAGCAATCTTAAAAACTGCATAATCCAGTTCCCTCCAATGTTTGCTCCTTCCCAGTTTCCAGTTGAATGGCTGGGGCAAGCGTGAAGCGTAAATAGATATTACAGAGAATTAGTCATAAAAAGTACATTCTTGCTGGCTGCAATGCTTCATCCAGATCATTGAACAACCTTCCTGTGATGACAAACACGCGCACAATTGCACAATTGCACTGAAAATAAGTATGAGGCTGCAAATTGACAATGGAGAAAGGATCCATTCCAATGATACCAAGTTCAAACTGGTCTCAAGGATTCTGTTGCTATTTATTTAAAATAATCTCCAGTTAAAATCTGATCCCAGGCAGCTTTGTGATTTTAACTGTGTTTCACAACGTTTGCTATGAAAAGTATGCGGTTACTTCCATTCAGCACAAATCTGACAGTGTGTGGGTAACATGACAGAAACAACCTCATTTCTCATTAACAGAATTACATTTAGTGTTGATTAGACATTCATAAATGGTAAAGTTATAAATGTAAATGGCAACATTTGAAAGCTTAATGCATGGCTCATGTCTTTAATCCACTCAGTATATATATCTCTAACAAAAGATTACCATCAGAAAGAGTTAATAATTGGTAAAAGGGCAGGACTGTTAATAGCTAATTTGAATCAAAACATTTGACCAGGTTATGTGCTCAGCAAAAGTGGCCATAAGCAAGACAAGAGATTAATCTTCATGACACTGAAAACTCTTGACTCTCACTAACCCATTAATCTTGCTTTGTTAGAATGGATTGTTGTGATTGATCTCAGAAAAATATGACTCTTATGTGCATTATGTTCAGCATGGAGCTGGACCAAGAAACTCAATTGCCTACCTGCAGGAAGACACAGCAAACCTGTGGCCACCTCAAAAGTTATAAATATGCCCACAAGCCAAGCCCTCAAAGCTATTTGGCAAAAAGTAACACTTTAATTTGTATGCTGGTAATATGTGATGTTGCTTGAGTTTGCCAAGCAGTCACTGCGATTGGATGCTGATGTGCCTCGAGCAGGTTAAGCATCACCTGTATGTATTCAGATTCATTTTGAATGTGATATTGTTAAGTTTGGATTTTTTCTTGTTAAAAATTAAAACAACTAAAGAAATGGAAATATCGTACCTTTTTAATTTTCGCCAATTCATTTATCCATTGATGCAGATTTAATAAGGGAAAACCACAATTTTTCTATAAGAAGTTATTTTTTAAAAACAAACCTAATTTAAAAAAAAGTCTGTTGTATAGAAAAACTATGATTAAATAAAAATGTGATAAATATTTATAACATACAGTACAAGATGTTCAAATTTGCACTTCCATAAAAGACACAAACTAGAGTTTCGTCTGAGCTTTCTGCCCTGTTAAAAAGAACTTTTTCCACACCACTGTAGCACTGTGCTTGCTTATGGTTGAATGTTGGGGTCAATTTAATTGATAATAACATGCTCTACATGTTAGGTGTCGTGAGGTGATTTTTGTCGTGAGTGTGAATTTTCAGTGCAGGACAGATGCAAATTCCACACAGACATGCTAGTCAGCACCTACATTAGAGCTTCACTGCTCAATCTCATAAATCCAGAAGGATCAGAAGGTCTTCTTCCACCAAGAGCAGACAAGATGAAAAAGATTATTTTTCTTCTTATTCTTCTTATTCCCAATGTCTCCTGAAAAATCAGAAAATATTAAAACTGTCCTTCAAACACACAACACTTCAGACTCAAGCAGTGACCAGTTACCACACAAGGCCAAAGGCTCACAGTCCTCATTTGAAACCCAGGCAAGACGTCTTGGAGTCGAGTTTATGTGCCAACTAAACAGACACACACAGATACAGTATTACTGCTGTTATTGTTGTTACGTCTTAAATGTCACATGGGTAAACATTCTCAAATCTGCTCCCATTTGTTGCAAAACTGACCATTTTCTCTTCAGTCTGAGACATGAATGTCATGACTAGCTCACCTTTCTGCATTTTCCACATCGTTCAACTGCAGGGTGTTGTCATGTGCGATAGATATAAAAACATCTGGTAGAACTTCGACATATGGGTACTCGGCAGCACTTCGACATGTGTCGGTGGCTTCATCAATGTCAAGGGCAAATGACTCACTATTCTGGCTTGGAATGATGTAAATCTTTAAACTAAGCAGAAAATGACACAGTTAAAATTATTATTGCAAGTATTACCAAAACATCTTAAACTTCACAAAGAGGCATTATTAGGGGTGGATCAGGAGAAATACTCATGAGGTGGAAAGAGGGCAGCAAGGAGACTTTAATTACCTAAATATACACTGATTTCATATCATGGTCATAGAAATCAATAGTTGCTTGGAAAAAAAATCAAGGTATTAAAAAATATTTTAGCAACAACTTTTGAAGCACTTGAGTAGTGCCTTTAAAGAGAAACATTTAAAGGAAGCATTTAAAATTGACTGTATCATTTTCCAAATTTGTGTGCGTATGTGTGCCAGAACATTTTTTGAATAATTTAACATAAGCCTGTGTGTCAGTCATACTGTGTGAAGCCACACATTTAGGAATAAATCGTTTTCTCTGAGTTTCAATTTAAAAATGTGGTGACAGGGCAGGGCAAACTTTCAAACACATCATTCAAAAATTTTTACAAACTTGGAAAAAACCCAAATATTTGAACGATATTATTGTGGATCAATTCCGAATACACAGGTAGTGAGGTAGTTAGATCCAATAGAAGGCATTACAAAGAAGAAGAGCTGCACTTATCCCAATGCATGTCATACAAAATTAACTCAAACTCAATTTTTGGGAGAAGTGACAGCCCCAGTGCAAACTTTCTGGTGATGTGACTCAATGTTTGGGGCTTGACACATATGAAAGTGAAGTTCGTAACCAGACAAAGTCACCCCACCTTTCCACATTTTCTACATTTTCCATGTTTTTCAGCTCCAAGGTTTCCTTACGTGTTATAGGCATAAACACGTTTGGTAGAACTTCGACGTATGGCCTCAAGCAGAGTGGCTGGACATTGTTGGTATCGTTGTCCCATGTAGTAAAGGCAGAAGGCTCATCCTGAATAAAAGGACAGGGAAAACATCCATCTAGGTTGATATTGAAAAGCATAGCATCTGCAGCATATTGTAGTGCTTCAAATTCACTCACATCTTTGTTGAGTTTTGCAGCCACAGACTCTTTGGTGTCATTTCTTGAATAGTCCCTCAGCTTTCCGATTCCAAAATTAGCTGGGAGGTTAAAAGGTTTGGAGAAAAAATTTCCTGATACCATTCTTTTTAACATGGGTGGAGACAAGACAAGAAATATGAATAAGTTACCTTTGTTTCCTTTGACAGAACCATGTTTCCTGTTAACAATCATACAGGAAATGTAAAGCCACTTAATTGGGTCTTTACATAGCCAATTATATATTAATCACAGGTTTGTAACATTTCATGTTTTCTGTGTTATTAATGACATTTAATGTATTTCCACCAGTGTACACTGTGTTTAGCATATCACAGCAACATAGTATCTCTGACCTTTGACTGCAGTACAATGTAAAAGAGAAGGTAACTTATAATGGTTAAATAGATCCTAAAATTGTTAGAGTTTTGTTTGGCGGCAAATTAAAGCAGAATGAGCCCCATGTTGCAGATACAAGAGACAAAAGCGGCATCTCACCTCTCTAATAGCACAGAACATTAATTCAGATAACTTGGTTCTCACTCTTCTTTTGTGTCAACTCCAAGGCTTTTGGGTGTCCACTTACACGGGAGTCGCTTTGATCTCAAAGCTTTGTCACATATTAAAGCAGTTTATGTCAGAACCAAATGACATCAACATATGACATTACAAGCTGAGCCGGCCCTCCCTCTAAGCGAATTAAACGGGTACTTAGGGCCTTGTGGCCACTAGGGGGCCCCCAAATTGACCTCACCTCTAAGCCTGAACTGGCAACTCACTCTAAACGTATGTACACAATATGCCCAGAAGGTGAAGCTCTCATCAGTGAGTGAACAGTTTGCAAGTTGATGAAGATGTCTGAAAGATTTTATCCACCAGGCCCGGGGAAAAGGAAACAAAAGTAGCTAGTCAACAAGCACAAGGTACTGATAAAATCTGCAATATTTACCAAGTAATACATTTTTAGCCACAAAATACCATTATTTTCAGTCAATGTTTTTAGTCACTGTTAATGCCAACATGTGTGTGTGCAAGACTGTAAGGGGCATCGTCACTGAAGACCTTCACATTGAAAATAAACACAGTCTTCAACTTTTAATTAGATTAGCATATTAACACTTTACATAAGATCAAATCTGGCCTGTTTTGTCATTTAAAAGCAACAAAACACCTTAAATAGCCCAAAATTTCAGGACTTTTCCTAAATAACTATTGTTTTTGCAGTGTTTGTTTGAAATTTCCAGAGCAGTTTGTTCTGTTGCTGCGTGACTGGCAGGGTTGTTTAGACATTGGCTGTCACTTTCATCACGTTCAATGAAATTCATAGAAACATTTATGACTGTTTATGTTCTCCCATTATAATAACATGAAATAACAATTGTGAATGTACAAATAAATACTGTCAAACACTCTCTACTCTCTAACCTTTATTGATGATTCACCCATTTATTAATAAGATGATTAGGTATCTATGGATGTAAAATACATATGTGGTTCAAATTTCAGTATAATTGTAAACTGATTGGTCAATTACCTGCTTCATACTGTGAAGTATAAACTTTGACCCTTATTTGTTTCTGTATCAAACAAAGTTAATACTACTTTGAAGGTTTCAAAACTAAGCATTCGGACGAAAACAAACTTGAAGTAAAAATGGCAGGTGCAGTTAATCAGTCTTACTGTGAGTGTGTTTAATTAGCAAAAAACAACTGTGGCCCATCGTGTTCATAAAGCTATAAATGAAATCAAAATCATGGTCGTAATTGCCTAACAGGTCTTATGTTGATATTTCTATCCAGGGCCCAAAAAATAGTGAATAAAATAGTGAAAACCAAAGATACAGAATAGGATGTTGATGGTGGCCAGAGGTAATAGTATTTCCTGCAATATAAAACCAGGTGATCAAATGTGATATTAATACATTAGAAATAAATAAATAAATGAACGAATGAATGAATAAATAAAAGGTGCTAATTCTCATCTCAGCCACTTCACACCGCAAACCACTCCAGTGCGTATTAGAGGTCAAAATCTGATCATCAGCAAATGGAAGAGAGGCATTTCTGAGATTCCCAAACACTGTACATTTTCCTCACCCCAGCTGCACCTTGAGATCCTGTCCATGAATATCACAAACAGGAATGAAGACAGGCACAGCCCTGGTGGAGTCCAACACCCACCCAAAATGTCTTTGACTTTGTCCTGCGGATACAGACACAGGTCTCTCTTACTTCGAGACTTTAGACTCCCTCAAACCTCCCACAGGACTCCCCCTTGGGGACATGGTCATAAGCCTTCTCCAGGACATGTCTAAAAACACTTGCACGCCCTGAACAGAGTCTGCATTGTTCCTCCAGCATCCAAGGTTCGACAGTCGGACCAGACGACAAGACTGTATATAAGTGTACACACAAACAAAAGGTTTTTCACACCTGAGCCAAGTTTTTAGACACCAGTTTTCTGTTGCTAGATAAACAGGAAGGTGAGGTAATTTTTTCCCTATTTTGAGTGAATGACAAACTCAAAGAGCACCAAGGTGACCTAAAAAACACCACGGAGAGGTCAGCCCTTTGAAACAACTGTCCTATTTTTGTAAGATACATATAAATAATCACAAGGCCATAATCAGATTTGGTAACACACCAAATTATGTTGACTACCACAACTGGGCAAAATAATTACATACAGCAGAAATTGAAGGTAATTCTGCGCCCCTGACCTCACCTTTGAGTGCCAGTTTATGTACAACATATCACACACTTATAATACCCTATATTAAATCATGTCCTCAGTAAAGACCTGGTTACTTCCTCCTTGGAGATTATTTTTGGTTTACTTTTTTTGTCTATTTGTCAACAGAAATAAAGAAAAAATGTATGACTTGATTTTCAGGAAATTTGGTAAAAGCCTGTAGTACTGTAGTAAGAAAGAACCCATCCCATTTTGGCCAGGATCTTGATTATAGGGTGCATACAGTACTAACCAAATGTTACACATCAAGCAGTCATTATGGAGCACCTGTGGACCCTGGTGTCATGGGTGAGTCATTGTTTTCTTGAAATTAAAACTTAAGTTTGACTCTGGTAAAACAAAGGTTTTTTTCACGTAATTATGCATTTTTCAAGACTGTTTTTCAGAACTTAGAACTATAACTAACTGTTAGTTAATAGTTTTGAAAATGCGGTATATCCTAACATACTATACATTACTTGTAGATTAATATATCCTAGACAAATGGCCCTGTTGGAGGCGTGTTTTCTCTGAGTGCCATTTCAGTTTTGCTATTTTAGTTTATGGTTCGCTATGAATTTGGAGTGTACATCATGCTAAGTCATTGGATTTGTGTTTTTTTTATTTTCACATGGAACTTAATGAGTTTAACAGTAAAAGTGTAAATTTATCTCCTTTATACTGAATTGTAATTTAGGGATTGGAAGCATATAGTAATTCTAAAATTGATATTTGGGGATTCTAATACATTTCTCACAATAAACTTGCATCTGCATTGATAAACCAATCTAAACCAATCATTCCAGGAGGCAGTACTTGGGAAGAGTGTTTCTAATATAGAAACTGGTGGTAATATGAGAGCACATAGGACCCTGGGAATGGCATCATAATGTTTACCCACACACAACGGACTTTCATGATCCTGAGAGTTCAAACTGTAATCCAAGGGTCATTTTAACTTTCACTAGTCACTATTGCACGTAGAACATGTAACAATGACCACATATTTTACTTACAGGCTGCTATTTGCATACCTTGCTTTGCTTCGGATCGTACTTGCGGATTTGGCTTTCCGATGTTCAAGTTGTACTGCGGAACATCTAGCTATGTGTCCCCAAGTCAAAGCATTTTGTCCAGAGATAGTAAGGGAGATGGGCTGCGGTTGCTGTCCTGTTTGTGCCAGGCAGGAGGGGGAGCTTTGTGGTGTCTACACACCAAGGTGCTCCAGCGGACTGAGGTGCTATCCAAGTGCAGAGGCTGAATTTCCTTTGCAACAGCTCATCCAGGGATTAGGACGGTGTGGGCCAAAAGTGGATTTGGATATTACAACAAGTCTGGAGGACCTGGCAACATATGGTAAATGAAAGCTGCAATTAACAACTGATTACATGACTACGTTTTATGTAAAATTCCATTCAGTGTGAGACTTTTCATGAGACTGAATCATTTCCTTTAGCTCTCACATTTTAGTATCTTTCTCCTCTGGTGTTTTATGCAACACGTAATGCCATCATGTCACTGTGTTGGGGAGTGTACTTAATTGAAGTATTATGGTGAATTTAGCTCATTTGTGGTATCATACATTGCTGCTATAGTTTAATGTTTGCAGTCCATAAACTTGTTTTGTGTGTAGATTATACTACTGATCCTCTTCCCATATGAGCATACTATGATATGACTTAATAGAAAGGCCTCAAGTACTCATCACTGTACATCAGTGTTTACCTGTCATCATACCCACCCGGACTTGATATTAGAATGACTGGCTCGGAGGAAAGAAGTTTCACAGAGAAGCGGAGTCAAAACAAAACTTTTACCGCATGGCTCCTTCTTGTCAAAAAAAACCCCTTAAATTACATCAAACAAATAATTACCCAAACTAAATCACCTCAATATCCTGCAGGGAAAAATAAATCTTTTTCTCTCCCCTGTTTAAGTTATCAAAGACACAGAATTTTGTCATACTGCAGTGTGTTTGGCAGCCAGTGGCAAGCTCACATCTGTCAGCGCAAACAAAATGTATCCATATGGTGAACACCTAATATGTCTCTAACCCACAGCTTCAAAGCTCTCCTATGGGGGATCTTTATTTGCTGTAGGCTATTGTTTAGGCTGCTTGACGGAAACCCCTCCCCACTCTGAAGGGGGAAGGGTTGCAAGTGGCATGACAGGTATACCCATCGGCTACCTAACAGATGAAGTTAGGTGGTTAAGTTGGAAAAGTGGTGACAAAATCAGCTTATTCCTCACAAGTATATTTTTCTGCCACACCTTAATTGCCGTCAGTTCACAACATTAAAACTGAAAAAAAAAAAAAAAAACCACACAGTGACGTTTTGAATAATCCAAAATAAGGTTTCAACATGATCCCACTTTTGTAAAAACATACTGTATGTACAGTGCATTAAATGTTGTGTCTTAGCTTGAAGATTCACACCACACCTGAATTTGCAGGTGTGGTCCAATTAAGCTAACCCTCGTATTTTTGATGAGTTTTTTTTGACTGAAATATCTTAACGTTTGACAGGGAGAGGTTAGTAAATCAAACTAACCAAATATTGTAATCTTTAGCTAAGTGTGATAGTGTCTGTGTTCTCCTCTGTGATTAACTGTCTTTAGTGCTCTAACCTGTTCAAATACATGAAAGCTGAAGTTGGGCATCAGGTCAGACTGTAGCTTGCCCTCATTTCGCTGTGTTATATTTGAATTTTCAACCAGGAATAAATGTGGCTGTCGAATGACAGCATCTGTCGCCCATGTACTCATTAAAATGCACATTTTGGGGTCATTTCCTGTGTTCCTGATGTTGAGATTACATTTTCATCCATAAATAACCACTCTGCTATTTACTGCATCTAAAGAACTGAGACCTGCACATTTTAGGCATGTTGTTACGGTCTTTAATTGAGATTTTGAGTTTAGCTGGCATTATTTCTACCTGGACTCAGCTTAACAATATTGACATAAAGAGCATGACCGCCTGAGTAAACAATCCAGAGTTCAAATATAAAGCTTTCCAGCTTTGTTTGATGTGAGCGGGCTTCATATTCCTTGACATCTTTGCTCTTGTATACTGCTATTGCTTTGCTATTGCTACTGCCTTATGTGATAATTTTCTGCTCCTCCTAAACCACAATTTGTTTCAACCGGGAATTTTTGACAACAAACAGAAACACTGATGATCCAAATCCAAAGTATGAACTCCTCCAATCTGTAAAAGCTGTAAAATTAGAACTGGCATATCATCTTTTTGTTTCCACTTGAATTTTTTTTTAAATGGGATTTGACTTGGATATATTCTCCACAAAGATTTTCTGTTGATATGTGTGCGTGTTTGAGCTTTGGTCTCCCAACGAATCAATTTCTCTTTATTTGAATAATGGAAAAAGCTAATTGATTTACTCCCATTCCTGAAAGAATTTAGGCCTTACAAGATGCTGTATCTCTTTATACACAGGTAACAACGGTGCTGTGCCAGTAGATGTGATAGAATCGACATCACCAATATGTCAAATACCAAAGAAAAGCATCCTGACATGTACATTGAACTGTTTCCCAACTATTTGGTGGCATGCTCCAGTATAAGTCATAAGCCCCTCTATTATTTTAACTTTGACTTTGGCCAAACTAAAAAATTCAAAATATCCCTCAAATTAGATTCTTTCCAAAGATGGTTTCTGTAGATAGCTCTGAAAAATAAAATATTATTTTTCAGCAGAATCTTATTAACAAAACATGTTTTGGGTACGTTAATACATCCTTAACCAGTTTATCTACTGGGATGTTTAGCATTCTCTGTTTGTTGCCCAGCCTCACTGTGGCAGTTGAGCTGTGGTGAAAAACTGCTGTTACACGCGACTGACATGGCTTATTTTCAAGCCTGCCTGAGACAGGTTTATGATGTTTGCAAAACACTTAATATATGGGGACAACCCAGTCTCTCTCACTGCTACATCCATATTCCGTGCATTGTCTGTGACAGCTATTATTCCATGATCCATGCATCCATTAATTTTCTACCGCTTATTCCGTTAGGGGTCGCGGGGGGGCATCAGCATCTTCGGGCGAAGACAGGGGAAACCCTGGACAAGTCACCAGTTCATCGCAGGGCTAACATATAGAGACAAACAACCATCCACACTCACATTTACACCTACGGGCAATTTAGAGTGACCAATTAACCTAACCCCCAGTTTGCATGTTTTTGGACTGTGGGAGGAAGCCGGAGTACCCAGAGAGAACCCACGCAGACACAGGGAGAACATGCAAACTCCACACAGATACGCCCTGACCCGGGAATCGAACCTAGGACCTTCTAGTTGTGAGGCGACAGCGCTAACCACTGCACCACTGTGCTGGCAATTATTCCATGATGATTTTTGTTATTCATTTTGCTGAGCTGCTACTCCAAAACTGCAAATTTGAATACCTCTGCTATGTTCAGTACAGTGCATGGCTCGAAAAGAGGCGGTCTGAAGGGCAAACGTTTTCATTTCTTAATCACTGGTCATAACATCAGCTGTAACTGTAATAGCTGTAATAGTAATAGCTTCTTATGGCCCGTGAGGTCTAGCCAACAGCACTAGTTAAAATGCGCTTGGCTTGTTTGAGGATCTGTGTCAACTTAAGCTTTTATTTCTTAGTACAGAGCAACACTGTACGCCAGTGTGTTTACAAACCTCCAAAATCTGACATTATCCACCACAGAAAATTGCCTTAAGTCTTAAGCCATATATTCAGCAATTTATCTTGTTATTTCTTAAACTCTGAGACTGTTTTGGGAGGTGGAAATTTCCTTCAGTGTCGTTTGACCTGGTTGAAGTGTTTTCCTTCTGGCCAGTTGCTCTGACCGTGACCCGAGCTTTTCTTGGTAGTAGTGTGCCAAATGGAACCTCATGTTGAATATATTTCCTGTAGCGTAGCTTATCATCATCCAGTAGTATTGCATGTTTTTTTTATTTTGTCAGTTTCTTTCTTTCCATCAACATTACTTGAAATGGGAAAGCTGACATGTTGCCACACATCAGCTCTAAAACCTGACAGGGCTTTGGTATTTTGTATTTTACTTTCAGTGTATATTTCCACCGTTGTGTCACTGGCTACTGTCATGCACGGACACTTACAGCAAGGTGAAGGGAATCTAACTTTTTGAGCAGTATAATTGCACCCTTGCTCTTAAAACACAACAGTTGAACAAGAATGAGACTGTGATTCTTTTTTTTGATCTGTGAACTCAAAAAAGGCAAGTGCAAATTAACAATCAATAGCTCAATAGATACTGTCCTAGCTTCATGATATTATTGTGATGTTTATTTTTTGCGATATTGTGGAAATTCAATATATTGTTGCATCCCTTATGTTCAAGTGTTAATTGATCATCCCAGTTTCAATCAATTATTTGACACAATATCTTTATATCATATCTTTTAAAGAAGCAGTTGTTTGTTGACTATTAATGTCTTTCAAATTTTTTAGAATATTTAAGACTACATTTACAGTTGTCAATGAATGCACAAATGCAATTGAAGAGAAGCTGACATCTAAAAAGCAAAAAACAAATAACCAAAAACAAGCTGACTTAGCTTTGACTCAAATGCTCAAGATTACCACAATCTGGATGACTCCACACAGACACAAGACTGACATATAACAGCAGATACAAAGCAATAGCAACATTAGTTTGGAATTGTATTTCTGCAAATCCTGTCTGGTTCTTTCAGCTGCCACTAAAAAGTATCAGTCTGTTTATTAAATAAATGCAGTGTTCATCAGCTAGATGACAAAATTGTCTATCTGGCAGCCTAATGTTGCTGTTCTATGAAAAAAATGTTTTCTCCACTCTTGATGACTTTGATTTTGTACAGTGTGCGGACTGTCCAAATTTTTCCTTAGCAACTGTCAGTGTTGGGTGTCTAAATGTAGAATAGAAAGATGTTTTATAAACATAATTTTTTAGTCCAGAGAGAAACAGAAAAGTTGTGTTAAGAGTTCAGAAGGACAGCATTAGAAAGCCTAAATACTGTCAGGCCTAAAGCCAAGGATAGAGAACAAGCTGGAACAAGTCAAACCTATTGACCTTTTGATTATTGACATTATATGCTTTATTAATATTATGTGGACAGTCTCGAACTCCAAATTTTCCGGTTGCTGCAGCCTCACTTGATGCTGAGAAAGCATTTGATAGGGTAGATTGGAGGTTTCTGTTTAGGACTTAGGACTAGGTTAGAAAAATTTATAAAGTGGGTGCGTCTATTATATAATCACTGAGAAGCAGCAGTGCAAACAAATGGGTACATATCATCCTATTTTGAATTGGGGAGAGGCACACGTCAAGGCTCGCCACTCACCCCTCTATTATTCTGTCTGACAATGGAACCTCTAGCAGCAGCAGATATAATCTCTCCAGCGTGTCCTTGGTCTGCCCCGGGGTCTCCTCCCGAAACACCTCCCCAGGGAGACGTCCAGGAGGCATCCTGACCAGATGCCCGAACCGCCTCAACTGGCTCCTCTCAACGTGGAGGAGCAGCGGCTCTACTCTGAGCATCTCCTGGATGTCCGAGCTCCTCACCCTATCTCTAAGGGTGAACCCAGCCACCCTGTGAAGGAAGCTCATTTCAGCCGCTTGTATTCGTGATCTCATTTTTGGGTCACTACCCAGAGCTCATGACCATAGGTGGGGGTTGGGGCATAGATTGACCTGTAAATTGAAAGATTTGCCCTCAGGCTCAGCTCTCTCTTCACCACAACAGACAGCTTCAGCGTCCACATCACTGCCGACGCTTCCCCAATCCGTCTGTCAATCTCCCGCTCCATTTTCCCCTCACTCGTGAACATGACGCCGAGATACTTGAATACTTCCATTTGGGGAAATGAGTCTCCCCCGGCCCGGAGTGGGCAATCCACCCTTTTCTGGCTGAGAACCATGGCCTCAGATTTAGAGGTGCTCATCCTCATGCCCGCCACTTCAAACTCGGCTGCAAACCGTCCCAGTGCGAGCTGGAGTTCACTGTTCGATGAGGCCAACAGGACCACGTCATGTGCGAATAGCAGAGTTGGAATCCGGAGGCCACCGAACTTGACTCCCTCCGCCACTTGGCTGCACCTAGAAATTCTATCCATTAAAATTATGAACAGAACCGATGACAAAGGGCAGCCTTGGCAGAGACCAAACCCCGACTGGGAATGGGTCTGGCTTACTGCTGGTAATGCGAACCAAGCTCTGACTCCGACAATACAGAGATCGAATGGCCCGTAACAAAAGGCCATCTACCCCATAATCCAGGAGCACCCCCCACAGGACACCTTGAGGGACACGGTCGTAAGCCTTCTCCAGATCCACAAAACACATGTGGACTGCTTGGGCAAACTCCAGTACCCTCGCGAGGGAATAGAGCTGGTCCAGTGTTCCACGGCCAGGACGAAAACCATATTGCTCCTCTTAAATCTGAGGTTCAACTAGCAGCCGGACTCTCCTCTCCAGCACCCTGGAGTCGATCTTCCCAGGGAGGCTGAAGAGTATGATCCCCTGGTAGTTGGAATACACACTCTGGTCCCCCTTCTTGAAAAGGGGAACCACCACATCTGTCTGCCACTCAAAAGGCACAGTCCCCGAAGTCCACGCAATGTTGCAGAGGCGTGTCAACCATGACAGCCCTACAACACCCAGAGCCTTGAGGAGTTTGGGACGAATCTCATCCACCCCGGGGCGCTGCCACTGCAGAGTTGTTTGACAGCCCCAGCGACCTCGACCCCAGTGATGAGAGAGCCCAGCCCAAAGTCCTCCGGCTCTGCCTCCTCCTCGGAATGTGTGTTGGTGGGATTGAGGAGATCTTCAAAGTATTCCTTCCACTGCCGAACTACAGACTCAGTTGAAGTCAGCAACTCCCCTCCCACACTGAAGACCGTGTGGACGGGGTTCCGCTTTC
Organism: Mola mola; assembly: GCA_001698575.1. Taxonomy (NCBI): domain Eukaryota; kingdom Metazoa; phylum Chordata; class Actinopteri; order Tetraodontiformes; family Molidae; genus Mola; species Mola mola. The sequence goes on along the minus strand of KV751348.1, from coordinate 3,793,788 downwards.
CCCTCCTGAGCCGCCGAACACTTTGCCAGAACATCTTCGGCGCCGACTGGAAGTCTTGCTCCATGGCCTCACCAAACTCCTCCCACACCCGGGTTTTAGTCTCAGTGACCACCCGGGCCGCAGATCGCTTGGCCTGCCGATAGCTGTCTGTTGCCTCGGGAGTCCCACAAGCCAGCCATGCCTTGTAAGTCTTCTTCTTCAGCTTGATGGCCCCTTTCACCTCTGGTGTCCACCAGCAGGGTCTGGGGTTTCCGCCACGACTAGCACCAGAGACCTTGCTACCACAGCTTCGAGCAGCCGCCTCGACAATGGCAGCGCGGAACATGGCCCACTCAGATTCTCCCCACTACCTCCGGGATGTGGTTGAAGCTCTTCCGGAGGTGGGGGTTGAAGACTATTTTCACAGGGTCTTCAGCCAGATGTTCCCAGCAGACCCTCACTATTCTCTTGGGTCTGTCAGGCTTCCTCCCCCACTACCTGATCCCACCAGGTGGTGATCACTTGACAGCTCTGCTCCTCTCTTTACTGGCACATACGGTCGCAGATCAGATGATATGACTACAAAGTCAATTATTGACTGTCGACCTAGGGTGTCCTGGTGCCAAGTGCACTTATGGACACTCTTATGGCTGAACATGGTGTTAGTTATGGACAAACTGTGACTAGCACAGAAATCCAATAACTGAACACCACTCGGGTTCAGATCGGGCATGCCGTTCCTCCCGATCACCCCCCTCCAGGTCTCGCTGTCATTGTCCACATGAGCTTTGAAATCTCCTAGTATGACGATGGATTCCCCAGCAGGGGCACTTTCCAGCACCTGTTCCAAGGACTTCAAAAAAGGTGGGTACTCTGAACTGCTATGTGGTGCATAGGTGCAAACCACAGTCAGGACCTGTTCCCCAACCTGAAGACACAGGGAAGCAACCATTTTGTCCACCGGGGTAGCTCCAACACATTGGCTGAGAACCAGGGAGCTAATAATAAGCCCACACCTGCTCTCCGCCTCTCACCTGGGACAACTCCAGCATAGCAAAAAGTCCAACCCCTCTCAAGTAGACTGGTTCCAGAACCCGAACTGTGCGTGGAAGTTAGGCCGACTATATCTTGCCGTTATCTCTTAACCTCTTGCACAAGCTCAGGTTCCTTCCCCACCAGAGAGGTAACATTCCATGTTCCAATAGCCAGCTTCAGCAAACGGGGATCGGAGCACCAAGACCCCTGCCTTTGACTGCCACCCGGTCCACATAGCACTGGACCTCTATGGCTCCTCCTGTGGGTGGTGCGCCCACGTGAGGATGGACCCATGTCTCCTTTTCGGGCTGAGCGCGACCGGACCCCATGGACAAAGGCTCGGCCACCAGGCGCTCGCCTATGGACCCCCTGGTATCCCTCCGGGCAGGGTGCACAAGTCCTTGTTCATCACCATCATAGAAGTCTTTTGAACCGTGCTTTGTCTGGCCCCTCACCTAGGACCAATTTGCCTCGGGTGAACCCAACCAGGGGCAAACAGCCCCCGACAACATAGCTCCTAAGATCATTAGGGCACCCAAACCCCTCCATCACGGTAAGGTGGCGGTTCCTGGAGGGGTATTATAAGATGCTGGAATATGGGGATGCTGGGACGTAGGCCCTTAGAATTTCCTGGAATGGGATTTGGGGGTTTCATTAGATGAACAGGACTTGGACAAGATTTGTGGCAGCTCCCGAATAATGTCAAGAGATCTGAGGGTGAGAATTATTCAATTCAAAATTCTTCACCAATTTTATTGGACTCCAGACCGGCTCTTCAGACTTGTTTGAAAGACTCAGTGTGGTATGGATGAAGGTACACTGGTGCATGTGCTCTGGTCGTGCATCTGGTCATTGCTAATGTTATAAAAAGACAAATTGGATTCTGTCCTAAGTTATATATATTGGGAGACTTTAAATTGTTGTCTGCTTGTCCACAACCACCGAAACAATGGACACTGACTGCTGTCATGATTGGATGACAAATCATCCTAAGGAACTGGAGGAAACCTGGAGAACCCCCTGTTCAAGAATGCGTGACTGAATTAAGTAAAGTGGCAGCATATCAAACGATGTCACATAGATTGCAGGACAGGACATAAATGGAGCATGTACTTAAGTATATAAATGTATCAGAGAAAAGGCCAAGTGAATGCACATTGTTTGTAATGAGCAGACAGGAGATAAGCGGCTGTGATATGATAGTATGGTGATCTTTTTTTTTTTCAATCTTTTGCACATCTATAGAATGGTATCTGTGTAGTTGATGTGCCCTGTCATCTCTGTCTCTGTTAATAATGCTTTGATGTGGTTATGATTTGCAAAGTTTCTTAATTAAGACAAGTAGACCACTTAAAAAGTAGCTGACCCTTCCTGGTTGTGGGTTGGGGGTATGTTGAGGTTTGTGAATAGCTTGAATCATATAAGATGTGTTGTATGATTGATATGAAAGCTACAAAATAAAAAAAATAAAAAACTGCAAGTCAAAAAAAAATACAGGTTTACTATATATTAATACTGAACATCTGTATTACAACAATATATTGGTATTTTGTGTCACCATGACTATGTTCAACACATTCCATGTTTATGTTCAGTTTTGTAAGAGAAAACCACCTTGAATTTTGACTGCACTTTAAAGACTGGAAAAGTAACAGTGTCAGCTGGCCAATTCCTTAAATAGTAAATAGTAAAGACAAACTCATTTGTTTAGGATGACACAGGCACCAGTGAGGCAACATAGAGCGCCGAAAGAAAAAATTAACTGTTTAAAATGACCCATCCTTGAGAGGAACCATTTACAATGATAATAGGCTCTCCTGGCAGTGGGAGCACCACGAGACACAGCCTCACTGTATACAGTAACAGTGAAAATACATTAATGCTAAGCAACACTGGAAAGGCATTACTCATTCTGTGCAATGAGAGAATTGTGAAAGCAGGCAACCTACATACACAAAGTCGACAGTCCCAACAAGAGACAGGTATTTTCTATGGCACTGAATTGAGCCATAGAGTCAACAACACAATATTTAGATTACAAATGTTGCCTAAAGACATGCTGTTTTTTCTCTCTTGGAATATACTGACATGAATTCCCAAGGGTCTATAGAACAGCTATTCTCAACCAGTACAGCGGTGCTCAACACCTTCTCCAAATATACTGAGTCAGCAGAAATAAAACGGCAAAAACACAACTGCTCCCTGTCGCCAATTTGTAATGTGGGCTATTGAATAAAGAAGGGCTAGAGTGCTGTTTACTTTACTAACTAAGGTGAAAAAGTAAATATCAAAAATAAAACACATTGATGGAAAATCATAATGTGCCATGAAATATGTACATTATCAAATTTGTAGTGTAAGTACAAGTAAGTACAAATCATAGTAAAAAGTACAAGGCATTTGCAGCGTCCATCATCCACATTAACAATATCTAATGGTAAGGTAGTAGAATACAGTCAGCAGAACATTGCCTTGCTGACCCTTTTCAAGCACATAGGAGAACTACTGTGGTCCTCTGTGTCAAAATGTCAACGAACACATTCCCTGTCTCGAGCTTGTTTTGCTTCATCATACTCATGTAAGCAATTAAGTAAGTATGATCCTCCATTTAATGTAATATAGGTTAACAAACATGGGACAAAATTCCAGCAGGCCGCCAATAACAAACCCTTCCTACTCCTCGTACTCTTTTGTCTTCATCGCCTTTTGATGCGGTGGGTTTTCTTCTTTGGTTGTATTGCAGCTGCTACTATGGTATACAGACAGTATGCATTTCCAAGCCTTTTTGATTTACAGTAACATCTCAGAGCAAGATGGTGCTTTCTGTGGAAGGGAGACCTGCAGCCAAATAAACATAAATTGATTATTTTAGGGTTACATATACACTACAGTTTTTGATTTAAGGTGGTTACACACTAAATTCAACATAGTTATGAAGATTATGTTACATCTTTGCAAATAGATAATCCTAAATTCTGCATACTGGACCTTTATCTGAGTCTGATTCTGTTGGGGGAAAAAAAGGAAGACAAGGGATGCTCCTCCTTAGTATGCTAATAACATATTAATTTGTGTTCCTGTTCCATTCCTTTTCACGCCAAATGGTGACAGAAAGTTGTAACAGAAAAACAGTGATGAAATAATAAGATAACACAATTAGAATATTGAAAGTTTATGTCTGCATTCTACTGTATTTTTCTACGAAACTTTCTTCAGTGCCAGCTCTTTTTACCGTACAAATATTTCAAAGCATTGGCTTTGAAATATTTGCCTTTTCAATTCTGGTCTCGCTTATGCTTGACTTATCCATAAGCAAAATCTTTGCCAAGTGCACACTTGCTTGCTCCTTATACCACATAACCTGAAATTTCCTCCTGTAAAATTCCATGAAAAAAGTTGAATGTGGACAGTGATAAAGACATGAAATTATTTACCATATTAAACAATGGACAGGCTGTATGCACTGACATTCTCATGCCCAGAAACGTGAATGCATTTTAGCCTCGTAGCATTTCCCTCTTAGTTGTAGTTAACAATCTTAGAGCCCTACTCCTGTTTTTAGTCCATTAATTACAGATACACACACACACACACACACACACAAACACACACACACATGAACACTCACACTAAGCCTCTAGGCAGTTAGGTTATGTACCCAGAGAAAATCCTTACTCAGCATGACAAGCCTTCATCAGAGATACTTCCGCACAAGCCTGGACTCACCAGCAATGACTAGCAGTCGAGTTCAGCTCTTTAATTCAAAACCTCTTTCATCTCAGTTTTCTTGTTGAAATGTGTCAGACAATCTCAGCTCATTATATCTGTGATCACCATTCTCTTGTGTGTGGGTTACAGCCATCAAGGTTTCAACAGTTTTTAGGAATTTAACTTGTCACGTGCTTTGTCTTTGCTGTCTCAAACAACACACAGTGGTGAAACAACCAAGAGGAAACCAACAGTGTTCCGGCTGCTCAGAGGACAGTATCATAGCATTTTTGGACTAGATGTTGAACACAAACAGAAAGATTTTAGTCGGTCTGCACACACTCTCACCACAATAACAGCCACTGCAACGCCTGACTGTCCAGTGTAGAATTAGTGGCATGAGGTGTACGGACACAGGACGCCTCAAGGGCACCAATATGACTCCTTGTCTTCTAATTCCAGGATTAAGATGACTAGTAAAACGGGCCTGTTATTAGAAAAGAAACTTTGGCTTTTCATGTCAGCTTGTGATTAAAGAATAGAAAGGTGTGTGCACATGTGTGAGTATTTTAAGAAAGGAGCAGTGTGCATGTGTAACAACTACCCCATAATGATACACCGAAAAGAACATAAAATGTATTGAACATTAGCCTGCGATTAAAGTACGTATAAAAGTTCAACAGATGTCTTTGGATACAAATTGGAAATCTGTTAACAATTATTCTATTATTTGTCATGTACTATTCACAGCAACATTTGACTTGCATAGATAAGATATTTACATTTCTAAATTTAAAGTTTTTAAACTAAAGTTTATGTGTTTGTTTGAATTGTAGAGGTGCAAGGGACTGAGAATCCACTCACGAAAAGACCTGTCATCGATGCCCGGTTTTGGCAGTCAGCCATGATACAATACATGAATGAACGCAGAACCAAGATGAAGGCAAATCAACTGGAAGACTCTCGAATCCAGAAAGTGCCTCAGGTCAGAGCTGAAGTGTTTCCCACACAATTACTTATTATCAGTAAACTTTAAACACTTTGATCAAGAGAAAAAAACAATGAAGCCTGAAGTTGATTATATTAGCTTCGATAAATGTGTAGAAAAACTCAAATCACAATAATTTTGCATGAATGCAGAACCTGACTTGCTCCCTCATAGTGATGTATTTTTGCGGACTGCAGCTTATACTTTGTGTGCACTCTAACATTAGCTTCTTAGGGCAATTGATGAGTTCATAAAATACTGTATTTGTATTCTTATGGCCTCTTATGACCTTTATGTATGTTTCCTCAGGCAATGCTGACTTGCAATTTGCAATTTTCTCATTTTACCACAGACTTTTTGCATAATCTCTCCAACACCTGCACCTGCATGTGTAGCTCATCTCTCAGCACAAACCACAAACTCCCCCCTCTGCCTATCAAAAAGCAAACAATCACCAAAGGTCAACAAGCTGTTGTGTGCTGCAGTAAAGTAGGGCACTTCCTCTGGGCACCCTTGTGCTAAAATGTGCACATGCATAGACACGCACACTTTTTTTTTTTAATCGCTGACATCAAGTGGAAATGCATTTGTTTTACCAGGGACTAATCATAATTCTGTTCAAGGCCCCCTGACTGAAACATTGGCATGTCTGGGGATACTAAGATTAGTTTTCACTGTTTTAAGACCTGTTTACCTCAGGAACTTAAATTTTTGAAATTCCAACTCCATATTTGTTCACACATGAGTTATCAACAAGATGAAACCAGGCCGATATTAGTAATTATTTAACTTTCATTCTGAAATAATATTTAATTAATACCATTTTGCTTATATACAGTATACACTGTATATATACTGTATGTATGGTATCTCCTTCTTATCAAATGCATGTGTTAAACCTCTAAAATACTTAAGCCCTACCTTTGCGGAATTATTAATGCATTACTAATTATGCATGATGTTCTGGAGTGCATGGTGACATATTATCCCCCCTCTCCCACATTTTTTAATGCTCATTTAACGTATCACAATCTCAAATACAGCCCCAGAAAAATAAAGACAGTTCCTGGAGCATCCATAATAGGGAGCCTTATGAATTCGTGGAGTCTTTCTGTTTCATGTTAATGAGTTTGGGCCCTGGGCTGCACATGTACAGGCGAGTTCACAACATGGCAAACAATTATGTGCATTTGCTCATTTTTTCCCTCACTTAACTTACTCGCTTACATCAAAACAAGCACAAGCAAACAAAGCAAAACAAAAAAACAGATGCATAAGACGACACAGCAATTGTCAAGGTAATTAGAAGGAACAAAAGTGGGAATGTAAAAAAGTAGCCGTGCAGCTGGGAGTGATAGGGGGAGGGTTTCAAGCATGGGTGCACTTCATTGTGTGTGGTCATGAGGCTATATCATACAAAATGCGAGCTTCGCTGTAAGAGCTGTTACCTTTATGCCAAATTTGTTTAATATAATTAAAGGTCTCTTGCATCACAGAATTATATTGTTTTCACAGGAGGATACTGTAATTACAGTTGTCTTTATGTTCCCTTAATTCGTTTCTTCCATTCATTCACTGTAAACCTTTTAAACCTTTTGATACTTTACTTGATAAATTCAGAGACGGTATGTTTGGTAATCAAGCCAAATACGTAGGAATACTGTATGTAACAGTTCAATCAATTCACTATACTGTACAACTCACGATTCTGGGCATTCATGATACCATTTTTTTTTTTTTAAATGGAGGGAAAGTTATGATTGGGAAAGTTATAAAAATTGAACAGAATTTGAAAGTCTTGATCGAAAGCAACTGAGCACATGAACAGCAACCAAAAATCAGGCAAAATTCTTACTTTAGCCTGTCATCAAATCAAAGACCAGACAGAATGCTGAGGTGGCAAAGTAGATAGCGCAAGCGCCCTCTGCTGCTTAAAGTAAAACAATCAATTTGTTTTTACATCTAAACCAACTTGAATCATAACATATTTGTATCAATTTTTAACTGTGTCAGGGTGCAATAACATCCATATGAGTGAAATTTTATGATATTCATTCATATCAATGAAGTATGAGGGCAAGACGTGTTTGACTATAGATGTACTTGAACCTTGAAATTAAATTTTTGGAAATTGCAAAAATCTCTTTTTGAAGCCTCACACATATAAATTCTTCTGTTAGCATGTTAGTGCCTAAGTGTACGCCAATCATCCAATTCATGCTGAATCCTTTCCCTTTAGGTCACGCCACAAGAGTTAGTTTCACCCGACAATGTCTGGTAGCACTAAAAGTGCAGTCAGACCAGGTTTTACTCACTTACATGGCCATGCAAGTAAACTGTGGGCGATAGCTCTGTTAGCAGGTTGTCTATTAATTTCTGTCTCTGCACTGTCTATACTACAGTCAGTAATATTGTGTATACATTTATGAAACATGAATATATCCCTAAGTAAATGGTAAGTGCCCCGCTTTCTCATCCAGTCTGTTCAGAATACAAGGTACTGTAAATAATCTACAGTTCTTAGAATTATTAAGAATTATAACTTTGAAAGAATTCTCAGAATGTATGTAAGGGAACATGAAATAATTACAGCAACCTATAACTCTTTAAACGTATGTTGCATGCAAGGATGCATAATTGCCCAAACACATCTTTTAACATGAGCTCAGTGTGGCAGCAGTGAATCTGGAGGGAGGATGTGAAGGGTTTAGGTTTGTCTTCATTATTAGAGAGAACAAGGATGAGTCAAAGACGGTTAAAGCATGCTTGAAAGGGAGAGCCAAGAGAAAAAGAAAGATTACTTTTCATACATATGTTGAGAAGGCTGATAAGTTTTGTGGCAGACTGTGCCTCCTCCTACACTCCTCTCTCATCCTCGACCAACTAATCATAAGACTGGACTCCTTTGGTGCCACTGGCAGACCCATATACTCACTGTGTGCAAGTGTGCGTGGCCGTGGCCACCTGCTGATTGTTGAAAGTCTAACCACTTGTGTTTCATTCTACCAGGCTCACAGGTTGGGTAATACGACGATATATGTCTTGGGACAAGAGAGGAATGTCCGTCAATAGATATTTTCTTTGAATGTTTAGATCCCCGCTGTTGCAAAGCAGCAGCTGTGACCTGACTTGACAGATTTTTACACCACTCGACTTCCACTTTTCTGTCATTTCCCACCTAAAAGATTGACTCATGAAAGGCTACGCATATTTTTAATATAACATGTAGCATTCAAATACTTTGCACTTAAATGTCTGAATCGACAACGCCACTGAACACCGAAATGCATGTTGTTTCAGTTGAAAACGATGGTTTTTGGGTTTAGTTAATCTTTAATTCTTAAGATTAGCCCAAAACAAGTTGTCATGAGGGTTGTGGTTGTAAAGACTTTTTTTTTCACTGAATTTACAGGAAACATTATATCTTAATATATATCATGATAGTAGATCATGATAGAAGATTTTGTTCATATTGCCTAGACCTGTCTCACATCAGTAACAATGGCTGACCTTTCTGATCTCCTAATTACACCTCATAAATATGTTACCTATAAATGTGTGCATTTGTGATATTTTTACAAGAAGCAGTGACATATTTTTTGCCCAGTCCTTTATCTTTTCTTTTTCATTTTTTCCAGGGTATTTTGTGTAACTTGTTTCCAGTGGGGTTCTTCTACAATAAACATATCTGCTTTTATATGTCCTAAATAGGTATTAACATTGTTATAAATAATTATCTCCCTACTTGTCCTTTCAGAGTGCCTGTCAGCAGGAGCTGAACCAGGTCTTAGTGGAGATCTCCAGAATGACCTCTGAGGATAACAGAGGCCCACTGGAGAACCTGTACATGCTCAAATTTCCAAATTGTGACAGACATGGGCTGTACAACCTCAAACAGGTGAGCCATGGACAGAGCACTGATCTCACATTGCACCTTTTCAACTCAATTCACATGTAATAAAGCAAGATCAGTGTGGCTTGTTGAATACATGGTGACATTATTCATGACACACTCGCACAAAGTAATCTCCACATTTGAACATTTTATTGTCTTAACTTTTGAAACCAGGGTGAATAAAC
>KV751348.1:3753113-3774678 GCA_001698575.1 Mola mola | reverse complement strand
TATAAATTGTATTTTCAATGTTTTGATTGGCCACTACCAATGTATTGTATAGCTTTGTTGAGCTAGCCAGTTATAGCAACCAAACTCCATAGTCCAGAGCCATGGGCAGCTGTGGCTCAGATGGTAGAGTGGTCGTCCAGTGATCAGAAGGTTCCTGGTTCAATACCAGACCCTGCAGTCAACATGTCGAAGTGTCCTTGAGCAAGATACTGAACCCCAAATTGCTCCTGATGCTGCGCCATCATTATATGAGTGTGTGAATGGTTAATGCTCTTGATGAGCAGTGTATGAATGGGTGAATGCAAAAACCTGTGGTGTAAAGCGCTTTGAGTGGTCAACAGTGACTAGAAAAACACTATATATACAGGACATTTGCCATACCAAAGTAATTTTCAAAAAAAAATTAAGAGCCAAAAGGTCTGGGATATAGGTCTTCTCCTTCTCTTTCTCCTTATTCATATAAACAAATATTTTAGGTCAAACTGACTGCCATGCCATACAAAGTGTTTGCTCACTCAAGTGACCTTCCTATCGAGACCTCACTTCATTTTGGAGCAAAAACACTTTCTTAAAGATTCAACAATTACCCAAATCAAGTAGTCCAAATGGAAGGCTTTCATTATTACTATTACATTATTACATTATAAAAAGAATACTATGATCATGATGACTCCCAAGGACTTGTGCGCCCTGCCCGAAGGGAAACTGGGACCCCACCCTTGAACCAGGCCTGGGGAAGGGGGTCCGTAGGTGAGTGCCTGGTGACTGAGCCGTTGTCCATAGGGTCCGGTTGCTCTCAGCCTGAAAAGGAAACATGGGTCCGTCCTCCTGCAGGAGGAGCCATAGGGGTCTGGTGCTATGTGGATCAGGTGGCAGTCAAAGGCGGTCCGATCCCCGGTTGCTGAATCTGGCTATTGGAACATGGAACGTTACCTCTCTGGTGGGGAAGGAACCTGAGTTTGTGCGAGAGGATGAGAGATAGATGAGGCTAGATATTATCGGGCTCACTTGAACACACAGCTCGGGTTCTGGAACAATACTTCTTGAGAGGGGTTGGACTCTTTTCTTTGCTAGAGTTGTCCCGGGTGAGAGGCAGATTGCAGGTGTGGGCTTACTAATATCTCCCCAGTTCTCAGCCAGTGTGTTGGAGTTTACCCCTGTGGAGGACCCCTGCGTCCATCTCATGCCCATCCTTTTTGGAGCCCTTGGAAAAGGTGCCTGAAAGGGCCCCTACTGGGGACTTCATTGTTCTATTTGGAGACTACAACACTCACGTGGACAATGACAGTGAGACCTGGAAGGGTGTGATTGAGAGGAGCGGCCTGCATTATCTGAACCCGAGCGATGTTCCATTTGTGGATTTCTGGGCTAGCTACTTTCTTATTTTCCCTGTTTAAGGTTTTTTAAGTTTTTCCTCACCCGGTCCGAGGGTCTAAGGGCAGAGGATGAGACATCTGTACAGTTTGTCAAAGCCCAGTGAGATAATGTGTAAATTGTGATTTTGGGCTATACAAATAAAATTTGATTTGATTTGATTTGATTCTGCACAAAATACTGATTGTGAATTATCTACCCAACCTTTTAGGGTGCAGTCACATTTGAGATCAGACATGGAGAGGGGGAATGATCATAGTAACCCCTGACTCTTTAAATGTACAGTACATATGGTATGCATTGCATCAAGGCAGTTAAATGTCTTGATTAGTCTCAAACATTAGGCAAGATTATTTACGATTTATAGTTTTACACTGACTAATTGATGTTTCTCATTAAACAACAGGACACGCTTTGGTGTGTATGGTACACAGCATAATTATATTTTAGGACTAGTATTCCAACCACTTGTGAAATTACCCAAACAAATGTCAACACTGATTTGACAAAAAAAAGGACTCAAGGCTGGGCTGTAGCGAAAGATACAGTGTCTTTAAAGTTCCAGCCAAACTGGATCATATAAGACCAATCCTGACTGGTTCAGGGCTTGGAACCTTTTATATGTGCCAGTTTGCCAGTAAGCTGAGCGCCAGTCCCACAAATGCTTACAGCATTACAGTTTTGTTTAGTTTTTGCAACACACTGTCTTTTTTCACCCCTTGTGATTTTTGTTGTTATTGTATTTATGCCGGGCTTTTAGCAACAAACTTGCTTTGTAAATTTGACAGCCTGGCTTGGTGTCGCACATGAATCTCCTTGTGGGCATCCTCGGGTTGTTCAGCACATTTAATGGTAGTTTGAAGCAGGCCTTTCTGAAAACAAATCAAAACAAGTGTCTTTTGTTTTGGGTTTGATGGATCTGGCACAATAGGTTGAGGAGGGTAGTGGGAATAAGCGTTTGTGTCTGTGTATGTGTTTGGGGGGTATGTGTGTGTGTATGTGAAAAAACACATGTGCGAGGACTGGCCTGGAGAGCCAAAGATCTGCCCTACTTTCAGGCTACTATTTCTTTTGTTAGCATTCAACAACTTCCCTTGATATGTTGATGGTGGGTCTGCGTCTAAGACTCACGGAAGCTTTACTTGTTGAATGTTAAAAAAATAATTATTGTTTTATCTTTGTAAAAATGACAAGGCTCTCCCATGTTAGCAGGAAGTACAACAGATATTTATTTATCTTTGAATATGGACAAAAGGGCCTGGTGTTGTGTTCCAGCTTTGTAGAAAAACTGAAAACCAACATACTGTGAAAGCTTGAAGCAAACCTAGCGAAGGAGTTCAGCGTAACTGTGGTGCAGAAACATGGTTATGTTGCTTTCACTGTGCTAATCCATCACAATGAAAATGCTGATATCTTTAAAGGGAAAGTTCACCTTACCATTAAAATGGAGTCATTATGTATTCACAATTACGCCAATGGAAAGTTGGTGAAGTTTCTTAGTTGATAAAATCTTTCTGGTTCTTCACAGCAATGTTGCAGCACTCTCCTAGACAGCTGAAGAAACTGGGGATTGTTCTGATCTGAACCGATTTACAGCCTTGTCGCATCTTTGTGTATGAATGTATATTGGTACATGGATTATAGGTATAGGTATATACGTGTGTTCGTATATACTAATAAACAATGATGATGAAGTGTATGACTTGTGCACTTTCCCCTGTATGTGGAGCACTTTATACCTGCGTGTTTTAAAACTTGCTACAAAAATAAATGTTACAGTTACGCTAGAACTCTTCAGTGTAGCTACTATGATAAAAATATCACTGACTGAAGTGGATGCAAAAGATCCAGCTCATGTGCTGCAACTGTTTTAATGTGTGTGTGTGTGTGTGTGTGTGTGTCTATTCTACATACATGACTGGGAAACTAGAAGCTATTGTGATTGTCTTAAAATGCTCCTTTTATGGTTTTTAGGATGTCAAATCTTAATCTCAAAGTTGGTTTACCTAATGTGCAGTTGTGGTTCTCACAGTCACATCCGATCCATGATTTGGAACCCTCCATTTGGGAATCCGGGTATAAGTCCATCTTTGATGAAAGGGCTTGGATGAAAAACTAGCAGACACTTGTCTGCCTTTGTCTAACCACCAGCATTGGAGGATTCCGCCACTAAGTCATGTGATTAACTCTCAACTGCTGTACATTCTTTCAAATCTCCTTTCATCTCCATCCCGGTGATTACATCTTTAAGAGATAGCATTATACAACAGCACAAGCAGTGATTTGCAAAGATCCCAATTGTGCAGTGTAAACATCTGCATGCCATTTGTACTCCTGTGTCTTTAAATGCCCCATCACTGTCTCTAAAAGTCATCTTTAATGATATGAGCCACGGGCAAATTGATGCACAGGCAAGTCAGAGCTTTACCAGAGTGATTTCACAGCACTGATCGTAACACACATTGCTGCATATGCAGGAGGGCAAACTGGATGAGAAAACATAGCTTTTGTGCAAGAAAAAAGGTGCACAAGGTTTCACTGGCTTTGGGACAGTGTGAGCTGCATGAGCCGATGTTAGACATAGCCATCCAATGTTTTTTGGCCTAATTATGCAATAAAAGGGGAATAAATTCTTTGAAGTCCTAAGTGCAGTTGTCATGTCATGTTCACTGCCTCACAAATCAAATCTTCTGCACATGTTTAGTCCTCCCTGAAGTCTAAATCTTTACCCTCTATGCTACACACACACACACACACACACACACACACACACACACTGCAGGACCCACCAACCTTCCATACTGCTTCGGTTACCCACATCTGGAGTTGGTCAAACTCTTGAGGTCCCCAGAGAAAGGTGGCCTGGGTGGCCTCAAAACTTAATGCCCCTTTCTGTCACATCTTGGAATCCAAGAGGAACTAAAATGACCGGACAATCATCTGGAGATACACTATATCCTATAAAAATTGCCAGTCTGGTGCTAATATTATTCCCTCAATTTGTCTTATTAAATCTTAACCTGAACACCCTGCTGTGCTTCATAATGAAAATCAAAGTAGCATTGTGTAGGTCTGTGTTACTCAAAACCCACAACTTGTGTCAGTACATGCATTTATATGACCTGTATGTGTGGATCTCCGAGGAATTCATTCTGCTTTCATGTCAAAATAAAAGTTCTCTTTAACATGACAGAGCCCCCTCCAGGCTACAAATCCCCGCCTCCCATTCATTTCAATAGTGAGCTGGTCCTACTTGATGTCCACCCCTTGAAGTTTGAACTCATGTTAAATGACTTCCTTGTTCCTGTGCAATCTTTCTGACTACAGTGTTGAAAACCAGGTGACTTGCCCCCGGATGGGACTTTATAAAGTCACATCCTGCATGCTGCATGAGATCCTTGTGGGCTCGCCTGGGTGTCTCAGACTTGTGTCTAAGAGGTTTATCCACTCGTGCCTCGGAGATTAGTCACTACTTACTATCAGGATGATTCCACTTGAAACTGTACTTTTAGAGCCCATTTAGTGGCCACTTACGCCTCTTAAAAATGTAACTTTACAAAAAAAGCTTCACGCAAGTGCTTAAATGAATACATAACTTTATTTAAATAAATGCTTTGTCATGACAAAAAAAGACAAAGGTTAAAAGAGTACATAAATTACAAGTTGAATAAATATTACACAGTGATATTCACTTTAATAATTTGACTTTTTTTTGTTGTTTTTTGCTTTGTTTTGTTTTTAATATTCGTCTTACATTGTTCCAAATATTGACCAAGTTATTTCCCACTGTCCTCCTGCCACGGATGGGTCTATTTCAGAAGCCAGTGAACACCGAATTTTGAAAACCAGTCATGTCTCATTACATCCAGAAAGTGTTATGTACCCAGAAGATAAGTTTTACTGTCATTACTGTTCTACTAAAGTATGAAATGTGAATATGAGTTTAAACCAAGTAGGAGACGTGAAACTTGAGGAGGGCGACACAGGTGTGAAGAACAGGAAGTCACTGAACATCCACCTACAATCCAGCATGGAACACTGAAGTATTCACACATTTGATTACAGCTGCCACCAGTGATCATTTCCATTATATTCATTATATTTAAGAACATGGAACCAGAAAATGTTTGACATTTTAACTTTAAAAATGAGTAGAATGATTCATGGAAGTGTTCAACATAGTTGGCAGATGCTTTTCTTTCAAACTGTTTATTTATTAATTGACTAATGGTGGCAGCTTGACACATGATAGTCTAGATAGTGCTGTGGACTCAAAAAAATCAAAGTAAAACCAAAATAAGATATTCCTGATTCCAATATTGCATTCCTCAGAATTCCATGACTCCTGGTAACTGTGTCGCTAACTGTATCTACTATCATGCAATTGGTGACTCCACAATGGGGAAGTGGCTAAGCCCTGATTATGACCACTTCCCATGGCAAGCATTGTTCCTCTTTCCTTTCACCTCGGTCTCTTGTTTCCTTCTATGTCAACTCTCCATGCATTTGGCCATGAGAACATCTCTAGCTGTGTGTTGCTTTTGTTCTATTTTTCTCTAAAAGATATTGCTGTATTGGAGGTCCCAGGCATGGGCCCACAGCCCCTGTCAACATACAGTATATATTTTCTCAAAGCACCACCTTTAAAAGGTACAATATAACACAACATTGAGCTTTTGTGGATGCTTATTGTTTCTTTTATGTTCTTTTGTTCCATTAACTTCATGATACCACATCTTAGGACGTTGTTGCATTTCAAAATCAAAAGTGAGTAACTGAAATAAGTGCAAACTGCTTTGTTCCGAAAGTGGTAGCGGGGATTTGGTCTTGGACGTGGGGCATGAAGCCTTAATAATATATACACAGCAGGAAGCCATGTAGGATACACATTTCTATTTTGTTTCAGCAAAAGAAATGCACAATTTAGTTCCAAACATCCATTGGCTTCCCCTCTCTGGCAATCATATATTCACATGAATAAAAGCAAGAATCATAGCTTATTGTTTGTTGAAGAAAGAGTCAAAGGAGCTGTAAAGGTCCGCAGTCATGCAGCAGCTCCTCATACATCTTTCTTGTCCAGAATTGCCCCGAGACACAGGCAAAGATATTAAGTGGATTTTTGATGCCGTTTACGGGATCTACCATTCATGGTTCTTATCCTAATAATAACTAAACCTAGATCTTTATCGTATCAGTCATCATCCCCAGTATATTCATGTCACTTCACACCACTATTTAAATGTATCCGTATGTAGGAAGGCACTGTGACTTGCACACCGAGACAGAACCAAACAACCCTGTAATAACCTGTAACCTTTTTGTGTTGATCATGCTCCCCTTAGACAACCTTGATATGGAGGCATCTAAACAGAAGAGTTCCAGAAAGCTTCTTTTGACTGTCTTGTCATCAAAAGACTCTGACAGGCTACAAAGACCTAATAAAATTCTTAACAGGCTATTTTTTTTTTCCCAAGTACAATTCCATTGTTGTCATACTATGTTTCTACAGGAAAAAAACAAAACAAAAAAACATCATTCAATAACTATATTCAAAAGTAATGTAATACACCATGGTTACACTGTAGTAGCAGTACTGAGGGGAAACCACTTGACAAAGGAACATGGTTCATAAAGAGAGTTTTCTTCGCGTCACTGAAGGCAAAGAAAACAGCACAAACAAATCCATACAAAACTACACTTCACACAACTGAATCAGAGAAGCAACTGGCCTGACTGGCAAGTTCGTCTTTGCTCTACTCAACTCCAAAGACTGAAGTCAAACTCAAGTCCCATCATTTAAGCTGAAAACACTTTTTTTCACTAGCTGAGTCAGCGCTCTCTATGCTCTGTGTGGCAGTGTCTGTTTAAAATAGGCACAGTTGGCATATCAGGCTAGTTTCATTGTCGAAGAGCCACTTACATAGGTTCATCTGTGATGATCTGCCTACTCTTTTGTTTCCAGATGTGTCCATACATACGTAGGTTGTAGAGAAAGCCAGCCCCAAGACCACTTCAAGTGCTAGCAATAATTGTGATAAAATCAAACAAAAGAGAAAGAAAAAAAAGAACATTCTTTTTTTTTTTGTAAAAGGCTTACTCCATTATACACCAAAACATACATACCACACACTCACTGTACATTCACACACACACATTCACGGCATTTTGTGAATTTACACACATCTAAGCAGGTTTCCCTATTCATAAGTGCTCTGACAGAACCACATACCCAGATAGGGTCAACTGTTACAGCATATCCCCATCTAGTGTTTCCTTTTTTTTCTTTTGGAAAACAGACAAAAAATAAATGATTTACTCTGCCAATCATCAGTTCCACAGTGGCATCATGTTCCACAGCCTAAACCTGATCTGTTCTTAATTAATGTGCCTGATTTGATTTTTTTTTTTATACACAATTGTTAATTTTACGTCATACAATGTGTTTCATTGAAACACCCGGCTTCTATAAAACATATCCATTGAGTGCATATATTTTCATGGATTTGTAGCCAGTGGAGCTGCCTCCTACAATGTGCACCCCAAGCAATAGTCAAGGGATCTAGTAAATCTTCTGGGACTTTCCCCCTCATTCGGAGGTGAGTGATTGGTCAACAACAGAAAAGAAAAGAAAAAAATTACAGGTGTCTCTTTTGTCAGTCTGTTCTTTTGTCTGGATTTTCTTCTTCCTTTTTTTCAATTATGAAAAATGAAACTGTTGAAGTGAACAGAGGGTGGAGCATACAGGTGTGATACAAATAGGAGGCATGGACCCTGGGTCATGTGGTGGTTAGGGGTCGGGGGAGGGTTTGGGGGTTGAGGACTGCCCCGTTTCATTCGTTGTTGCTGCTGCTCTCCAGGTCTTTACATTGAATGTCTCCTCCACTGTAGTCTGTGCCAGGGAGCTGAACCCCATACTTGTCCACACACCAGCAGATGCCTCGTTTGCGTCCGCGAGATGGTTTGCACTGAGAGACAGAAACAAGATTTTGGTTGGATGAATAGGTAAAAAGGCCACAGAGTGGTATAGCAAAGTGTATTGTCTTCACCAACCAGTTTGGTGCCATAGTGGCTGGTTAGTAAACTTGTAACTGGGAAGGTAATGTCTACACTTGCCAGCAAGGAAGTCCTAGTCCGTTACAAACCTGGACAAAAATCGGTTCAAACTACTTTTCTTGCTGTGTCAGTTCAGTTTAAATGACCTATTTATATCATTACCTCCTGTCTCTGCCTAGCTCACACTGCATGACTTTTTGCCTGTTCTTCCATTTGACAAATTTTGGAGCTTGTAAACGTAACCACCAGATTGGAACCGGATTGACATTTATCTACAGTCACCCATTGCTTTGAGTGAAGAGACAACTCCAGAGGCTCATTGACACGTCACCACCTCAATTTCTAGCAGGGTAAATATCTAGAGGACAACAACTACAGTCAATCAGAGCACTCGACATTGTGTTGGAAAAACCTAGAAATTTGAGGGGCAAATCTTCAATAAGAATACAGCAAATGAGACAAACAAATGAGACATGTAATGTTTCTTTTAAAGTAAGTGAAAGAACTACTTGCAGAGCTTTTTTAATATAAACTTATATAAACCTGAATGAATGAACTTCACTTAGCTACTCATTGAGAATTTGCCCTTATTACAAGATATCAATGCAAAGTCAAAAAATGTTTTTATGTCCTTCCTCATGCAATGTGCCAGGACGAAAACGTACCTGTTTGCGCTTGAAAAATCCTTTTCTGTCACAGTTGGGAAGGTACAAAGACAGAGCCATTACACGAGAAGTATCCTTCATACCCTGAATAATCCCGTCCAGTTTTCTCCTGCATGGACCCTTTGGGAGAATGCAACACAGATACTAGAAGTCATACTCTGTGGAGGAAGCGTCTGAGACTGTTTACAGGCCAAGCAAAGCATACAAACTACACCAAAAGTGAATTCAAAACGTACGTGTGATGTACATGCACAAGAGAGAGGCTTTCATTGCTCTTTTTATTTTAAATACTAGCACCAGAAGTCACCAAAGTCAGAAATCCTTCACAGGGTGACTTTTAAAATGATATCTGACCAAACTGACATCAAATACTTACAAATTCAGGCTCATGCTTATCGATGGGCAGAGGGGAGTAGTCCATTGGGGAGCCCACGAAGCGCTGCTTGCCAAGCTTCCTCTTTTGCTCCTTGCGTAGCGCGTGGACTTTTTTACTGTTCACAATGTCCTTGGGAAGGAGTGGCACTTTAGCTGGCTGCAGCTCCTCTGTAATCTCTGTAGTCATAGCGTCCTCATGGGATTCATGATCTGCACAAAAACAACAACAAAAGAAACATGTTTAAATAGTGTTGCATTTCCCTCAACTTCATATTAATGCATTAATATGTACTGGGTATGTTTCCTATTTGCCAGTTTGGGGAAGCAAGTGAGTGGCACTAGCTGTGATGTTGTGCCTGCCCTCCTGAAATGAAACTTGTGTGGCTACAATGTGAAGGGTTTTTTTGTTTGGTTGTTTGTTTGTTTGTTTTGTAGTGTTTACCATACAAACACGTTAGCAAATAGTTGCCTCTTAGCATGTTCAACAGTAATTCATGATTTGGAATGATGTTTACTGCATGTCCAGATGTGCAGTTATTGTAAATCAAGGCTCTCAATTGTAGGTATAAAAATGTTGCTTTGTGCAATTATATTTCACAGATTCATCTCATAAACTATATTAAATGATAAATCAATCAGAATCTGTCAAGGTATAGTTCCACGCAAGCTACATTCATGGGAAGGTGAATTATAAGATTAAAAATCCAAGTTCCCGTTTTAGTAAAATGCTGATTGATGGGGCACATTACTCATGAGTGATAATGGAAATCACGTGAGGCAAACTTAAGTCAGTATTAAATCCCTAAATCTGTACTCAGAATGCATTTTTCTCTTGAAACTGGTCTTAAAGCTGAATTGTAAGACGTTTACATGTAAAACAATGTCTGTGTAATCCATATTAGTAACCAGAATACCAATTTATCCCCTGACTGCCAGGAAAATATCCCTGCATTTTCCAGTATGCTGGAGTTTCTAAATTTTATGTCTGGCATACATCATGCGTTTTTTTATATCAGCCAGCAAAGATAAGTCTTCCAGAGCTAAAGGTTGGAAGAACCCACCAGAGTAGAGGATAGCAAGTAAGAGTGTGGTGTGGAGTTTACGGATAAATAGAAACGAAGTATCCAAGAAAATTAGCTCCAGATGAAAAAGAAACTCTGCACTGAGAGGAAGTTTCGAAGAAAGCACTCCGGGCAATTTACATTTAGGCACGTTATAAGCATGCTTCCACAGTGTTTGTGTAAATAATCTCAGCACCTGAAGAGAGACAAATGCTTCACACTGCACATATAACATTTCATCTGAAGTACAACAAAGAAAATCTAACATCTAAAATATGTCTGCAACTTATAATGACTGATCTAGCAAGAGTCATCATATACCCATAATCAAAACACAAACCACTTAAATGTATGAGGTAATTAGTGTTTAAAATATTTTACAGGCCCTGAGAAATAAATCAAAATATAACAACTCAGTTTTCCATGGCTTTATTTTAATAATGGTAATTATGTGTTTATTTGCTGTCTGAAGAAAATATACCGGTGTTGCCACTTGTTGTCCATCACACATAAGTACAATCACAGGTGCTTTTCTCAGGGTTTGTGTCACCAACTGCCTCACGTTTGTTCATAGAGGAGGGGAGCCTTGAGGCCCGATGAACAGCTGATGAACTCCTACAGCTACAACTTTTCTCACCCAACCTCACCCACCAGCCCCCTTCATTTCAACCCTCAAAGAACATGGTAGAGCCTCCATTTTCCTTTTCAAATCATTGAGACCTTGTCATCTTAAAAGTTACTTTAAGTCACACATAGACGCAACCATCAGTACTTGATTTGTGAGATCTACAAGTTCGGAAAACTGAATCACATGTTGCATGGCAGCCTACATCATGCATGGAAAAACTGCTAAAAAAATCATTTGGATTGCGATATTTCAGGCCTGCAGGTGTAATTAACTTTATGGGTCCCACATTCAAACTGACTTAAAAGTCTACCTCAGGAAAAATCCACTTGCTCTGCAGACTTACTTGTAGATTTCTGTCATACTTCATGTACTTTTTCAAGGCATTTTGGCTCCCCAAGGGGGCACTGTAGTCTTACAGATCTGAGCGTGTCTCTTGATAGGCTGTTCACAGGCCCGTTCACAAGTCCTTTATCCTTAACCTAGCAACCCCTCTCCCAACCCCCTATCTTTGGGGCTCAGCCTCTTAAGCCTGGACCCCCAGCCAGAGGTTCTTTGAGGCCACAGAAAGAACCCCTCAGCGCCCCCACCACCACCTATCCACCTCTTGGCTTAGCTGTACCATAAGTATAGAGTTATTACGGGGACTTTGCCAGGCCCAACTGGCTGAAGTGATGGTGCCAGTGGATGACCCTGGTTATATTTATCTGACGAGGAAACCCGCCGCGGCGCACAGGGCCAGACGCACTGAACCATGGAGGAATGTCGACTGTGGGCTGTGGGCCAACGGCCACTGCAAGACAAATCAACCTCCACACTCATGTCTGGGCATGAGAGAATAGGTTGGAAAATCTGATTTAACGAGTTACCATAACTTGGCTTACTGGCCTTATAATACACAGCCGCCGTGGCAAAAGGCACTGAGACGTAACAAGGACATGAGCTCTGAGAAAACTGATGTTCAAAGAGCCTGACACAGCATGAGCGTCTGGAGACTCTGGGAGGGGAGGGGAGAGGAGGTGGAGGCAGGGGCAGGCAGGGTGATTACCAGAATTGGGTCTTTGGCTTCTGCTCTGCACTGCCGTCTCTTTGAAATTAATCTCACAACTCATGACTTGGCAGGCCTCGGTTTGTGTTTAGATATGTCCTTCTGTCTCTCCGGTCCGGCGACAAGGATATTACTTGGTATAAATAAATATGTCAAACAAGTATTCCTGAGTTCACCATGCATATGACCAATGTGGAAAAACAGTTTTTAAAATTTATGCTACATAGTCCCATAATTTCTCAGGGTGTTTGATTAAAACGACACATATTTGGCAGTGAAATACACTGTCAAGAGTAAGGACTGTTGCACTATTGTTTTAAGAATAATATCACTTAAGAATGTAAATGACTAGAGCCATGGCACATCAGTGAAATTCACCTTACAAGTCCTTCCCATTTGAGAAGATGTCAAAGTCTGGAACACAGGACAGCCAACAGTTTTCCTGAAGACAGTGGTGTCTGGCTTATTACATATATATTCTCCTCCACTCATAAAATTACCAAATTTGTCTTTTCTGAAGTGGGCTCTTCGGCCGGGCCGCACAACCTCAGTTTTTCCATGCTCAGGGTACCCAGCTTGTAAAGAAGGCTTAGAGGTTCTGTGTTTAACTCCTGAAACTCAGCCAAGGTTCTGGACGCGAGCCAAGTGAGCCAAGTCATGTGCAGCTCTTCCATTCAGTGGAGCCCAAATCTCCACCACTATCTCTCCCCCTCTCTGCTCCGGCTAAAGATTTCATTAGGACAAGAGCAGCCAAAAGAGGCGCACCTAATACTCCTCTGTTTAAAAATTAACATCTGCACACAATTATGCTTCATGAATATCCCATTTTTTTAAATGGCACCAGTCCAGAGAGGAAATATAAGATACTCCTTCTTTGGATTTTTCTCCTTTGAATGTTTAACATTGTAATATACTGGAAAAAAAAAGGTCAGGACAGGATTCTCTCACCTTTCATTATATTTCCAAGCTTTAAACCTCATTAGTTATGTCCTGTCTTTGATTAAGTAACTCTCTACACTGCATCTGAAATTACATCTTTACAAGATGTAAGGGAGATATGGATAAAGGAGCTGTTTAATCTCAGCAGGAGAGAAGACAAGATCATGTGAGGGTAATTTTCATTGTTCCTGTAACAGTGATAATAAAGATCTATTCTATTCTATTCTATTCTAAATGAGCCTCAAGGCCAGGTACTCATAAATCAACAGTTAGAGAACCCTCTTTCACCCTTGGATCGCCTCCGCTATTTAATATTTGAAAGTGAGGTGTAAACAAGCGAGTGGAGTTGTGCAACTCACTGAGGAACAATCATCACCTTTTTTAATTCCACATTTGAGTTGCTGATCATTAGTGTCATTAAAAGCATGAAAAGTATAAAATGTAACTTTGCATTGCCTTCAGATGTATTGGAGTGTAAGTAATTGCGGCAGAAAATGAAAATATCAAAATCGTACAACATTTTTTGAAGTTACTTTCCATCAAAGCAGATCAATGTGCCAGGTACCTCAGAGGAGGGGTAACTCAGTGAAATGAAGTGGTTCTACCGGAAAAATCCACTGCTTTTACTAATGGAAAAGCAAAACTAATTATTATTATGTGTGACTGAACTGAACCTGCTTGCTGAAAATGAGGCTATAACTCTTTGTTAGTACAAAAACTTGATGGAGTAAAACACAGCCAGTTGCATTTTGAAGAAGTGAAAAATTCTGACCCATCAAATCCAGTGAGATACACACTTTGCACGCATCTTGACAGCTGGGCAAGAAGTCACACTGCTCAAAGACGGAGAAACTGATGACTGAAAGAGGTTCCATTCCAAACCAGTTGGTCAGGAAGGAAACATTCAACATTAAAACATTCTATCCATGATTTTGTTTGACCACCCCCAACCGTAAAGGACTTATGTTTTGACCAAGATGTCCTGTTGTTTCCAAGGAATTTCTGTTGTGCGACCCTGCTCATGGTCTAAATCAGCTTCTGAAAATGCAGGAAATAACTCTTCCCATGGTATTGTGCACACAGAATATGTTCAATGCAATCAAAAAGTTTCCTGCTTTTCTGAATGCAAGGTATAAATAGCAACAAGAACAATTCAAAATTATAAATTGCAAAAACAGGACTTGAGAATATGCAAAGTATTTCCAAGAGGGAAATGCTGCTGTAGGTAAGCAAACTTTCAGACCCATTTACAGATTTGAAGAAGTTACAACTGCTCATGTGAAAAGAACACTACCAAGAGTTAGGCGCATGGCTCTTCAACTGCACATTCCTAATTTTGGTCTGAGGTTGAAGCCCACATCTAGGTTTGGGTTTTCAACAAGCCACATGGACGGACGCAACCTCTTTTTGGCTCACCATCACCACAACACAATTACTGGGTGTGACGATACTGTCTCACTCTCCAGTTGCAGAAGCAGCTATTTTGGCAAGAGTCTCCTGCGGTGGCTGACCAAGCTGATCCCCAAGCAGCATAAAAAGAAACATCACAAGGTCTTGCTTCAACATTAATTTGGGGTAAACACTTTTCTTTGTGGCATTTTCAGTGTGATGTTAGGAATGATAGCACAACCGTGAATGAGTAATTTGGCTCTTTAGGTAGCATCACATATTTTGAAGAAACTGTTTTTCCTGTGCTTCTAAAACAAAGACACAATCTCATGAAGTCACCCATCAAGACTGCAATGCGACTGCTACAGCAAATGTAGCTTCTAATGTTAACCAAAAAAAGGTCAAGAGGCATATCTTTTGCCCTGCTCGTCATTTATCATAGTCCTTCCTTGACTACGCAACAGACGTCAGATGAGTACACATAGGTCAGGTGCTCACATATATGATATCAGTTTAAAAGCTAGCACGTTGCCGTCTCTGCCTCATTTTTTCTTCTTCTTCCTCTTTTTTTTTTTTGTTTCGTACATGCTCCTGGTGTAGACAGACTACTGTAACTGCTTATCTGTTTCACAGCTGTTGCCACCAGCAGGCTAGGTGTCAGTGACCAATACAACGTCCAAATGCCCCTTTTTATCACAAGTTTTATTTGGAGAAATTGGGCAAGTGTGCCAAAAAGGTTGTGTGCTTACCAGTGACTGCTGCATTGCTTTGTTCACCTCAGAATTCTGACAAAGCCAGCAGTATCGATGTCATAGCTTAAAAAAAAGACCCTTTCACTATAAAATGCATCTTGTGATATCTTTCAAATAATTCCCCTCAACCCCTGTGACAGCTCAGTGATAGCATGTTAAGCCTTCACTACAGCATCTCAGATGTTCGAGGTGAGATGGATTGAGAGCCAAATACAGGCTTTCCCTTCACGCGAGCCCCTCATAAAGCTGTCAGGCAGCTGGGACCCCCCACGTGCCTCACCAAGCCCTATATCTAACATGGCATGTCTGCATGAGCACCCGGCGTCCACTTTGGATGGAGTCGGCAGGCTGCTGTCATTAGTGCAAGCGACACAGGCAAAGGGAATAAGCGCTTTACTGCTAGGTTTAGTTTCTTCGCTATGAGCCAAAAAGCAGCTGTCTTAGTGATGTTGTGTACAAGGAGAGAACAGATGTTGCGTAGCTTTCTAAAAGTACATGGTGACAAAAGATCTGCAATCAGGAAGGAGAAGGCAACATTGTGAACATATGTAGAGTTCTCTGGTAAGCATCAAGTCAAGTTTAAGAGGGTTCCAAGTAACTTGACAATGACATGTGAAAAACTGCAAACTGTTCAAAATGTCTCTACAACTATATCAACACACTCAAAAACAGCCAAGGCCAACGTAAAGTATTAAAGTTGACAGTAAAGGCACCAGGTTTCCTGTTGCTATGCTAATAAGGAACAGTGTGTGTGTATGTGTATTCTGGATTTGGAACCACTCCCTAATCATCTTTTGTCTCTTGGCAAACAGCAATCTGTTAAAACATAAGGCCCTTTCAGAAGCTTGAAAGACGAGGCGCCTGCTACTATGAAGTCATATCTGTTGGCAAGCTTTCTGGGGTCTGATTCACTCACGGTGGGGGGGTAACAAATTCTGAGTGCCCCCAATGCACATACCACCTCCTGTGCCTTACAATCCAAACAGCCCCTGGGATCGCAGTGCCGGAGGAAAATGTGAATTAATGCACTACTGGGATATGAACACAGACACGGGGTGAGGGCTAGAATTACTTTTCGTACGGTAAATGCATGGTGGGGGGGAGGCTTAGGAGAGCAAAAATTCCTCTCCATCATTGTTTGGCTGCCCCTGTCAATATTTTGTAGGCTGACAGTCCTCACCGTCTCTCACTCAAGTGAACGCTTGAGCTCCTCCTCCCTGTGTTTGCCTCACTCAGCTGGTGCAGCACACAAGACAGCTACGATCCCACACCACAGGAAACCAGAAGCCCACCTCACCTCACCAGTGTCCATCCACAGAGCTGTCTGACAGAAGGGCCCTTTAGAGGGAGGACGGAGCCAGAGGTATTCTGCTGAATCACTGCCTTGTGACTAAGCACTCATGCATCGAATGCATTGCCAGAGGCAGGAAAAGATGCTCTGATTACCCATGTGGGCCAACAAAGAAGTAAAGCCCAGTGTGTGTGTGTTAGCGTGTGCAAAACTGCCTGAGGTGCCAACACTCTCAGCATTCGCATACAATGCACACACCCAGACACCCACACGGCCCCGCCCAAGTAGACCTATACATGTGAGCAAACACACTTAAGCAACTGTTGTTAACCTATGTCATTTCGACAAAGTTTTGCCGGGTTTGCTGGGTATTTTTGGAACAATGACGTCCATGCAGAGGCCACACTGAGCCTTGGAGCCGCTCTGAGGAGAGGTGAGGTTGTGCACGCCAGGCACAGACAGCCCGGTGACTATGCCAGCAGCCAAAACAGGCCCAGCAGTGTCTCATTTTATAGAATGAGGCTTGTGTGCAAAACCTTTGTGGTTGCCACCTACTTATCTAGTTGTTGACAGGTCGTTAAAACTCTGTAGTGACAGTGACGTTCATGTAGATGACTTGAATGATTCGAGGCTAATTGGCTCTGCTCTGATCACACTTCTCTCTGTTTTGTGCATGGCTCTCTCACGCACATTGTTGGTTAAGCAGTAATCCCGACTCTCAGCACCAATCCAGAGGGGTAGCCTACAGACCTATATCAATCAAAATAAGGGAATAAGTCAAGTTAGTGGAGTGTCACCTCATTTCTTTCGATATCATCTGCAAAGGCCAAACGTTGCTTTTACCTTATTCATGTCTCAAGCAGTCTGGAGTGAATGGTATTGGAAAGGCTCAAGTCTGAGGGCAGGAGGATGGAAAATATTGGGGTTTGACAGACACTTGTTACAGCTGCGGATATTAAAGGCGGCGATTGGCAGAAAGGGTTCCACTTAGGGGTTCCCACATTTCCCCTCTTTACATAAATAGACCATCACGGAGTACACAGACCGCTTTTCTTCCGAGGGAAATCTCTTAAGAGCAGTGCGTTTAATAATATTTTGCTCCGCCTTAAAATGTAAATATTTTATTAGGGCCACTGCCTGTTTCCTTGTTAGTCGCCCGTCCGTCTCTCTGGGTTTGTGGCAGTTTGACAGGTGGGAGATCCAACCAACGCGAACCTGCAAAGTGTTGCTCATTAGCTACCTTGAAGGTTCTTATTGAGCCACGTAAAGAACGCGGTGTCACTCCAGCTGGACGCGATGTGACAAGCCAAAGGCGCGTTTCCGTCCCCGCACGGACGGACGGAGAGCCGGAATAAGCTTCCGCGGCCAGTTTAATCAAGACAGTGGATAACAGTTAATCAGACGGCACCTCAAACCATCTGTCAGGGGACAGTGGCGTTAAAGAGGTGAGGCCAGCAGGGAAGCTCATGAGATGTCTGCGTGAGGGGTGGAAAAATGATCAAAAATGTAATTTGTTCCCGTCACTGCTTCACAACAGCACAAAGAGGGTCCGCGCGACATAATCAGAGAGTGATCGCAGGAGCAGAGCACATGAACATCCCCCGTGCATTCAGTGAGCTGGCCGGGGCGCGTCTTACCTATGGGCGGGTGAGCAGGTTTGTATCCTTTCTCGTTGGTGCACACTCCCCTGCCATGGAGCAGCGCATGCAGGGGTTTCTCCTCCCCGCTCCTCGGCAGGCAGCGGAGACCTTGGGTGCACGTCCCGGTGTAAACGCCGCACGCCTGGCCCTCGGACAGGGCGCACGTTAGGCAGCAGCCGCAGCCCGGCTCCTTGATCAGCTGGCAGCCGACCGGGACGGGAGGGCACATTGACAGCGCCTTCTGGTCACACGGCTCGCACGGCACGTATGAGCCCAAGCAACGGGACAGTCCCAAGATAAATGTCACCAAGAGGCAAACACTCAGAAACATTGTTGGCGCTCTCTTCAGTTAGAGCAGAAACCTCAAATGTGGAGAGGATTGGGAAAAAAAAAAAAGTAGACTGGTCTAATGAGCACAATGTCTCAGTCAGATAATCCGCTTTTTAAAGCTAAAGCCAACAGTCTTTATCCAAGAATGTTTCTATCTATTAAAAAAAGAGGAGCATTCATTACGGGCTTTGTGTCGTGCACCGCGCAAAAAACAAACAAAAAAAACAAAACAAACAAACAAACAAAAAAAAACAGCTCAAGAGAACAATTTCAAATTTCTGCGCTGTTTCTCCGGATCGGTTGTCCTCTGCAGGCTCAGAGCAGGTCCCTGCACACAGCCTCAACTTCTCTTCCCGTCACTTTGTCCAGCACAAGTTCTCTGAGCAGACTGTTCAACTCGAGCGCTGCCTTGCCTTTTTAAAAACAGCCGAGCCCTATAAGAGTGAACACGCTGAGCAGCGGGGAAGGGAGGCGCACTTGTTCCACGGCTTGGCAGCCGGCCAGACGTTTTTCCCCCAGCAGGACGATCACTCTTTGGGCTGAACTGATGCCGAGGTGCAAGAGAGCAACCTTCATCAAAACATGTCGAGCGGAGCTCTCCTCACAGAACGCCTGGCACTGCCTGTCGACAGCTTCACAACTTCCTCAACAAGTCACACACGCTCACCTTCTGCCTTCTGCGGGGTTTACGTGCTCTGACTCCTTTTAAACAAGTTGTCCAACGTGGAAAAAAGGACAAGCGACGTTAGTTCTTGAACTGCAAATGTAGATACTGAAACTACATCTGAAGCTTTGCTTCCAGTTTTAGCTTCTTCCTGGCCGTATAAAGAAGTTAGTACCTTTCTGCTCGAGTCGTGATGAGCGATTGCTTGTCACAGGCTGAATGGGAAACGCTCAGTGGGGAAAAAAAAACAGCAGAAGTGCTGATCGGAGGGGCTAGATTGCACTTTGAGGTGCTCTTTGGACAGGAATCAACAATTCGCAAGAAAAAACTCCAAGGCACTTTCTTAGTAACAATAAATTGTCACAGCATATTTTTCTTTTTTTCAATACCTTTTTTTTTCTTACTTAGAGAGGGATTTTTCTTGTGATTTAAAGGAGTCCCCCCCCCCAACTTTTCAACGGTGTATCTTCACCAGCACCTGTTGCTTCCATTGAATTTGTGTCATAAATGGATCCACAGGAGAAATCCCCCAACATGTCTTCCTCCCTCTCTCCCTCGCACACTGTTTCATCGTTACTTTTTCGGACATTATATAAACATACATTCATTTCTGGGAGACTTACCATAACCACCATCCTACCAACCCCTAAACCTAACCTTAAAGAAATTAATGATTTACGTGATGGAGCCTTGCGTTTTGTCCCCATAAGGAAACTGAACACAATGTGACTGTGTAAACAGAGTTTTGTCACCACGGTGTGAGTAATATACATGTGCGCACGGATGAAAGAAGACAGAGAAATAAAGGGGGAGGGGGATTTCACACAATATGTGATTTGAGGCAACAGCCTGCCGACTTAAGTACAACTGGGCTCCATTATTTTATAGCCTGTATTCAAAATAAGGCCTGATTGCTTCACTGTGTGCTCTGCTTGCACCACACATGCACTCTAAATATGCACAGCTGGGGCTGTTTTTTCCATCGCTGCAGCTTTCAGGGCAGATTTTTCTTAAGTACTAGCAGAGTGTCAGGAAGCTGTATCGGTTGTCCTTCCCATGTCCACTCGCTGCTTGACAAAACGGCCACAGTCATTTCCCAAATGAGTCTATTTTACCTCAGTCTTTGCATTTGCAGGCTGGATAGGATCCACAGAGAAGGGCGTCTGTAGTAGTTTGGCGGGTAGTTCCGTGGCTGACCACTGGAAGGCGCTGTTAACAATGGTAAGCTCTGCTGAGGAGCTCACTCAGTTACTCTTCATATTCTAAAGAAATCAGAGAAATGACCACATTACCTGACAGAGTAATGTATCATCACAGCAGTAAAAGTACCATACGATTGTATACCCGCACTGTTCTCGCTGGATAAACATGATTGTCCAAAACTTGTTTTACAGAGGGATATTGAGTGGTTCCATAAACACTGTTATATACAGTATATACATATGTGGACTGTTTCTCCACCCTTTGGTTTGCCTCCCATAGCTTTATTCATGTTATCATTTCCCATCTTGTGCATTCAACAGTAAACATCCTGAAGGAAATTGAGATTTTATTTTTCTCAGTTTGACATATACAGGACAGCTCCAGAAAAAAAACAAAAAAAACAACAAAAAACAGTTGGTGACAAATGAATGCAGCTGCTGCAGAAAGGGCACACACTGAATCGCAATGGGTGAACTCCTCGCCAACGTGGGAAGGTGAGTCAGTGTTCCCTCTGAAACTGGCAGGAGTGGCAAAATCCAAAGAGGGAAAACTGAGACATAAATCTGAACTCCTGTGGCCAAGCCCAAGCAGCGATAATGAACAGGATTAACGAAGTAAAAGAAGTGTGGATTAATGCATTACTAAAACTAAGCTGGGCATGAGATGATTGAGGAAGAGAGAGGGCGTCAAGTAAAATTACAGCTCCAGGTAAGGATGTATAGCATTTTACACACTACCATCAGGGAAGGTACACAATGTTCTTGTTCCCTTTTTGCTGTTCTTCATATTTGCTCAATGCAAGTCCCTAAAGATCAACTCATGTATCAGTCCATCCGCTCCTCCCTCCATCTTGTCATGAACTTAAAGGAACAGTCATGAAGTTTGGTACATCAAAGGGAAATCTCTGGGTGATCAAAAACGTCTCTTTGGGTGGGGGAACAAAATGCAGACAGCTGCTCACAAGACTCATTACTTGGAACTGGAAACTTCCAGACGTCTTGTACTCAAAGCTCTATCTTTGTTGTTGAAGCTCACTCTAGAAACAATTATGTCAGCAAGGTGTATTACAAGATAGTTATGTGTAATTGCAACAGCCATTTTTCACACCACAAATGTACTCACTGATTTTATGAATCAATACTAATGTAGTAATATA
>KV751348.1:3726230-3753005 GCA_001698575.1 Mola mola | reverse complement strand
TATAATGAGTACAATAAAAAAGGGAATGTGGAATTGCCTTGAAACCTGCACTATAAAGCCACTGTTGGTTCAGCTTGGTTACATAATTTAACACTAATTGTGAGCTACATATCAGCATTGATTTCTAGGACTGGCATACTTGACACATAAATGTAACAATATATGAGGTTAAGTGAACATGGTCAACATGAGAAGAAGCCATAAACAAATGAAAGCAAGTACGGGGCAAAGCATAGATAACTAGCTCTAAGTCTGTTCTCGTCTCCTTCCTGAATACAAAACATACTGTAGTCATAGATCTATTTCTATCTCTTTTACCATCTTGTCAAAGTCATGGAAAAGTGTTGACACACATTTTTTGTCAAACTTTAGTTAACAAAATTAACCCTGGTTTTAATGACTCCTATAAATTCATCACTATTGCAAAACTATTAAGTTGTACTGTAAAAAAATGCATGATATTTTACAATAACTATTTGAATCGGCTTTAGCCACTATTTCCAAATGTTCTTCAATAAGCATGAGATTGATTTAGTAAAAATTGTTCATTACCTCCAACAAGATACACTGTGTTTCAGTCCCCATTGTTTAACAAGACAGGAACAATTACAGGGGGAAGAAAGTATCACTGAAGTGACACAAAAATCCCACCCTCACCTAACCTTTTAGCAATGGAATTGCAGAGCAACATAAATCTTATGGTGGCGTAGCTCACATGTGTAGTCTACGCAAGAGCTGATGTCCAACTATAAGTCAGTGTTTACAAGAAGCAATGCCTATTATCTCGTCAAAATATGGTCACTTTGAGTACAAAAATACAAAATGTTGAATGTCGCAATCCCAAATTTAAAGCCTGGAATCGGTAGTCCCCAATCCAGCCAGTGATGTTATGTTGGGTTTAGATGTGGTTGTAGTCAGGTGCAGTGTGATATTTATAGTAGTATTAAGTGCAACAAATTCAAACGCACCTGAACACCAGCAGTCATGTTTCGCATGTTGGTCACCAAACAGATACTGTAAATTTCTGATCATTTTATGTCATCATATGTGTTGTGTAAAACATATTGTGTGTGAGGTTGATGTTGTGCACATAGGTATTTATAAACCGCATGTTAATGTGTAAAAGTGGTGGCACTCTTGAGTTTTTGTGTTCAAATTCAAGGTCATTTGCATGTTTTTGTGTTAGGGTCTTGTACAAACCGTAAAAGGAAAACGACCAACTCCAGAGATATGCAGTTTGTAATTCTTCTTAACCCATTCAACTTGTCACTCCACATATACACAAGTGGAGTGTGTGATACACAAACACTCCTGGGTACACAAACAGTACCATTTCCAAGGACATTCAGAAAGGTGTTGTTGTGTGTATCTGCTAAGACCAGACAGCATGGCTCCAGCAATGATCCTCTCTTTCAGTTTCATTTAAACTGTGGAATAACACAGTCCACTGTAAAGTCAATAATGTGCATTAAAGTAAGAGAAAAATGTGAGGATATGTGTATATACATTTTCAGACTAGGAGGTATGAAATTTGATCAATACACTTATGAGGAGCTTTGATTTACTAAAATATTGGAAGAGGTTGGTTTTCAGTCTCTGTGAAAACAGCTGATCGCTGATGAAAAGAGCCACTGAATATACAATTATTTTCACCGGGATTCACTGGAGCTTTATGGTATGAATGCTGTTTCACAGTTTTTTATTTGTGGTCACAAATAAAAACATTGACTTTCCTGGGGCATGCCTATTTGATATTGGAACAAACAATATTGATTATCAGTGTAAAACATGAGATTCAATTGAAAAAAAAAAATGTTGGTAATTTCAGTTTTAGTTTTCTGTGTGTATTGACTCAGCAAATTAGCTATTAATTCACAAAATACAGAGAGAGATTTACTGTAGCTTGTTCGGTTTGGATTGCATTTTACTGTGGCTGTCAGTGTTGCTATAGAGGCATTGTCAACAGAGCAGTGAACTTTGTGGCAATGAGCATGCTGTGGGTTTCCAATAACAATGAATTGCTACAATGTGACCATGACAAGACCTGCATGATCTTGAAACAAGAGACGGTGCAAAGCCTTATCTTAGTGCTGCGATAGAACAAGATAAGCTGGCTGTTAAGTGCAAAACTTTACACCACTTGTAGTCTTTTAATAGAAATGTAATATACATTAGCCTATACATTTCTGATACACAACCTAAGTGGACACAAATGTGCATGAAGTCAAATAAGACTGGGATGATGAGTGCCCGAGCACCATAGGATGGAGTTGTTTTTTTGTGGCCTGGTCCCTAGTCAAACTGAGGCTTTGTTAGACAGTGTTGAATTTGTGGTGGTTTGCACAGCAAGTGGTTCTGGGGAACGTGTCATTGATTGTTCATGTCAAATACAACACATTTGCTTGGTGTTAAGACTCAGTGACTGGTTGATGGTGTTGATAGCTACATTCAATTGTGCAGCTCTCTGAGGTTCTGTAATAGCGCAACAGTGCTTTGAGGAATATGCTCACATTAACATGATAACATTATCACAGTGAAAAAACCTGCAGCACCAACTTGTGGATGTTTAGTAAGTGTGATGTTTACCATGTTCACTTAATAAAATGCTAACAGCTGTAAAATAAACGGATTTGCAGACGCTTTTGGGGAACCCAAAATATTCAAACCTTGGAATGAGACAGTTTTTCCAGAATTGTCTTCTGTACTTTTAACAGTTTTGCCCCATCTGCCTTCCTATCTTTCAAATTGACAGGTCACCTAATGCAATCAACCCAACAAAACGTGTTTCTTTATATTTGCTAATGTGTAGCCTATGTGAATATTTGTGCCTGGAGGCGAAAGACTAGTCACGTGACCAGTCACATTTACAAATATTTGAGTTTTTATATCAAGTACTTCTTAAGTATTCTTTGGACACTTCCAAACAATTCCTTCAGTTTGTCCACTTGAGACATTTGGCTAATATCTATAATGTTTTATCCTAAAATAAACATGAGAAATCTGTTCCTGTAAATTAAACTACATTCCTCTACTGGCAACTTTTAAAGTACGGTTGAAAAAGAAAAATCACATATACACAGCAAACCAAAGAAGCATCATTAATAATCAGTATTTTTGAGTAGCTGAGCTGAAATTTAGAACTTAAAAAAGGTTCAAGTAATAGAAATAATAATAAATCAAATCCTGCCTGTAGCTGATCAGTTCATTCTACATAACAGCATTTTTTATTAGAATAACTAACAGTTAATGTCAGGGTTGAAGTCAAGAAGAAGTAATAAATAGCAAAATGCATTCAGACCATATTAAAATGTTAATGACTTTCAACAGTCTATGAAAAAAGAAAACTTTTGAAAGCAAATTTGATTCCTGACATTCCTTTGTGGGCAATTAGTGCCAACTATTTCAATCCAGGACAAGCCAACAGGGCTTTTTCAGTACTACTTGCTGCATGGTAACAACTCTGTGCCCCAGACTCTGATAGCGAGTAACTCAGGTATGTGCCAGCCTCTGGGTTTGACTGGCATCTTGGATGGTGTAAGACAAAGCTGGCTGAAGTTGAAGGTTAGTACCTGGACTTTCCTTTAGAGCAGAAAAACACATTAACATGCTGTCATTATATGCCAGACTTAGTGTGTGTCTAGGCATCTGTTACACATGTTGTGGGAACATAAATCCTGTTACATGGTCACATTGTGGGCAATTGTCTTCCTTATGGGGAAAAAAATGTAAATCCCCATAACTTGGCTATATGATCACAATGAGAGACCAGCAGGTTTAATGTGCTGATGTTTAGTGAGTATGATGTTGATCATCTTAGATTATCATGTTAGCATACTAACATTTATTACACTGTCTGACTTATAATGACGCCTAGAAGCATAGTATAGCAAAACTGATCAAACATAAATGTATATTCTTCTTGCCCTTATTGAGACACTTTTTGTGTATTTGTTCTGGGTGAAAAATAGATATGATAAGATAAGATGAGATAGTTCCTTTATTCATCCCACAGCGGGGAAATTTGAAAGAGAACATAGTAGAGATCAAGTTGTGATATACTGTAATAGGTGAGACTTCCTTTCAGATTGTCCCTTGCCTTAGATGTTACAATGGTTTGTGCTCATTTCAAAAACAACACATTTTGTGACACTGTATCCAAAGGAATATTAGCTAGCTAAGAGTGGCAAAACCATTGACTGTATATGGTCAGAAATCTTTGGTATTATCAGATGGGACAAAGAGTGATGAGAGAGTCCAGGCTGGGACATCAGAGTCTACGTTTTGCAGATGATGCAATTCTTTGGCTTCATCAGTCCATGAACTTGCATGCACTGGAGCAGTTTGCAGCCAGATGTGAAGCAGCTAGGATTAGTATCAGCACTTTCACATCTAAGGCCATGGTTCTTTGCCAGAAAAGCGTGCATTGCTCTCACTGTGGGGGGGGGGAGTTGCTGCCACAAGAGAGGAGTTTAGAGAAGAGAAGTTTAAGTTTCTCAGGTTCTTGCTCATGAGGGCCAGGAGAATGAACTGTCAGATGGACAAGTGGTTTGTTGTGGCATCAACCCTGATGTTGTACCAAACCATTGTGGTGAATGGGAAGGTGAGCCAGATGGCAAAGCTCTCAATTTACTAGTCAGTCTAGTAGTCAATGAGCTTTGAGGAGTAGTGAAAATGATTTTCTTCAGGAGGGTGGCTGGGCTAAGCCTTAGCAACAGAATAGGGTGTGGAGCTCAGTCATTCGAGGAGAGCTTAGAGTAGATCCACTGTACTTTCACATTAAAAGGGTCCAACTCACCCCATGATAGACCCATAACTTGCAGGAAGTATTATATATATATGATGTAGCCTATGTGGTAACTCTACCAGAGCCAAGTTTTGTGGGTTTGAACAAAGTTTGTCAGCACAACACAAGCTTGTAATGATTCACCCACCAGCAGGTCAGTGAGTTTGAGAAGTTACAACTGGCCAGTTTTAACTTAGCCACCTCTCTGCAGTTGAAAATGTAGGTAAATGTATAACTGTAATGTCCCATATCCCATGTAACCCACTCACAAGCATGTCAATTGTTTTGCAATAGTTCAAAGTAGGCTTGTAGAGCTATGGCACAGTAGCACAGTGCTTTCCTCAAGAAGGAAAGGGATCGGTGGTCAGTAAGTAAATTAGATGCTAACTGTCATGTCTCTCTAACCTGTAGGCAAATGTGTAGCAAAACACTTTTATTATGCACTTGCAATATTTATTTTATTTTTTTTTTCACCTACTATCAACTATTACCGTTTCTCCACATTTAACTTTTTAAAAACCTGGAGCATGTGATCAATAATTACTTGATCATATAATTGATTTACCCAGTCCATCTGGGTAAATCAAAAACAATGGATAACTCTGTCAGTACACACAGGTTTAGAGTTTTCTGGCAAATCAACAATGTTCAAGGTCAAGTTATTGTGTTGAGTGTGTGGACCTCAATCATCAAACTCTCAACAACATCAGCCCACATGTTAAACAGCATGTAACAGTTTTATTTTTTATTGTGCTTTAAAATGCATGTGGATCAGTGGTGGTGTGGCACAGAAAGGATACTGAATGGAGGACTCTTTGGCGAGTGCGCACTGCATCATCCACCAATGACGTGTGTACCATATTCGATAACACATGGGAGACAGGGGACTTTGAAACTTTCATTCGAACTGGTATTTATAATATCATTTTTTTTTAACAATTACAGTATAACCATGTTAACATTGGCCATATTTCTGATAGCAGTGGTTCCCCCTTTATTCTGAATTAGTGGGTGCTTCTCATTAGTCACAGTGATTGAAGTTTGCTGCAGCACATTGCCTTTTTTCTCAATAATAGCCTGCCAGGAAGGACAAGACATTTTTTCCAAAAGCACTGCTCAGACAGCAGCGCCTCAGACAAATGCTGTTTTGCAGTGGTCCTATTGAAAAAAAAAAAAAAAGGTGGGTAAACTGCAAATCTGAAATTACAACCCAGTTGTTGGTGTAATGGTATTTAGCAAACTGCAGACATAAAACTTTACTTCTGGATGTGAGCTTTCCATTTTTTTTGATTAGACAGTGGGTTTGAGTTTTGATTTGGTCAAGGCTTTGGTTGTGACTGCAGTGCTACCGAGAATTCCAAATGGGCCTAAGTGGACATGGAGGCTTTTGCAGAGTATGTAATTACATCCCAACCAAAACATAAAGGCATTCATTTTCAAAACCAGCTTACAAGGAAGCTTCTGGTGAAGCAGAGCGACACTGTTTTACAAAAAAAACGACCTTCGATGTATGCTGTAACCATATACTTGGAAGTTGTTTATTGTTTTTGTAAATCAAAAAAGCTTTACCGTGACTTTGATTTTTTTTTTTTTTTATAACAGATTTGTTTATTTTTCAGGAGAAATCAAAACTGTTATCAAAACTGGAACTACGCAGGACTCTAGATCAGATCTTGTGTCTTAAAGATTTTATAGAATATGCACACCTCCCGTAGATCATAGTTATCCTCAGGTAACATTTAAGGCCTAACTAAATTCTCCAAATTATTCTTCATTTTAATTCAACACGTATGTGGCACACTACCACAGTATTTACTGTATAATACATTCAGTTTTCTAAAGCTACAATTTTTTTCTAATTGATTACCAGTCCTATACTTTACTCTAAAAGTAGATGTATTCATTACAGCCATAAAATCATATTTCTATTGTGATTGATTGTTATTTTCAAGTTATGTTATGTTAATGACTTGATTTGAGGCAATAAAGGACTTCAGTCCTTAGTGTATGAAAGATTGTGGTTTTACTTAAATGTTATCACATCTTATCTTTTTCTGTATTAAGCTTGACTTTTACCAACATCTTAAATGTAAGGAGCACTTGAGGCTACAGACAGTATGAGTTAAACTGCAGAAAAAGGGGTTCAGTTTATTTTAATTTGTCAATTGGATATGGTTTTGTTGGTTTGGAACAGTTTCAAGTACAAGGCTTTGGTGTTTAGTTGTTTGTGGTTTACATTGTATCTGCCTGGATCTGATCACTATTTCACCAAGTTCCCTAACAAACGATAAAGAAAAAAAACACACACACTGTACAGTATTTAAGTAAATAAAAAATAAAACTCTTAGTGCACAGAGGTTTTAATTGTTAACAAATTTTGGTAATGTGTTAGAGTAGTTAAAAAGCAAAAAAGTCTTTCTCCTCACCATCCAATGCATGATATCACACTCTGTCTTTTCAACAGACTTGAACATTTCTGTTCTTTATCAGGGTAAACAAGTGTTTATATTGCTAAAAAAAATGTTTAAGATCTGTCATAACTTGTGAGAGATACACACTTTCTCTGGAGATGGAGGAATACTCAAAACCTTTACTTCAGTAAAAGTAATTCCATGTTAAAGCACTCTAAGATGATTCATTTGAAGGTGGAATGGGAAATGTCTCTTTAGTGGATGTGCAGCAGATTTTTCCATTAGTGCCAGCTGTTGGCTGAATGGCTGCACTTTAAAACATTTCCAGCTGAAGTTTCACATACTGTCACAATCACTTTCTAGATCTCACATTTCCATGTGAAGGATTTCAGTTATCTAACATCTATATCGTTTTAGTTTACTTTAAGTGCCTGCCCAACTACAGTACATTAACAACAACCAAAGCATATATGACCATCCATTTTAGTATCTTAGGCTAGTTGTATTTATTTATCTGAGAGAACAATGCCATTCACAGATGATTTAACTATTAGAGACTCTCCCATTGTCGTAACCCTGAATTCTACTGCAATGCTTTGGTATTTGGCATGAAGAGAACCTTCTTTAAGGATATTCTTTAGTGTAGCATCCCTTCTTTAATCGTAATCTTTTTTTTTTCAGTTTTATTGAGAATGGCTCCACCTGGTTGGGGCAAAATTTATTTTGGTTTTGATTGTTTGGACAAAATACATCATTAACACTTAACACAAAAACTTGCCCGATTGCCTGATTATCAGGCCCGCCCTAATGCCCTGCACTTGCATCTCATTGTCTTCCTCTCCTCAGTGCATTAAATCTGTGTCTTCCTTTCCATTTGTGCCAGATGACGTCTGACAGTTCCAAAATTCTTTCGTCTTGTTGCACAAATGTATCAGTTTCTTATTGAGCATCCCTTGCACTTACCATTTGGGATACTGTTGCATCTTTTATTGATCTGTGAAGCACACATGATGTTTGATGGGTAGGGGTAAATATTGAACACCCTAGACATGCCATCGGGTGTTGTGGTTAGGGCATCTTTTAGGGTATTTTATCCTGTTTTTTTTCCACTTGAAGGGTGTGCTATTGGGAACTTTAACACATTTGTCCACTTGAAGTGGATCCCAGAGGACACTTCATCATATTACCATAGGCGCACCCAAGATGGCACTTTATCACATTTTGTCCATTTCAAGGGCATCCTAGTGGGTTCTTTATTAACTACCTGTCTGTCCTTGTATTAAGTAATGTGAATAAACCTTCTACTGGTAGCTGGTGGCAGTTATAGGATTTGGTAGTCTGCTTGGTGGGTCCTTTCTATGTTTGATCATGACATTGTATTCAAATATTCTACACAAACAAATACAGGCCAGCTATGGGTAGTGGAAAATGCTGCTAACACCTTTTTTTGTAAAAGGATTTGTATTGTATTAACTATGTGCACTCACACTGTGAAAAGTAACAACAGCTTTCACATAAATATAGCGTAGTATATGTATAAAGTGTCATGACGTATAAAACATTCAAAACTTATACAAATACTTCAATACCCTTTTACTGATTTACTTCATTGAACCTGATTAAATGTACTTTCCATCCATAGTTTGAGAAACTCTGTGAAATTTCAAAAATGTTCTAAAAATGAAATATACTGTAGAGTTTGTATTCTTGATGAAACATGTCAGTCCCTCCCTGATACTTCATTGAGTCACCCACATGTTTCCACTTCACAGAGCAAAGGAGAGGGAGATTTCTTAAAATTTATGCAGCGTTCTCTGACGACATTAGGGTTGCATTTGTGTGCTTTGTTACACAGAACCAGGGTTACCACAGTTTTAAAGGCACATCATAAATTACAACATCTTACTGGATCAGAAAGCTCTCCGTTCTTGCTCTCTGCCATGTGAGGGGCTAGAGATAAACTTGAGTAGGCGCAATCAGTCCAACAAATAAAGTGGCTCCATCTGGTCTTGAGAGGGTTCTGTTGTTGACATTATTAAGTCAAAAATCCTCCAGTGTGTGTGAGCTATTTTGGTCTCTCCAGAGTGCATCTGCTCTTCTTCAGCTTTAAACAAATGCAATAGATTTGTTGCAAGGCACCAATTATCGCAAATCTTATCGGAATCCCCAATTAGTGGTAAATATTCTATTTTTAATGAGAGCATATGAGAATAGGGGGTTTGCACTCCCAAACTATAGGAACTGTGTTTTGTCAATGCTGAAAAATTAGGAATTCATAATTGAGCAATTTTAATATTGTAGGAAACCCAGTAGTCCAATAGCCGAAATGTCTTCAATGAAAATGATTAGGTATAGCCAGAAACTAAACTAGGTACTGTCTGAACTGATGCACAAATCCGAGTTTCTTTTTGGTGGATGAGCTAAATTAGTATTTATGCTCATTAATATTAATAATATTAACATACATTTTGATATGGAGCTGGTAAAGTATCCATCACTAACTTAAAGGCGAACTAAAACCTGGGCATTTTGATTAAAAATCCAAATCAAAGACAGACATGTAGTCTGTGGTCAAAACTGGCCTCTTGACAATCTATATTCCAGGTCAGGCCCTGAGCTTGTATGATTGGGTCCTCTAATTACCCAGACGCCTCAGGGAGGTTGTTACCCTAGCAGAGTCTCATTGGCCACACGTCACGGCCAGGGCCGGGGCTGTGTTGAGGCAATAGGGGTCAGGGGGTCTTTGTCAACATGTGGGCCTGCTTTCAACATGTGACTGCTGACCCATGCATTGCTCTCATTTAAAAGGTCAAGATTTATGGAAGCTGGTGCCTTTTGCCTAACCCGACACTCGACCTGGTGCGGACACTTGCTTCGTTTTAATCCCCAACAATAGGTCCAATTCAGGAGCGGGGCAGCCTGTAGAACATCTGCTTCTGTGGTCTGGAGCAGACTGTCAAGTGTGAGTACATGCTCCATATATAATTTTTTTTATTTCTATCTCTTTTTTTTCTTTTTTGCATGTTTTCAAAACCTCTTGGATGTGTGAAGAATTTTCTAAATTTCACTCATTTTGTTGGTTAGAACTGTTTTATCTATTCACATTTTAACTACTGAATAATTAAAGAAAGCCATGTTTCACAGTGTGTGTGTGAGAGACCAGGTGTCACTTCCATCAAAGGAACTTGTTTTCTTGTTAGGGTAAAGTCCCCATAATACAGTTGGGACCTTTCGGATCCTTCCAGAAAACTGTCTCCTTTTCGACAAACATGTACATTCAGTGGATTGATCCTACTTTAGCAAGCTTAGAATTATTTCAATGATTTGACTAATTCTTTCAACTCAAAAAAATAGAAACTGTTATTTATGAATTTTAAGGAGGAATTGTAAAGAATTGATTAACGAATAAACAGCTTCCAAAGTCTCTTCTTCTTTTGTGCCATAGAGCTACATTGTTGTCCACAAACCACAAATGACCTACACAGTTACACTGGGCAGAAATTTCCCTTAATCAGCACTGTATTTTATCTTGACCGTGCAGCTGTGCTGCAAAGACTAATTTCAGGATTTAAAGGCTCACAAACTGTTACTATCAATAGTGTATATTTTTCAGGTCAGGATTCCAGAAGTAATTTTGTCCTATCATTAATCTGGCCTTGTGTATTAAAACAAATTAAAATAGTTTAAGCTTGAAGAACACATGACTAGGTAAATTTCATGTCAGTTACCTTGTTTGGTTTATCTGCTGATAGGTACAGTTGTGTTCAGAGAAGGGAAAGGGTTGTGGTCTATTATTGATCAAAGAGTTAATACAGGATACACATGTTTGAGATTAACTAAAAGAATTTTCTGATAAACTGGACTTCCTATTAAGACAATGCTAAATAAAAAAAATACAGACAAATAAAACTCCAATGTAGCACGAGCTGGTGCCAGGGGAGAGAGTTACTAAGCTAGCTATTATATAACCTAGGGACAGCAGCATCCAGCTCCAAACAATAAGGAACCTGCAGGACACAAAGACAACACACTCACACAAACACAGTAAGAGTATAACTAGGCAGGATCCAAACCATTATAACATAACTTAACTATTACTTATAAATCACTTGTCCTGCATCATGTGTGATCCACATACTCTCTGTGAATCTTTATAAGTACCTTTGATAAGTGGGTATTTGCTGTGATTTGAGTTTAACAGGACTATTTGGCAACTTACAGTTCTAAACAATGGCAGTTCATAGGGATTTTCAGCCTGTCTGTGCTCTTCAACTGGGTTAGGGTTAGGGTTACCAGATCCAGCCAGTGAATGTGCAGTCGAAACACCCTTTACAAATCCTGCACTAATGATGGGAAGTATAGAGTGAGTATTTCCACTGTAGTGGAGCTGCAGTACTTACACTGTAGCTCAAAATAATAGAACATTTTAGGTTTCAGTGATTGATGGTGCAGTATGTGATGGTGTTCTCTATTATTATTGTCCATAACTAGAGGTGGATTTCAGTTTCAAAACCATGCTTTCCATTTATGGCCTTGATGCTCTGTAGGCTGCCCTCATGTCCTCAAATACTTGTGCTGCTGTAGGCAATGCAGACTTGCCTCTAAAATTACAAAATTCCATGCCTGTCCTTAGCACAGACAGCTGTGTCAACCCCCTCCAGTCTATGTGTTTTACCTGCACCACACACCGTATCCAGCATTATAATACACGGAAGGGCAATGTAAATCACGTATTTTGATTGATTTTGTATGAATGCACACTCAAATGCACATCAGTTTCATAGTAAATACTGTATTACTCAGTCGTGTAGTTCAAAGCTATATAATAACCCATACAAAATTACTGATAAACAGCAAAAGTGACACAAACACTGAAATGGTAACAGATTCAAAGAATCATTTTTATCAGTGTTCTTCTCCTATGAAATATGTTCTGTGTTATCAAAATTTTGAACACAACTGTCAAGGTTTCAGGAAAATGTCTGTAACATCTATTTATTTTACAGCTTGTCCATGCTGCTGGTACAGGTCTGTATTACATTATTTATGTTGTGCAGTGGCATTTTCATTGGTCCAGTTAATTTAATAGATCCACCAGTGACCGATGTCCACCCTGATGCAAACACATGCTAAACATCACCATGTGATGTTTTCCTAACTTTACGAGTCAGTTAGGGCTGCCGGAACACATTGTTAAAATGCTGTTTTGGGAAATGGAAGATGCAAAGCAGCTACATCCTGCAAAGTCAAGACAGTTGCTGCATTTAAGGCACATGCTCTATATAAAAAAGACCTTTATTTTGTTTGATGAGCATTTATATTACAATGTTCAATGCCAAAGAAAGAATAAACACAAAATGTAGGGATTTTTTTCTTTCCTTTTTTTTAATTAAGTCCTGTATATGTGTCATATTTAAATAGATATGGCGCTCCAATCTACAGATTAGTGTGTAATATTTGGCTAAGTCTTGACATTTAGTCGGTGATACCAAAGAAACACAGTCAATGGAGGAAGTCTGAAATACACTCAACTAATTATGCTTGATTGGTATGTATTCGTATGTCAGCTGACATAGTCATCGAAACTATGTCATCCACATCTCCTTAACCAGCATGGTGCCAAAGACTGTATGCCATCAAGATCCAACATGTAACAGGTGCACATTGCACCTCATGCAATGCCGCATTGACAAGCCACAACAAGAAGTGATGAGCCACTCTTGAAAAAAGAGCTGACACACTTGCTTTTCTCTGTCATTGTCTGTCAAAAAAAAAAGCAACCATTTTTCTGCTTTGCTGTATTTTTAGTTTTCCTCAAATACTCATATCTTTGTGGCTGCTGGATTCCTTTTGGGAAAGTTTTATCTTTTTGGAGTTGGCTGCCTTATTATTGTTTAGGGCATGAAAAGTAGGAATATGCATTTCACATCAACAATTATCTTAGAAATGACAAGAAAACCTGCAACCAGTTTTGCTTTCTCATTTCATGCATATTCTGGCATATCAAGTGAGGTGGAGCCCAATCAAATAATATTAAGCACAGACTTTCCCATGAAACTCATAACAATTCAATGTGTTTTCCTGGGTGAGAAAACAGC
The DNA here is from genome assembly GCA_001698575.1 of Mola mola. Lineage (NCBI taxonomy): Eukaryota > Metazoa > Chordata > Actinopteri > Tetraodontiformes > Molidae > Mola > Mola mola. Next base: position 3,739,713 of record KV751348.1, on the reverse strand, counting down.
ATGAGCAAATATTGCAGGCCTGGTCAGTGTAAGTGTCATGGCGGCGTAATAAGATGTTCCACATATTTCATAAAGTACTGTATTCCAATCGAGTTAAATGATGCACAGATAACAACAGGGCAATGCTGCTTTCAAAGTAACCAAAACCTTCACTTTAAGTTCTTTGTCATGTTCCATTGGCAGTTCCTGAGAAGTTTTAATGGTGAAACATGCACTATAGTGCTGGGGGACCCACTTCCATCTGTGTGCAGGTGCCATGGGGGGTGCTTGATCTTCAAGGGTGTTGGTGTAGATGGCCTGTGTGGTTTATGACATTCACATTCTTAGGATCAATGGTTTTGCAGTAGAACTTTGCATTGCAGCAAGGGGATCAATGTTATTCACTTTAACTGTAAGTGGTGTTATGGTTGAGTGGTGTAATATCCCTCAACATAATCAATCTTTGATTGTCCCAACTGTAAATTCATAACACACCTCACACTCTACAGCTACACCCATATAGGCTGTACTCTGAGTCATAATGTAACTTACTGTGAGTAGGAATCTAAACTTCTTTGACTGTAGATTACATTTTATTAGTTCACGATTCTCAAAATAACAACTACATAAGCTGATCTTAAAGCCAGCCCACACCAACTAATGGCTCAGCTGATTTGTTCTTTAAAAATATCCTGATCCACAGGAGCAACAACTCCAAGTCAACTATTGTTCTGACTCCCATTAAAATCAAAACCATTCCCCCACCTCAAACAAGTAAAAGTCCATAAAACTGTAAAATCAAACTGAGGTCAACTGTTTTCCCATTCGATATCGTCATTTGAGGAAAAAAGAGTCGAGGGAGGGTCACATTGGCTAGCAGAACAACATCTGTGTCTCACTATGTACAGTAACAATATCTACTTTGAGGCACATGTCTCTGACTGACAGACAGTTAATGTGCACCCTCCTCTCATTTCTTGTAAAATGTAAAGAACAGGCTAAAACACGCTGTGGATACAATCTTTTCATCCCAGGACAGAGTGATAAAGCAATGATGATAAGCCAGAACTTCCTTGCTTCCTCCTTTCTTTCAGGTTATGTGCGTCTCAGTCAAGGTGAGGACTGGGAGGGTTGATAGCAGTTAAGCTGATGGTGGGGGCCAGTGTGAAAAGGAACAGCTGGGGGTGGATGCTAATCTCAATCTGATATTGCCTATGTGCTATTTCACTGTGAAAAGGTAAAACATGATGTCACTCTCGTCTCCCATATGTGTTTAATCACTATCCCTCAAACTCAATGATTCACTGAGATTCTAACTACAATGTATACATTAAGACACCCAGAACAACGACTCATGTTTACTAATACATGTATCTACTAAACAGTAGTGTTTAATAGTGTTTAGTAGTGAGAATATTTTTGCTACAGGTCTGGAAAAAAAAACCCCAAAAAACAAAAAAACTTTTCCTAACTCAGGTGAATACAAACTAGGTATACGTTTTGTCTTCTGTTCCTTTGACTGGGTCAGACATTCCAGGATTGTGTTTCGGTTAGCAAATGTGTCTGTGCAAACTGATATTTCATTGTGTGGTGCTACAAGTCACAAAGAGAGAACATGATGCACATTGTACTCAGAGATTTTGCAAAATAGAAAAAAAAAGGTTTCCTTTTTTTTTCCTAATTACAATTTTGTTTTTGACACAATGACTGCCGGAATTACACTTTCATCCTGACTCATCTGTCTGTTATTTCAAATCAATTGCCAAACAGTATTGCTAATTTAACCACTTTTATAAGACAATAATCCATCTAATTTATGTTGAAAATAAATATATAAAACAAATATAAAAAAGCTATAAAATGAGGAATCGACTTCCAAAAAATATGCACTAGTTTAGTTTCTACTTTGAAAAAAGGTTTGATGAAGCAAGGTCATGGTGCAGCACCCTTCTGTCTAGCAGATGTGTGCATTATTAATTCACATTTGTATCCTTATTAATTTCTTTTTGGGGGGTTTCGATGGAAATGCAAATAACTTGGGATTTAAAATCAAATGTAACTTGTTAATGCAGTAGGACAACATGATCCAATCAATGTTTTAGCTGATAGACCCCACAATTCCCAATAATGCTTGTGGCTCATTTTAAACCTTCCTGACTCGGATGAACATAATATGACACAAGAATGACCATTCTCATTACGCCTACTTTCAAATCTACTGAAATTACTTAAACTACAAAACAAATGTGGACAGACATGCAATCGAAAACCAAAAGGCTGTGAACATCATATGGTGATGTTTAGCATAATTACTGATAATCTACTACGCCTGATATTTAAAATGTTTGGACAATATTCAAATTCACACTGTTGTTATTAAGTCTACCTTTTTAAGGGAAAAAAAAGTTTCTTTCTAAAGCTTAACATTTTGTATAACCTTTGCTAACAGACTGTTCAAGCCAAACCATATATACAATATGACTGGCACTATTCTGGATCTATGTTAGTATCACAGAGTTCTATAGAAAGACCAAAACCATGATTAGATCCTAATCTTAGCACATGGATTACATTAATGATCTTGATTAATAGGTTTTAATAAAGTACAGTTAAATTAAAATATATTGTTTTAAAGGTTCTATATTATATTGAACAACAGCTGTGGTTTCTTGAAAACATGTAAAAAAAAAAAAAGTAGTATATACTGTATTTGTTAGGAAGGGCATTCAGTTAAGTAATATTGTATACATACATGATACTTTAGTAGCAGGAGATGAAGGATATTTTGATTAAACTTTATTAGACTTGAAGTAGCTATAAATATTTTGTTTTATCTGGGGATGATATACAGTTGTTGAAATAATTATTTGATCCCATGCTAAATTTGTAAATTTGCCTACTTACAAAGAAACTAGCGGACTCAAACTTTTATGGTTGTTTACTGATTATGGCAATAGACAGAATATCAGTTGAAAATTGATAAAAACACACAATATAAAAGTTGTAAAATGTTGTGCATATTATTGAGTGAAATAAGTATTTGATCCCAAACAACTCATCCAAAATTCCAGCTCCCACAGATTGGCTGAATCTCAATCTCAATCCCAAGAATCTCCAAAAGTAGAATGGGAGGCAGAGTTTTCAGCTATCAAGCTTCTATTCTGTGGAACCATCTTCCAGTCTTGGTACAGGAGGCAGACACACTCTCTGATTTTAAGGGTAGGCTTAAAACATTCCGTTTTGATAAAGCTTATAGTTAGGACTGGCCTATCTAGCCCTTAATTATGTTGCTATAGGCATAGGTTCCTGGGGGAACACTCCATGATTCCACGATGCACTGAGCTCTCTTCTCTGCCCCCTCTGACTCAGACTCCATCTCTGCTCCTCTAAATGTCCATATCCTTACAATAATTTTACTTCTTCCCCGGAGTCTTTGTGCTTTATCATCCTGCAGGTCTTTCTGATGCCTTCTGGCCACATTAGGACAAGAGCGCTTGTGACTTGGATCCTAGGCTGGGTTTCCAAGTGCAAATCAGGATCCACAGATCACAATGGCTACTGGACCAATAGACTACACCTGCTTCTGGACCACTACACTTCACATATCCCTGGATTTATAGATTCCACATACTCTTGGACTCACTGACTACATATGCAACATTCCGATCTTGATACGTGGACTATAATGACTCCTGGACCAATTGACTACATCGCGGTGGGAGCTGCTGTTGTGGTCTTGCCTGACGCCTATTGCTCAAATTAGGACAGGAGATCCTGTGTATCAGGTAAGGGGTCTGGGGGATCCAACAATGCAGAGACACAAAGGGAGCTTTCTGAATCAACGTCGGTTTACTTAAATTAGGTCAAAACTGGGAAATCCAACTAAATAGCAAATGTACAGTTAAGGATTAGGCAAACTCAGTAGTCAGGATACCGAACAATGATCAAAACACGAGGAACTCACAAAGATAGAGAATTAGACAGAGGCGAGACACATTAGGGAGGAGAAGTAATCACACACACTCGAGGGACAAGACTTGACAGGACATGGGGACTAAGACACAAACAAAACTTCGAAGTAAAACAGGAAACACAGAATGACCCTAAGCGACAGACGGTTGACACTACCAGACCCCTACACTGTGACTTGGATCCTAGTCTTGACGGAAAAGAGAAAATCTGGATCCATGGATTACAATGACCCCTGGACTCCAGACTACACCTGTATCTGGATCACTAAACTTCCCATACATCTGGATTTATAGATTCCACAGACTCAAGGACTGATGGATGTTTTATACATTCTTAGTAAACTGTTATTATCATGTTGTTGTGTTCTGTACAAGTACATCTATTCCACGCCAGTTCGTCCTAGGAAGAAGGATCCCTCCTCAGTGGTTCTTCCTGAGGTTTCTTATTTTCCCTGTTTAGGGTTTTTAAAGTTTTTCCTCACCCGGTTTGAAGGTCTAAGGGCAGAGGATGTCACATCTGTACAGTTTGTCAAATCCCAGTGTAATAATGTGTAAATTGTGATTTTGGGCTATACAAATAAAATTTGATTTGATGTGATTAATTTTTGCACTGGCTGCAGCTTTAAACGTTATTCTGGTAAAATCTGTGTTTTGATCTTGTTAACATGTAAATGGTGTTTTTATGTATTCTAACCTCATTTGTGTGTCATTGCACTTTTTATACAGATGATTTCTTTATCAGGTACTGGTATTGGTATGGATTGGCAGCCAAATTGTTATTTTAAGTATTTGTATCCCCCCAGAATTTCCATATGGGTGCATCCCTGCCCTAAATAAATTGTACTTTCAATCCTAGAAGACTTAGAAATGTAGTTGTTTAGGATTTTTTTTCAGCTGTGGAATATTACAGGTCTGAATCTCTGTGAGTGTTTACGGAAGTTGTTCAATGATGATTTTGGACAATAGTTATATCAGGTTTAGATACACAGACACAGCCTTGTTAACCATTATGTATGGTATATTTTCAACACTTTGTTTTGTTTTTGTAAAAAAAAAATACACACCAAATAAGTTTAGAAAGAAAGCCCAAATAATTTCGGTATTACATGCAGAGATGGCAACCACTGAAAGAAGCACACAACTTTTTAATGCTTGAAGTCACAAGGAGGTGTACAGTATTTGTACCCATAATGCAAGGACAAAAGAAGACCCAGTTCAACTCCTGCCACTTTGGTTGAAGCTATGCCAATTTCAGACATCTTTATTTTATTTTATGTTTTATTAATATTTACGTAATAATTTGGGAGTTCAACACTGTTCATTTGCACATTACACAACTACATTGTAGATTATGTTGTCAGTTTATATATTATTGATATGTACTGTATTAATATTTTTGGGCTTTGCTACATCCATTTACAAACAACATTATGTTAAAAACAAATGATATAGTAGTCGGGCAGAATTTCCTTCTTAACATATCTGCTGTTGCAAATTTGTTGTTCATAAATTAAACTCAAATTCTAAAAGACAATGTGATACGGTATTTTTATAGTATAGTTTTAGTTTGGGTAATTCATAAAGTTTGCATGCATTTCTTAATTTTAGAGTTGCCTGTTTTAAATACTGAAACTCCCTGAAAGACTGCAAAAAAGGCACAGCCATGTGTCATTATAATAACAAGCAGCAAATACAATTTAGAGCTGACACCTTTGAGTGTGAAGTAGTCTTGGTATCCCCTGGATAGACATTGTTTTGTCATTGCCCGGCCTACTGTGCAGCCAAAGACAAAATGTACATACCAGACAGAGAAAATCAAGTGATAGAGCAAGGATAAACAGGTGGAGACATGATTCCCATTATCAAGCAATGACAAGGGTTTGGGTGTACTGTGGGAGAGTAGCATTGTGAGGAAGACAAATGGTAATGCATACCTAATCCACACCGTCACGTTTTGTTCCAAAAATGACAAAACTGACAAGGTCTGCATTCCTCAAACCCAAACAAAATCTTGAAGAACAAGAAAAAGTCACGATAATTCATACGTTTACAGTTCTGGGGTTGTGACTCAAAAAGGGCTTTTGTTTGACACTGATGCCCACCAGTGTGTCATCGCTCCCTGACCAAGCACTTGGCAAACACCATGGCTACAGTATGGCCATTCAGGCCCTTTCATAACATTGCATTTCCCTGAAAAGTAAAACGCAAAAGACCAAATAATGGAATGGGGTTTGCTGTAAAAAAAAATGGCTGATTGATTGTAATTGTTGTTAAAGAGGTACTAGGCTGAAGTAACTAACTAGCCCACACACATGCTTCCAAAATGTCCCCAAGTTTCAACAATGCTTTACAGTTTTTGTGTTAGACTGATGGTGCAGCAATGTGGAACCAGCCTGTAATAATTAACAAGCTCTTACCGAGGGAGGAGCTGGAGGACACAAAAACGAGGGACGGCAGGAGATCAACAAAGTCAAATATTCTGCATGTCATCAACCGCAGTTAACTGGGGACTATGTCTGGACTCAGTGGACTTTTTCACTCAGTCCATAATCCAGAGTCCATTGTAAACTCTTAACTCTCATTCTGCCAGTAAAAAGATCTAGATGAAAGTATAATCCAATGTGCTCATGGCTGTCTCCTCCAGAGGGCACTGGCTATTGGCAGCTGACCACGGCTATGCCTGGTCATATCCGCATGGTATTCACCACACAAGGATCAATATTTTTACCTTGTGCAAATGATGCAGAAATAACACAAAGTTTGTGTATTATTTATCACTAGAGACACTTCTGCATCTTTTTGCATCTTTGTATTGACATTTATATGTAAAGTTGTGAATATGTGTACATGCATGAATATGGTCTGCAGGGACACTATTAATCAAGACTCCTTCAAAGATGCATGCCAGAGAACCTTAGATTTGAATCATTTTACCAACTGTAGGGCAATTTAGCATTCAGTTTCTCTTTTTGCTGTGTTCCTAAATACGTTTAAAAAAATTGAGAAAAAGTTAAGATGGATCAAAAAATCATAGGAGACATTCAATGTTGGCCTAATTTTCATACTTATTAGGTATATATTTAGCAATATCACCAGTTTAAGGCTTGATTACAAAACATCTGAAAAGGCCACCACTGTACCTAAGCATTTTGAACAACTCAAAGGTTACCGTCTACACCAAAACAAGTACGTCTCCCACATGTAGTTTTCCAAAGATATTTCATGTTTGTAATGATATGTCATATACCATCATATACATACTGTATATCATCATCATATACATTATCAAGTATCGAGGCAACTTCAAGTGTCACTATGTCACATTTTTATTCTCAGTGATGTTTTAATAGTGTTTAATAGGTTGAGCCTTGGGTTAGCATCTCTAGCATCAGCTCCAGTGGTATTGCAATGAGTATAAAACAATCAGACTGTGCAGCCTTCATCGATAGATGAACTGATGAGTGTATGCTAATGTTTGAATAACTTCTGGATTGGACCGTGATGTAGATATTGCTTTGCATCAGTTCCATCCGTCCAAGTTACACCAGTCCTCAAATCACTTCACCATGTTGTGTGTCAAAGGAGAGATTTCAAAGTTCTATTACTACAGGCAATAATAAAAAGTCTTGAATTAAAACTGGTCTGATAGACCTGTGTGTAATCAAGCAGCCAGACCCCCCCTGCTCATCTGGGGCAGGTTTTGTCACTGTCCCCTGGATTTTAAACAAGTAAGGTGAAGCAGTTTATAATTACCCAAGGTTCGCAGCTTTTCTAAGCCAGAACATAAATCATTACTGTTTTCAAAAGATTAGGTAGACTTCTAGGTACACTTGGTACAACTTTATAATGTCTGACTATTTGCTTTCTTTCATTTTTATCATCCTCCTTAAAATACAATCTTACGGTCACCTTGAAAATGTAACTTATTATTTTTGTTATTTCTTCTATTGGTTTTGCTGCAATTCTAAAATGCTCTTATGTTCAATCCATTTCTATGCCCTGTAAAGTGCAGGGCACTGAACTGTTTTGTGTCTGAGCGGTGCAATATGAATAAACTTGCTGTCTTTTTCTATGAGACATTCTTGTCTGACTCAAAGAGTCACTGCAAGGACAACTTTAGAATCTAAAAAGAAAAAGCTGTAGCACGATCAATGGTTCCAATGTATTCAGCAGTTCTTTTTGTTTGTTTGTTTGTTTTTCCTGAAATGTTTAGCTCTATCTTGTCTTTATACTACTCTGGAGGTGTAAAGAACCAAAATGATCTCTGCTTAGCATCAATCTCAAAATTGTTCCCATTTTTTTCTCGCATGTGAACTTGTCAAGCTTTGGAGGCTAGCCCAACTAAATCCATAGGTGTCATGTGATTCATTGCTGGCTTTTGTGTGTTGACTCTGTTGACATAACAGCATGTGGAAGAGGGCACGATTGTAAAACTGTTACTGGAAACAGACTGCAGCATGAGACATGTTGTTCATGTCTGCTTCCATCTGTCATCAGATTCTTTTAAATTTTAGAGAACTTAAAGAAAACAACTGACCAATTATTGGCATGAATAATAACAAATGATTCTTGGCTCTGCAAAAACTGTCCCAGTTTGATAAATCAAAAGAGTAATTTAAAGTCAATGAGACAGTACATTATTTTTTTTTTCTAATCTCCCTTTCATGAGATGTGACAGAAATACATTGTCCAATTAAGCATATTGTCTGTGTCCTGGTGTTATCACTGTAATAGTTCTCTTAGAGAGGTTTGGAACAGAAACGTCTTTAAAATGGCATGAATGTGACGTCTTTGATATTTGTTTGTAGTCACAGTAAAAATTTAAACTCCTACAACAAAAATTCCATCCAACCATCATAGAATGAGTTTTTTAAAGATTTAAACAAACAAACAAAAAAAATCATTATCTAAATAAAATGGATTTATATATTTTTACGTTCTATAATTGCTATGTTAGTTAAAAGCCAAACTGCACAACTTAAAGTTGTTATACTCTAACTATTCAGGTTACCAGGAGAACAATAGTATGTGCAAGTGGTGAATTTTATCCATTTGGCAAGAGAGCAGACATTTTTGCTAACTGTGCAAACTCAAGCACGGAGTCCCCAGTGGGCCCCTCTAACTACCAACTGTGAAAAGATGGTGTCTTTTTAAAACAAATCAGATATATGGTGAAATATGCACCACTTAATTCATTCATAATAAGAAAAATTGTATCGTTTCTGTCAAGTGACCATAGGAATTAAAGAACGATAAGACTTGCACGAACACTTAGCTGCAAAATATTGATAAAAAGTGGTGGAGCAACATATGCTAAAAAGAAAAAGATAATAAAGACATAGAGGAGCAGAAAAAAAAAAATCAAATTCATGCAATGTATTCCATGCAATAGCCTCTAAGAAGCAGATAACAACAAAGGCTGCATTTCAAAATCAAAGAATATGTTTAATAAACATCTTTAAAAGTCCTGCCGCCAAATTGCAGTCAATATAACTCCTACTCTGGATACTTTTACATGATAATGATCAGAGATCCCGGTTACAAAGGTGCATATACTCAGAATAAGTGCAGAATAGGTAAATACTCATGTGCCTGTCTGTGTGACTCTAAGGCTTTATGCCCTGGGGCCTCTGTATTTTAACCTCTGTTAATCTAAGTATGCCAAGATTAATTTATTAGGCTTCCTGTGGCAATAATGAGCAGCTTGATCCCTATATAAGCCTACAGCGCTCCAGAACTGATATGTGATAATTGGATCACCCTCAAGTACATCTGGAAATATGTGCCATGTAAGCAGTATTACATAGAACAAGGTCCTAAAAGTAGATTTGGGCATAATGTAACACGTTCATGTAATTAAAATGCCACCTGATGGCCTTTATCATGTCAGTTACTGTTGTTCTTTATAGTATATTCAAAAAGAAATTACATTTAATCCAATTACTACATACCAAAGCCGGGACAGGTTTTCCAGGAGCACGTGGGGTTGGGGTCGGTTGCACATGGTTGAACTAGACCTTGATATAAAAGTGTCAAGTTCATGATGGCTGTAGTACTACTACTATTACTACTACAGTACCTCGTCTTCCTCTTCAGGTTTAACAAAAACCTTAAATACTTTTCCAGGTGTGCAAAACTATGTTTTGGGTTTTTTTAATTTTGATGTTCACATTTAAAATTTTTGGAGAAGTGTACACTTGTTGATGAGGGGATTAATACCACATTAATGTTTGTTTTAAAGCCTAAGGCAAATGAAGACTGGGAAACGGATAAATAACATGATTCTAAAGGTGACAAAATAAACGTAGCAGCACCACTAAAGCACTTTTTTGAATTTTTCTCCAGAGGATTTAATCCTGTAATCTGAAAATCTACATATATTTTGCAAATTTGTTTTCTTTCAGTTCTGATTTTGGCCAGCACTGCTGGAATTTGTTTGTGGTGCCGTGTGGATCTGGTCTATATTAATCTCTGGTGTCAGGTTGACTCATTCAGGTTAACCGTATTTACAAAACCATTTCCAAAGAAGTTGAGATGCTGTTTTGAAAAGTAAATAGAATGTGAACATTTCCAAAAACATTTAAATCCCATATTTTATCAACGCGCCCCAAAAAGAAAGAAAGAAAAAAAACATATCAAATGTTTAAAATGAGAAATGTCATTATTTTTGAAAATGATCATCATTTAGAGATGTCAGCTACTCATGTCAAAATGTTTGGACCAGTCATGTTACATTACCTTTTCTTTTAACACATCACACTGTAAGCATTTGGGAACTGGGTGACTGATTGCTATAATTTTGAAAGTGTAATGTTTTCCCATTTTTGCTTGATGTTTGATTTGAGCTGCACATCATTTCTTTGTCTCCTGTATGGTACATTACCTTTCAATTGAACCCACAATACCCCAAACATTTTCAGCGGGTGATAAGTCAGAGCTGCAGGCTGGCCAATTTAGCACTAGATCTGTTTTACTATGGACCAATGCTGTTGTAATATGCGCTGACTGTGGTTTTGCATTGTCTTGCTGAAATAAGCACGGCCTTCCTTGAGAAAGATTCTGCCTATTTTGGTAGCATATGTTGCATTCTCAAAAGTGCAGATTATCCATGCCGTGTCTATTAATGCACCCCGATGCCGTCATGGGTGCTAACTTTCGAACTGTGCACTGATAACAAACAGGATGGTCCCTCTATTCCGCTAAAGAATTTCAAAATTGGACTCGTCATACCATAGGACAGTTTTCCACTTGACCTCAATCAATTTTTATTGAGCTCGGGTCCAGAGAGGGCAGTATTTTCAAAACTCGTTTATATGGTTTCCTTTTGCGTTTCAACTTTAATTTTTGGATTCCGAAGTGAGCTGTGTTTTTGAAGTGTTCCTTAAACCAGTCAGTGACGTCGACATCTGAGGGCCCAAAGATCACTACTTTTTTCGACCTACTCTCTTGTGTACGGAGGTTCATTCTTTAAAGATATTATTATTATTTGTTCTCTCAACAATGAAATCCCAGATTCTTTTCATTTTTACATTGAAATATATTTTCTCATTATTTGTATTATTTTTCTTAAATAGTTGCCCTTTGCAACACAGAGGGTCGACTGCGCCCCCATCTCTACTTCAGAAAGGCTCAGCCTCTTTGAGATATTCTTTTTATACCCAGTCATGTTACTAACTTGTTGCCAGTCAATTGCTATTCAATGTCAATTGTTAGATTTTCCACTAGCTATTTTCTTTTCTTGAGATGCTGTATTTGTGTTACTTTCAATTAAATATGGGGGCCAGTGTTTGGGGAATCACCACATTCTCTTTGTATTTACAGTTTACACAGTAGTATTTTTTTTTTTTTTGCTTTTTTGGAAACAGGGATGTACTTTTGAATGACACAATATTCAGATTTTACATAATCCTCCATCATTCTGTTATAACTAAAATGTTCATGGTACAATTTGAAACCTTTACAGATTTTATTGAGGCAGAATAATTTGATGATATGATTCATGATCATTTATCAATCATTTGGTTTGAAACATAAATAACATATACGTCATAAACCGACCACCAAGGTTAATTTGCTGCCTTTTTGTGTCTAACATACTGTAGACATTATTACACTTATTTTGATTTTAAAGAGACCATTTGCTGCATTTTTGAAAGTGCTGAACACCCAGATTTGACTTTCTCATATTGTTCACATTAGGAAAATAATGTGCACGTGCGTCCATCTTAAATGAATGCTGCTTTTATGATGTTATGTCTTTGGCAAAATCAGCAGCAACTTATATGGTGAAAGGACTGATCAGCCCTCCCCTCACTGCCTTGTAATCCTAGTCCTATCCTTTTAGGAATATTGTGAGGTCTTGCAGGAATTAATAAATTACTTTTCTTAGCTTGTTATTTTACAATGTCATCATCATAAACAGCCTGGATTCTGGGAGATTTGAGAAAGCAGAGATAACACACACGTTTATAACCTCCAACACACTGATTTACTTGCTTGTCCGTCATAATAGATCAATTTGTTGGTTGATAAATTCAGAGTTAGGAGCTCAGCTAGAGGAAATGTAGCTCTCTTTGTATTGGTTAAGTAGAGGTTGGAATAAATGAACAGCCATGTAAAGAAACTAAAATAAAAGCAGCAATGAAGTATAGAAAAACTGTCAAGCTGCCATGTGTTAACTGTTCCACATCATGCTACTTACATGTATCTATAACAGTCAGACTGAATTACCATTTTGTTTCACTTCATTCTCTGACATTTCATAATAACCTTTAGCCACAGCTGTGTTAACCTCATCAACACTTGCCACAGTTTTCATGCCTTCACTTTAATTATACAACATTTCTTTCCAACTGTAATCAGGCCAGCCCACAGAAAGGGCTAGTTTACCGATTCCCCAAATCTACCTCACTCCTATCAACACATGCATATGCTCCCCTGCTCTTACATAAACACATGGAGAGCTGCAGCAACAGCTTCCTGACAATCTTTCACTTCTTCAGTTCAGCCTGAGCCTAAGCTGGTTGAAAACATGCACAATATAATTTGCAGCTCCTGATATAGCAAGCAAATTAGAATACTACATGAGGTAGTTAGGCTGGGTTTGATTAAATCAGTTGATTTAAGAATCTATCAACCAAATCAACAGACTACATTTTACATTTAATCAATAGTAGTATATAAATTGTACAATAAATGCATTGTCTCATTTGCTGATTTAAGAAGTAGTAAATATTTTGGTTAAAAAAAAAAAAAAAAAAAAAAATCTAAAATGTGTTTATTATTGCTTATATCTAAGCAAAAGATGATCATTATAGATCTCCATGTGGCATTTAGCAGCTGGGGCCCAGAAAACTTCCCTCAACCTCACCCCCACTTAACATGTAGCAAGCCTGGACTAAACTATTTTATGGCAATTAATTTAGTGATTATTTAACAGAGAGATTCCTGAATGAGGTAATCATCAGGTAACTTTCAATCAATCAATCAAATTTGATTTGTATAGCCCAAAATCAAAAATTACAATTTGTCTT
>KV751348.1:3707174-3725936 GCA_001698575.1 Mola mola | reverse complement strand
CCAGTGGGTATCACATAAATTGCATTTTTATCATTTGGGCAGACACACCTGTCTCAAAACTAAGAACAAGGAGATCTGTATCTATGTCATTAAAGGACTTTTATTGTGACTATAGGTAAAAAGACTTAAAACCCTAGATGAAGTTCTATTGCTCAGGCTCCAACTCAAAATGTAAGGATACTACATTGTTAGTTTTTAGAATTCTTAGAATTTAAGATAAAGCTCTCTCTCTCTCCCTCCTGGAGGCCTGGTGCCTGCTGGCCACCAAATATGTTTTTTCTTGTGTTTGATTGGCTTTGCTTATGGTTTAGACTTTTCTTAATACATTTTCTAATTACTTTGAAGGTTCACTGTGAGTCCCCCCTTCTTTTTTGTACTCATGAATGAGCTGGGCATAACAGTAAGCACATCATTATTTGATATGTATGCAATGAAATATTGTTAGATTGCTCACTTATTTTCCCAGGAGGGAGCCCAATACTCTGCTAAAGAAAACAATGCTATTTACACCTCCATTCAATTTGGTTTCCAAGAACTTAGTATTTAAGCATTATAGATATGGGTGTGGTTCCGAGTCCCAGTTAGAGAGGGCAGTGATGAAAATTATCCCTGGAGTTAATGTATACACATTCCACATATCACATTAACTTTTTATCCAGAATGTCAGAAGGTTGTCGGAAGATTACACATGGGCTGCAAAGTCATGAAGTTTTAGTGCTGACACACGAAGGGAATGCTCGTGCACTCACTTTTGCACTCATCAGAGACACACCACACTTTATTACTAGAGTGGTGTTGCACAAGCGGACAGTTAAGTCCCTGTCTGGTTTGTTGAGGTCTAGGGAGTATCTGAGTGTGTGTGCTATTTATTGAGCTGCCCTGCAGATACAAATGTGGTTTGTCAGAGTAAACGTAAGGCCTTTGAACAGTTGAAGTCAACAAGCTCACATTGTTTATGTGGGTGCTCTATTTGAAAAATTACCATGTCAAAATGAACAACAATCCAAAATAGTCAAAAAAAGTTTAAAAAAGCAAACATACGCTAAACATCACCCACATCTTCAAAGCAAGTTAGTTAAAACACAGGGCAGATGGTTACTTGGGTTTTACTATCAGCCTTTAGTGACTTTACTAGGCAAGACTCAGACTCTGCATGCGGACAGGCATAGTTTCTGTCATTTGGAGGTTACTGGTTAGCAAAACAAATTGTGAATTGAACACAATGGCTAAGTATGCACTTTATGAGCCCCAGCAGTCGATCATGCATTGAGCATGGTCCCTCTAGTAAGAAGAATGTTGGTGTCTGCAACTATTAGCAATTATTGATCTGCAATTAATTTATCTTTTTACAATGTCACCGATCTCTTAAACCCCACTTTCAGCATCGGCAGCCAACGCTTGGCTCTGGTAAGCCCACTGCACACCACCATGGATGTATGAAGGAGACCTGGAAAACATGTTTAACAGTGTGCCTCACTCATTTCTGGGTAAGTTGGTCACTGCACACATATGTCAGAAGTGTCTTGAGGTCTTGGAGTACTTCAGCTGAGCTGGTTGAGAGGCAATACTTCCACTTGATGAGAACCCTCCCAAAATTACAGAGCTACTATCTAGGGAGCTTAGCAAAGCATTTAGCAGTTGATAAGACCGACAAGTTTTTGGAGATTGAAGACTTAAACAGAGGTAAAATGGATTATTATTTTTGGAAACCCTTTGCTAACATTTCATCTCCTTGAAAGCCTTGATTATGTTTAGTACTACTACAGTATTACAGTACGACTTGTAGCAGCTACACTTCCAAATGTTAGAAAACCACATTAAAATGGTTTTATCAGTATTTTTAGAATTTTGTCCACACTTGAGGATTAATTATAAACAGAGGGAGAAGCGGCACATATTTGTTTATGGTGTTTTGGGTTTTTTTTCTTTTATTTGATTTTCTTCCAAACTTCCACTGAAGAAGCTTACGTCTTTTTGTGGTTCCAGCAATAAAAAATGAAGAGAAATGTAAAATTGCGCATTTTGTTTTTACCCAATAGTTTTTTTTCTTAAATCTAACTACGTTTTTTCCATCATGTGTAGTCTTTATTTGTAATATGAGTGAACATTGCAAAAAAGACATCTCACAACAAAGTCCTGAAAGAACCCTTTTTTTCCGTCACATAGCTTCAAGATGTCTTGATAAAAAATCTCCAGCAAAGATCTAAAGAACATGGCCCACTTGCTTCAAACAGCCATGAAATTGTAGCAGAGCCTGATAAAACCAGATTAGACTTGTCAGGTTTGTTGCTCACCAGCACGTTCAGCAACACCACCTGCATTCTCCAACTCTCGAACCCCTCAGCCCCCTCCTGAGAAATGCTGAATGTGCACTTTTTCTCCTCACATGTGTGACTTCTTGGACTTCAGGGAAAGCTGTCTGCTGCCTCTATCTCAGTTTTAAACACAACCACACACACAAATGCCGATGCACATAAACACTTCTCTACAAAAACTGAACACTTGGACTCACCTTCCCTGGCTCTGCAACGCTGCAGCTTCAACTTGAACCTGTAATATATGAGTCTCCTGAGCCACATTTGAGTCCAAAAGTCATTCTCCAAACACAGCAGCATCAGCCTGGAAATCAAGCTGTTCTGCTCCTACCTGGAATTAAACATTAGAACCATTTGCTAATAAAGTTCCATTTCAAATATGGACTTATGAGTTCTTATGCATTTGGTAAAGCAGCATACTTCACAAATCACAAGTTCACCTACCTTTATTGGAAGAAGATCAGAGCCATAATGTTTTCCACAACAAACATTGATCCAGAATCTATTAAATGTTAATCCTTAAAAATAGCAGAGCATGTCAAATGAATGGTTATAAATAGCAGCCATATGCTAACAGTTGTATTTTTGATTCATAAGAATTGTGGTTTGACTACGTTCCTTTAAACTTCGAACTACTTTGCTTCTCAGCATGCAAGCTCCACTTGAAGCAATCCAACATCCTTCTTTTTAGATAGCAAAATGTTTTTTGATTAACACTGCTGTGTATACTCATTAATAAATGTAATATGCTTATTACAAACATTGCTAGATTTTTTTTTTCTTTGATATCAGCATAATACATCTATTTTTTTCAAAAAAACTTTTTAATTATCATTTACATTTTTAGATATATTCATCATATAGTTATAATTCGCTGAATCTGCTTCTACACTCATCCTCAAATTTACAGTTTCTCAGGCTTCTGATACGTTCATCCACTTATGCCTCAGAACGAAGAAGTGTTGTGAAACTGCAGTAGTGTGAAGATCAGTAAACTCCTGCTGATAGAGTTATCTGTCTTCATCCTGCTGTCTCTTTTTATCATGAGTGATCAAACCGCCAAAATCTAAGTTAAACATGTTAAAAAGGTTTGCACCTTGACAAAATGCCGTTGACTTGACTAGACCTTGTCTTGACTTGAAGATACACTTCAGGCACAGACCTGAACGGCTACCTTAACAAAATTGGTGCATAAAATGTGATGAGCTGAAATCTAATCAGGATGGATAAATGGGAATATCAGTCAATCAGAAGATGAACACTGCTGATTTTGGGTTGTTCCTTCCTCAAGTGAAATGTACTCCATGGCTATGTTGACAAACTGCAGAGTACACTTTTCATTTTAGTAAAACAGAACAAGAAAAAAAACAAACCCTCACCAATCTTATATTCTACATATTACCTATTATTCTACTGCTGCTTGTTGGCAGCATATACAGAAATTATGAAACTCTGAAATGATGTCATCAAGCTTAAGTTATAGTCTTGACTCAGAACAATCTTACAGGTTGAAAATTAATTTCACAAGGGAAGGTTATCTCATTAGCTACTTGTTTTTATACTAACAGTCATTGCACAACTGGATCTCAGCAATGGCTTAGAAACTAATAGTGCAACTGGCTTCAGACTAATTTTGCTCAGTCTGATTTTGCTCACTAGACTGGAAAACAAGTCAGAAAATCTGTTGGCTGTAAAGGGCCAACAGTAGTAAAATAGGACAGGGACAAATTCCATATCTTTGGTGAACCTTCATTGTGCTTTTGTATTTTACACAAAAAATGTGAATATCCGTATTTCTCATTATTAAAGTAGTGGTTTTCCAAACAAAACTAAGCGGTTGTTATGTTGAGGCTTGCAACAATGAATGTCATCTCTCAAGCCTTTGAATGCAACTCTGATGAACTAATCCCATTGAGATCCATCTACTATATATCCAAATTAGCATGCATGGATAGTGGTGTTTTCATGCAAACCTCAGGAAACTGTTTTGAGTATTGAACAAAAGGTATTCTGGGCAAATAAATTATTATGAATTTGCAACCTGTTGGGCAGTGCCCCTTTGGGCTCAAGAAAAATTTGAGAGGTGGCATTTTCTGTTTCAGTGGCATGGATGTATCTTTGCCAGAGCTCCCCCTTATCCAAAGGCAGCACAATGCTACATAGCAGGACAAAGCCCCAGAAAATGAACCTAATCCCTGACTAGGATGTTGGAGGATTTAACTAAACACTCCAAGATTTAACCCCTTGTCTTTCCTATGCAATAGACTAAAACAAATAACAATCATCACTAAAACCAGTTTGAAGAAAAAGTTAGTTTGAGGGTCTTCTTGACTGAACTGAATAAAATGCTTTACGAATCCTTGATTCAAACAAGACTGCTGCCATTCCAAGCAAAAGAGCCATACCAATGAACCACCTCACTCAGACTTTGTTTAAACACTATAGTTCACCCTTCATCTTTAATGCCATAAGCAACATTCAGCAGCAATAATTCATGTTGTGACTAGGTGGCCTGGAGTCAACAAACATTCACATCTTGTGGATGAAAATGTGAGCGCATAGTTTAAACCATGCATAACTGAGAAACTGCTTTGCAGTCTGGCATAAGAGAATGACTTTTTATGGAAGAACAAAGAATTCTGTTTAGAAATCAACTAAACTGTCAAATTGTCAGAAGATCTTGTCAAAGCAAAACATATTTAAAAGTGATCTTTAGAGTTCAGTCTTAACTTGATGGTGGGTCTGTTTGCCAACTGTGTTGGGTAAGTTACTCTTAAAGTATAATACTTAAAGTAAAGTTAATCAAAGCACAGAAACTCCAGCTATTTCAGTTCTTTATAAATCCAGTAGTGGTCGAGACTAATGAAGATTTAGACATGTTAAATGCAGTGGCTGGTTTTGAAACTATTACCATCACACAGAAGTTGAAATATCAAATATTTATTTCAAAAATTTTAAGTTGGAGCCGTTGCTCCTCGATGTCCAGAATACCTTGCTTGTCCTATAGCCATTGCTACCCGATCCGGGAGAGGAAGAAGATAATGGATTAAAGGTCTGACTCTCACTATGAACATAGTTTTGCATATCACAATTAATTCAAATTGGATTTAATACAAATAGTAAATGGAAAAGTATTGTTTTATTAGTATTTATCGAGCAAAAATGAAACAAATACTTATACTACTTAAATATACTACTAATTTTTCTTTACAAAATTTAAAAAATCCCTTTTCCCCTTTACAAACGGCAAAACATACGTTTCCTTTTCTTTGTAAATGTAAATTTCTCAAAGCTGGGGTTTGTAATTTCTTGGAATGAAGCATGAAACCACTATAGCAATTCTGCTCCCTTCCTGTTTCTGCTCTCTAGCTCCACCCCACTCAGCCCCTTGAAACAGTTTTTCAGTTTTTTTTTGACATGCTGGCAAAGGCTTTCTGATCCTTCTGCCACAGCTCAAAACAGTTTATTTCTGTTGTGGGTCCCTCATTGAAATAAACTAGAAATGGCATTAAAAGATCTTAAAGTGAATTCACAGCAGACCATGTCAGCACCATTTGCTAAAACCTGTAACAAAACTCATTTAACACCTCAATCAAATGAACCAATCACGTAATTGAATGGAATATTAATCGACTTGCAGTGAAGTGTTACATTCCAACATACTACCTACCATTGTTGCTGCGATTAAATTTGTTGATTTTTTTTTTTTTTTTTTTTTAACTGTGAAATAAGCTTTAAAGACATCTGGATTTAGTCCGCAACTCACTGCTTTGGACAAGTTAATGGTCAGCTATGTTTAAACAAATTTCAATCGGTGAGAAGTAACTACAGAGTCCATTAGAAGCTATTTTTTTTTGCATCACATATTCTGAGATACTATGATGTAGTGACATCTTGTTGAACACATGCTTTTGAGGATGTTTACCTTTAATCTGTTTTTGGGACTAATTGCCACTCTAAAGTTTTTGTATGAGTGTGTTTTTGTATACAGAGAGAGAAGGTACGTAAATTAGAGATCAGGAACAAGTTTTGTGGGGTTGTGAGGTTAACCGCTGATTAATTGCACAGCTTGAGTCGGTTGTGGGGAGGCCACGCTACCATAGTTTTGCAGCTGCATGATTTGAGCATATTACACATGCAGTCAAATTGACCCTCTAACCACAACCAGCACTTAAAATAGTGTCCATCTTTTTCAGAAGTCTTTGCTGTCAACAAAACATTTGGGGAGTTATTAATTATATGTAATTCTTTCAATTCAAAGCATGTGCCAACAATAAAAGGAAAATCTTTGGATGTTGTTAGTATTCTGTTTTTGTCTCTTGTGTCTGCTTTTTCAAATAGTCTTTCACAGTTGCATGTTATTATCATTATTAAGAGACTTGTCATGGTTCACACGACGACCCAGATTTCCCTGTCTGCATTTTTATTCATGTCTCCTGTTTCACTTTTCTCCCAATGTCTCCCCCTGTCTGTCTCCACTCTGTCTCTCTGTAAGTGTTGTGTGTCTCATCTATTCCTCCCCTGTCTTTGTTTCAGAGGAGTGGCTCTTCCTGTCGGGTGGGGACTACACACCTGCATTATTGAGAAATGGCAAATCAAGAGAGAACCATCCTTAACCATGTACCACTCTGTCCACAAGAAAACAGTTACAGTGCTTGCTGGGTTTTGCCAAATGTTACCAATGTTTGATCCAAGACTGAACTAATATGGTAGATTCCTCGACTCACCTCACATTAACCACACCCTGCTCCTTCTCCTTGACCAGCGTTCTCCAAAAGAATGCAAACTCCGTCCTTTTGCCTTCATTTCCAGTTTGCTGTCACCTGATGGAAAAAAAAAACAAAAATATGATGTTGGAAATGATGAGCTGTTGGCATTGGTCTTAGCATTGCAGTAATGAAGACACGAGATGTAGGAGATTCAACATTAATTCATTGTTTGGATGGATCATAAAGACCTGTCATATTTAGGTGCCGCTAAGCATTTCAACTCACACAAGGCACATGGGGCTGTTTTTCAATTTCAATCTAAATTACCAACTTAACACCAATAACCATCTGACACATCCGAGCTCTTGACCCGGAAATAGAGACGTAACCTGAAAGCGTTCATTCCCCACCTTGATTGTGGCTGCAGCTTACTGGCAGATCCAGAACATTCTTTGTGAGGTTCAACACCCTGAACCTGACCACAGAAATGTGGTCAATCCATCCAACCTAGATGTCACATGAATGTTGACATGGATGCCACGTTCAGCTTGTTCTTAAGTTCTTCCAAGCTTTTCTGTCATCTATGTATTTCCTGCGATCTATCCTTTATCAAACAAAGATTCTGGTAGCCTTCGATGGGGTTAGACGCTCGCTGAAGGTAACTTGGTCATCCCAGTCATCATTGATGTTTTTTTTTTTCTTTAATCAGCACACTTCATACTCCTGCCTAAACTTCCTTCAGCTCTGGAAACGGTTAACCTACTGGTGACTCACATGCTCAGAATCCATGCCATATCACAGGATCTCAAACTAGGCTCTGCAGCTTTCCTCTCAGGTCTGAAAGGCATTTTGTAAGGCTGTGGGTGCCTCTGCCAGTCTCTCCTCTGGTTACCACCCTCAGAAAAAGCCAGAGATAGAAAACACCATCAAAGTCTGGTGGTGATGATCCATCCAATGAAGTACATTACCTCAGGAAAATAAATTCTACTCTACAAACTATATGAGAGTCAAACGTTGTTAATGTGGCCGGGTTAGACATTCATCTTATTTGAGTCTTTCTTCTGTGCCAACCTAACATGTTGTTGTTGGCAATTTTTGTTGCATGAGACAAGATATGTAGTTTGCTGAGCAGTATTATTAAAAAATATATTTTTTGGTTATCTTTAGGAAAAAGGAGATTCTTCTTTTCGACTTCCAGTGTTGCATTTCAAATTGTTAAACGTTAGTGCTACATTGCCAAATATTATTTTCCTTAAAAAGGTCCCATGTTGGATATGGACATCTCTCTATACTAGTGAAATTAGTCGGCTGAGGTAGGACCGTAATTCCTTAAATGTACTATATTTTGTCTTAATTTTGGCATTTATTATATTTTGTATGCTACATATTGCCTTAGTCTTTAGGTGAAAATTCTCAATAGTTTTCGTCACATTTTAGTCAGTTATTCTTTTAAGTTTTAGTCAACGACAATTCATTACATTTTTCTAAACTTTTGGTCACAAATGTAAAAGTGTATGGTTCCTAAATGAACAGGTGGATTTGTATGGAGTGTGTGACAAACAATATTGAGCAAGCACAGATAGACACAATGTTGAGTGGAAGTAACAGAAAAGGTAATGGTTAGCAGCCAGTTTGTAGTCCATCAGTCTTTTAAATTTAACTAAGTGCAGCTATTAAAGCTTAGTTGTCATTTCATGTGGGCTACAACTTCTCAAGGTAAAGTCTGCTCTGTGCTGGTTCAGTGCTGCTGGTGAAAGGGAAGGGGTTAGTCCTGAAGCACATCTCCTTGTCTGGACACAAAGCAGGAAAGGGCTAACACTGTGATTTCAGATAAGTAGTTTTCATATTTTGAAATATAGCAGAAAGATAATGCATTTTGAAGTCAAGACTAGGAGTAGCAAATTCAGGCTATATTTTAGTTAATTTTTATAACAGTAAACTAACATAAATAATGGCAAAATCTGTGCCATCCCTCAATTATATTTATTGTGATGTAAACATGTAACTACTTGTATTGATAAAGTTACTGCAGTAGTTCTGAAGAAAATTCAATACTTTTCACAAAGAAAGCCCCTAGCCAAGCAGAGAATCAAAACCCAGGACATTCGTGCTATGAGGCAACAATGTTAACCACAGCACCAACATGCCACTCAATCTTGTATGTTTTGGAAAACAAATCATATAACCATGACAAATAGCGAGGTGGGAGGGACTTTCACATAGGTGGACGGCAGTCGCCTTGACTAGCTGGAGGTGGTAGTACATTTTGATAGAGATAAGTTATGGAAGTAAATGCTGAGTGACAAGGTGTTCCAGGCAGTCAAGGAGTATTGTTTTCTAAAGGAAAACCAAACTAGTTTGGCGTGGACTTTATAAAGTTGTAGAGGTATTCCCGTTCCTTGTAAGCAATGTATTTGGAGCAGATGTACCAGCAATTTAAAAGGAATGAAAAGACATTTATTCAATGTCATGATATCCCCAAAACATAGCTGTAATTTGTTTTTTTGAAGAGAAAGACAAGGGAAACACATTCACCTTGCTCCTTGGCCTTCTTGGTGCCCAGACTATGGGCCATTAAACTAGCAAAAGGATGAGAGACAAGCCCTTAATGTACTTGCAATTACACTTTATATTGTGCACTGTATTGTTTATATATGATCCATAAAGAACATTTAAATTTGCTCCCACGTAGCTGTATGAGCATGAATTTGTCCCAAGTCAGACTTGTTTGTTCAATACAAGATGTATTTAATCACCAACAAAGTTGGAACTTGCTAAGGTATATAAATCACAGCAGATTCTCTAATCTGTTGATTGCAGACCCAAATATATAGGAGTGTCGCAAGGCTGACTGCCTGAACTGAATTTGTGCCTAATGACTGCTGCGCCCTGACAGTAATGCTGTGGTCAAAATGACAAGCTAGATATCACATCATAAATCAAAGCAAGTTTTACTCCAACATTCTTTAAGAGTCATATAATGTCCAGCCAATCTGAGGCAGCTGAGACAGTCTTGTATAGCAATTTGAAAAATGGAAACTTTAGGAAAAACAAGTAAAAATAGAATCCTGAGACCAGAATGTCATGAACACAGTCTTGTGTGACTCCGGAACCTCCAGAGGGTTTTGACACTGTGCTCCTGGACTTCCTCAGAGTGGCTCTGACTGAAGAGATAATTAAAAGTGAAATTGTGCACAGGGAGCCACTTCAAACATGGGAAAAGGCAATCAAGAGGCCGGAGACTAATCAAGGATCCTGACTCGCCAAACAGCAATGGCTGCATAATGTGGAGAGGCCCCTCTGTGCAAAGAGGTGTACAGTAATGGAAACGTCAGGCTGGTCTCTTTGCTTTCCTTCTTCACTCAATCTCTCCTTTGAGCGTGTTCATATCCATCTATCTCTCCTTCTAGTGAAATTTCCCAAGTTAGGATTAAAAATGCACATCCATCTATCTATCTATCTATCTATCGGGGTTGCACTAAATTCTGGGTCGCTACCATTATTTTAAATAACATGTTACCGAATAACAGATATCCTTTTGTGCGGGGAAATAAAGAAATCATCTGTATAAAATAAAAAGAAATGAAACACACAAATTATATGTTTTGTATTACATACAAACACCACATGGAAATGTTAATAATAATACAGTAAAAAACAGTATTTTCATTAGAGAGGCTTTTTAAAGCCACAAGGTGTAGGACAGCAGATGTAGCCAATGCAAAATTAATGAGACACAACAAATTATTTTCGTCCAGTGGTATGTGTGAATGCCAACTTATTTGTAGAAACACTGATATCAGTCTATATTGAGCTCATATACCATGACCCATATTTTATACGTATAAATGTCAGAGTTGTGAAGCTTCATACTAAAAACCTCATCCAATTCAACATTCTCATGAATTCTGATCGTTATTATTTCAATGTTATGCAATCTTGTTGTGGTTGTTGTCAGTGTTGCCAGTGTTTTTTGTACAGTGATTTAAGCAGCAGTCGGTAAGCTTGAGGGGAAAGGGGAGTCAGACTGCAGATTTAACTGCGCCGCATTCTAGCTGTGCCCGCTTAGCCCCTGGAGGGGACGCTGTCATGATCAAGGATCAGTCTAATCTTCTAGTAAATCTTTTTTTTCTGCACGCTTTTCTTCAGCTGTCGGGTATTTCTTTGTTGTGTTTGTGCTGTATAACCAGGAATGGTTAGTTTTTCATTGTTTGTAGTCATTTCTCCCCCAATGCTCCTGTCACTGTTTCTACGAACAGCATTAAGAGTAGGCGGAACCAGTTCAGGCTGAATTTTTCACCGACTATCTGTCTCATGTTTTGTTGTCTGGAAGGAGCCATGATCTAAGCAATCATTTTTTTTAATAAAAGTTCAGTTTTAAGTATTGATTTTTAATTGTTTATTTTATATAGTAATGCTATGTATTTTTTTTAAACCAAACAAATAAAGACAATTTTACTAAGGGTTGAGGAGATAACAATTCAAATTTTATTTTTTAACGATTCTTTTAAGAGAAAATCATTCAAGTGATGTCAGTCAGTAATTTGAGTTTGGGACTACGAATGTTTAACACTGGTGGAGACCAAAGATTTGAATTGTAACATGAGCCTCAAGATGATGCTTCATGATCATGATTTTGGATTAGTAAACTAAAAGTCAAGACATTTTGTCCATTCCTAGCAGTGCCATATTAAATTGTTCCAGGACTCAGATGATAAAAGCCAGGGTCTGCTAAAGCAGTTCAGAAGTTCTGGAAACATGGGAAAATAACAGCTTTTTCCGCAGCATCTGGATCTGTATGCTGACATCCAATTGAAGATAAAGAAATACGCTGCCTGCTTGTAACCTTGTTTGTGATTCTTTGATCTTAATCAGCCAATGGTGGATATCAAAAGTCTGTGTATTATACAGTGTAGATATAGAATTGTGTAATAGGAATGAACTCTTTTCTGAGAATTTAACAGTTTATTTTATTTTCCTGTTGTGACATGTAAATATTCCATAGCATTAAGGTGACAGGTGGAGGAATTGATTTCATGGTGTCTCATGCGATGATAACAACCATTCAGAGATTAGTGCATCTGAAAAGGGGGCCACGCCACAACTTGTCTTCAGTGAGACATCATGGATCTGGTTTACAAATTCATCAAGGAGGATGTAAAGGGGAAAGGGCTCTTTTTCACAACACACCCACCCTTATTCCTCTTATTCCCATTTTGGTATTCCCCTGTGGAAATTCCTGCCACCCAGAGCTCAATACAGAACAGTAAATGAGGTTCCCCCGATATCCCAAAGTATCATGGTGTGCCGAATGGTAGTGGCATGCAAAGTGAGTCTAAAGCAGTGCCTGAACTTTTGAACTTGCCACCTCGTCTTTCTCCCTGCTACTGCATGTGGACTCGGCCTGTCTTTGTGTTTCAAGCTGAAGATGGAATCAGGCAGGTTGGACTTTGTGTGAACTTTTCTCATTAACCTAAATCCCCTCTTAATACACACACACACACACACACACACGCACGCATGCATAGGCATACGTTTTTACTACTTTCTTTATCTAACATGGGACATAAATATGATTCCAGATGGGATATTTATTTGTAATGTTTTTTATTTTGTAATTCATACTTGAATGAAATTTGTCTCCATTTATTAAAATATTCTATATAGATGTTTTATTTCATCCAAATTATGAAACTAAATTTGGATGCCAACTCTCACACACTGAGCATGAGACTTTCACAGTTCACAACGCTCTCATGCCACTTGTAACTTTTCTCACAATAACTTTTGTAACTCGCGTCCTGCTGTTTAAAAAAGAATCAAGTTCAAATCAGGTGAAGCACAGAGCGGAACATGGCTGAACTCCTGTGCTGCGTTGCGAAAGTGTGCAACAGCAAGTATTTGCAACTCAGTTTTTAGTGAAGCAGCCAATTTTATTTGCTAATGCTAACAGCTTTGATATTATATGACAGGCATCACACAATATAGTTTTAAAACTAGTTCTCCTCTCTGCCATAATGTAAATGTTTAAGCTAAAAGTGATTGCAAAGTTGTGTCAGGTTTACCACTGTAGTGTGATAAAAAGGAAACAGAAAAGTAGAGGCTAAATACAAGAACAGAATCTTAATTCATCAATTCACTATCATGTTGACAGTAAAAGTACTGGTTCTAGTTGTAGTTCCTTTTTAATTGTTGATGTTTCATTATTAATCAGTAGAAGACATAAACTCAAAAGAGAAAAATCCATGCAGAAATTAGCAACAAAACAGATTTCAATGATATAAAGAATGAAAAAGTGTATAAATGGTTTGAAATCAAGCAGTTTGTTTTGTAATACAAAAATAAAAATAAAACTCAGTAAAAATATATTTGATGCTTGGCAGAACATTATAAATGTCTCCCAGTGCCCTGCAAAGAGTCAGGCAAAGACCTTATACTCTATTGGACAGTTCACTTTTTGTGCTTTTTTTTTTCTTCAGGTGCAGATCAGCTTTGCAACATTTTTACTATTTTGAGTGTTGCTGTCTTGTGTCATTGGTTTCTGATTCATGAAGCCTTCAGACTCTAAATTGCTCCCAGCATGATTATGATTTAAAAGTTGCAAAGTAGATCATATAGTTTAGTTTGTATTTAATATAGTAAAAGTACAATTCAACCTGACAAGACTTGAAAAAATAAAAGTACATACGTACGTATTTAAGAAAAAAACTACTGAATTACAGAAATATGAGATGTTTCTTCCACCCCTGCTTAGGTCTCCTTCAGAAGATTTTCAGAATGTAACAGCATAGCTTTGGCCCCTTGTGTGAACTTAATGTCTTCATGAGGTTGCATGAGCTTCATGCTGGGGGACATACTTGGTCTCTGGACCACGTTGATGCTCTTTTGGTATTTGACATAACACAGGCTTTTTTGACAAATCATTAAAAAGGAGACAACCAAACAATGGAAAGAAAAAAAATACATATTGAAGTACCATCTGTGGTTTCATTAATTTCACTCATATATTGCAGGGTTTCCTCAGATTTATACGTCATTCGGCTCACACTTTAAATGTCCTGTATTTATACAGGAAAGCGCTCCTCAATCCCCCATTCATACAGTGATTACCCCACAATGTGCCACCTGCTCGTCAGGAGCGTTAACCATTAACATACACTCAAACACTGATGTGGCAGCATCAGGAGCAATGTGGGGTTCAGTGGATAGAACCTGGAACCTTCTGATCACTGGACGACTGCTCTACCATCTGAGCCACAGGTTAGTTTTACTTTAGCTACGCGCGGTCTCGAATAACAACAAACAGACATGGCAGAGCAAATCACCTTTGTAAAGCCTAGCCAAGCAGTAGTAAATTTGTTAATGAAGACTATAATGAAAATATTCCTCAGCAACCTTTTTCACATTACAAAGACGCGGACGAGCTGTGAATACA
The DNA here is from genome assembly GCA_001698575.1 of Mola mola. NCBI lineage: Eukaryota > Metazoa > Chordata > Actinopteri > Tetraodontiformes > Molidae > Mola > Mola mola. The sequence continues at coordinate 3,711,477 of KV751348.1, read as the reverse complement.
TCATTGATTACAAAAGCTACGACATACAGTTTCCGTTGACGAGAAGAGACTAAAATGTTAGTGGTGGACATTACAAATGATGATTTTCTCCCTGTCTGCTCTGTCTGTCAGAATGTGAGCAATGAGTGCAGACTGAATGTCAGTGTTATGTTATACGTATCACTGAAACGAGGTGAAGACAAACTTGTACCTAACAGAGAAGGGACTATCATCATTTGGTCATACTGCAGGGGGGCACTTCAAAGATTCCGTCCTATAGATAGCAGTCACTGTGCACATTTATAACACAATATGTAGAATTCAAATTGTGTATGCAATTCAAATTTGCATAAAAAAGTCAAGATTTGAATCATTCAACAACACAATACAACACCGAAATATGCTGCTTTTTAGTTGAAAACTGTGGTTTTGGTGTTAACATATCCTTAACGCAGGACGATCAAAATAGTAAGTTGTCATGAAGTATGTGGGTTTTTTTAATAGACATTATATCATGAAATTTATAGAAAACGTATTATGTCGTGATTGTATCACCAATCTGAAGCTCAGGTGGGGAAGAAGTGAGAGGGACAGATGTGTGGGGAGAAATGACAGAGGAATTCACTACGCAATCATTATCTCTATCAGTTCTTGCCACCTGGCCTGACAAAATTTTCTAGGGGACAGACTTCAGGGAAAAGACAGAAGTGTGTCTGTGGTTTTATTTTCTCACTCACTGCTAGAGTCATTTTCTTTTCAGTAAATTAATCTACCTTCTTTAGTTTGTGAATGCTCTCTCTCCCCACATCTTATTTTGTATACCTTGCAGTTCTAGGCCTTATATACTTACTCTTGGTTTGATTTTGGATCCAAATACATGAATATACTTAGACACTGCTATATGTTTGTAAAGTTTGCTAACTTATGATGAAAGGATTAAACATAGTGTCGAACCTGTCGGTGATGGTGATGAACACCACTCTGACAGCCTGCTCTATATTTGTCCAGCACGTACTTGACATACAGAAAGAAAAACACTGGAAAACTTTGAATATTTCTTCAGTATCACATTAATGTAGAACCAGAGGAGCTTTTGACATACACAGTGAGATGGCAACTTTTATTAGTTTCTGGCCACCATGGAACACTGTCTGTCCTTTGTATGTATCAATAGATTTGGAAAATGGCAGTTACAGAATAATGGCCCACGGAAAATTTCCCCATATTCTCTTGAGTCAGCAGACCTTTTCACAACAGACACTTGACTTGACATGGCAGGAAGAGTGTGGGTGTTACCAATAATGTTACAATTGGCCTAATTTTCTTCAAATGCCTCAATAATCTGTTACGCTTAGCCAGCACCAGTACCCTTAAACTGAAGCAGCCTAGTGGTATTCATTGATTTTATTATTTAAATGTGTGCTTTACGTGCCTTTACATGCTGCCTCAGAAACCCTCATATTAGACAACCTGACTGAATAATGGTCCTTATTATCATCCTTGCTGGATAATAATTACAACGCATGTCTCTTCTGCTGTCTCTTTGTGACCTGCACAGTTAGCTGGATAAAAGATAACTATCTTGAGTAATCCTAAAATCTTGGGCTCAAGACAGTTGTTCTAAAACCATTGCAGTCCTTGGTAATATTATCCACTTATTATCTATTTGGGATAAAATCAATTAATTTTATGTACTGCAGGGTTATCCTATAGTGAATTTTTATCTACTGGATGAGGCTAACTAAAACACAGCCTTTTATTTTAAAGGACTACTTCGTCTCTAAGCAATCCTAAAATCATTGCCACTAAAGGTTGTGAATTAATCTCATCACCTCTGCACAGTTTTTTTTTTTTCTTTTTTCCAAATGATATACTCCAACATCAGAAAACAAACTTAAAAAGGTTTTCTTCATATGATCATGGACTCCTTTAACAAAATACTACATCAAATCAATAATTCAGGACAGTCAGACAAATATATTTGAATTTAAACTGCCGTCTGACAACTTGTCAATGCAATGTGTAAACAATATGAAAGACAACTATTTCATATTTGAAGGACTTCTGGAGAGTGACCCTGAGAAGTGGTTTTACTTTGAGGAAAGCATAAGAAAAATCACAGCTGAAAATTTTGATCACAAGCATATGGGACACCACCTGGCCAAGGAAAAACATTAAACCAAGTGTTTTTTCACATATATATAGGCAGTCTTACTGAACTGGATAAAGTGATTCTCATTAAATCATAATGAATGAAACTTTTAGTAGTATTTTACATGTTTCTCGTGTACTGTACCTGCTGTTGTAGCAGCTGTTGAGCAGAATCATGGGTTACTGCAGAGGCTAATGATTGCATAATGCATTTTACAACTAGTCATGTCATCAAATGTTAGAAGTTTTGTTGTTTGTCCATCTACAACTTTTAAGATATGACTCATCATAACATCTTCCTGTATTCTGTTTTTCCTATGAATACAAAAATGTATTCATAGGGAACCATCAGTGACATTATTTTATTTTATAGTAGTCACAAAATCACTCTGCAGCTAATAAAAAAAAATTAAAAAAAAACTGACAACATTTGCTCTTTCACTCAAAGAAGTCAGGATAGCTTCTGACATTATTTTTTTCTTTTCTATTTTATCCTAAAATGGCTAAAGTTACCCACTAAGGATCCAGGACCCTTTACATAAAAGCTTGTAGCAGCAATTATGATTAAATACCTCGTAGAAAAAAATACTGTAAAAGAATGTCAAGATATGAAGACTTTGTACACTGTGTTAACGTATGCAATTAATATGGTATTAAATAACAATAAAATTAAACTGCAGAATTTGGACTTCAAATCTAGCCTGAACACCTGAGTCTTTATATTGCCTGATGGAAACAGTTGGGGAAATGTTTGGCTTAGAGTCAAAAACCTGGCTCTTAGTTGGCTTTCAGCTGGTGGGAACTGAGAGGGTTCCTCAAGCCCCACAAGCCTCAACAATTAGCCTTAAATGTCCCTGCGCGCAGAGTAGGGAATGTCTCAATTATGTATTTGTGACATATTACTTGCCTTACGTAGTGTCACTAAGTTTTTACTTTTTTCAAAACCTGGTAATATGGGCAAAGTCTACTCTTACCAAGTAGTTTGTAATTGTTAATGTGTTTATTGTCCCAAACAACAGTGTGTAGGTCAGTGTTTGCACCACTTATGACCTTGGCACTTGTCATGTCCTTGATTTGATTACAGAGATATCTATACCACAGTTGCTTGATAAGGATTTGTGATCTTATCAGTGCTTTCCACCTGTCCGGAAAGATAAAAGGTACAAATCCATTAAGTAACATAAGCAGAAGTAACATAAGTTCCAGCTAAGAACAACAACAACAACAACAATAGCAACAAAAAGACTAGGAGGCACAGTCTGTGGAATTAAACTTTAAAAGAATAGTTCCGCCACAAATAAAGTACTGTCATTATCCATTCCTGTTCGTACTGATGGAATGACAGGTTTCTTTATACACATAACACATTTCTGGAGATACACAGTAAATGAGTTGCAGCATTTTCTGGAAAAAAAAAAGAAAAGCAAGATGAAATCTGCTGCAAAACAGTAGATGACACAATAAACTATATTATAGTTGTAGCAAATAGAGACATCGGCTGACTTTTATTGTCAATGCACGAGCAGTAAAGGCTTATTTAAAATCCTGTGTCTGTTTTTCTCTCACATAGCCACTACACAAACTGTACAGTAGCAGCTAAAGTTAACCTGGAACATATAACTGTAAGTAAGGCTGTGCCTTGTCTGTGTTAGGGCCCAGGATAAATGTGCCAGAGGTAACCTCTACATGAAAATTATCCTATATCAAGTGTAATGCTGGTTTACTCAGGAGAGTTGTTGTACTAAATTGTATGCACTCTCTATGAACATTCAACAGAGAAGTAAAAAAAGAAAAAAAAAAAAAAAAAAAAAAAAAAAATAACACCCCCTCCTGTTTGGTTAACCATAAATCAATTAGGCTGTTTGCCTCCATACAGGAGAACCAGAGCCAGAGATCAGGGTAGGGCTTTCCATCAACCGAACTCAGAAATTGGTCTCTGGTGAGGGACTGGGATTAAGTTCCCAGCCCTAAACAGTTGCAGCCAGTAGTGACTAGGTTGCTTGGGTTGGATGGCTTATCTGGGCGGGTCAAAGAAAGCAAGACCGGCTCAGTTTGCTGCTTAGGCCATCTGGAAAAACGGAACAGGATTCCAAAGCCTGACGATGAGGTGAAGAAAAGTGCTCTCCCCTTTGGGACTGCCGGCCCGAGCAGTGATTTGTACCAGAGCGAATAG